>CM060974.1:13012838-13612838 GCA_030765045.1 Tenodera sinensis
ATTTGCGAAAGTGTATGGTGTAGAGGTTAGCTAAGAACAACATATTTTTAATTTTGTGAACAATGCGAAGGTGAAAGGAAAGTTTTCATATTAAGAAACAACCAAGCAAACTTAAAATTCTCAAAAACTGCTACTGAGGCCAAGAAGAAAGTAACAGAGTTCCATATATGGTGCTGGGGAATTTTAAGTGGATTGGATATAGGTAAAGAACAAAGACATAGTTAAACTTTAAAATTTATTTTTCTCAGTTTTTTTTTTCCAGCATTTTTCACTATTCAAAATGCTCCTTGGACTCTAGTTTCTAACTTACTAGCTTGAAATTTTCAGGAGAGCTTCAGAGATTAAGGTATCAAAATTTGTAGTGTGCTAGTTAAAAAATATTAAGTAATTGAGCTGAAATTAAATATTTTTCATAACTCATACTGAAAAAATTGAAAATATTGATAAATAGCACACAAAACATTTTGTTCTCTTAAACTAATTAAATCTAAGCAACTTTGGTGTGAAAATTTCTTTATATCTGTATACTGAACTCAAATTAAAAATTTAGGAGAGATACAGATGTAGGGCCCAAGGGTCATTTCATATGAGCATATCAAAAAGTGATTTATTATTAATAAATACATTAATAATTTAAAAATGGTTTGACATATGACATTGAAATGTTGTGTATACTATTTACTTCATGTTCTGAGTATGTGGAAAAAAATTCAAAGTAATCAGAGGGAAACTGTGGATTTTTTAATTTTCACAGATACATTGCCTTGATGTCTGTCAAGGAAGGGACAAAGATTTTGAAGAAAATTGCTCCACCCTAAACTGCCTTTATTTGGAAAATTTTTCAGAAGTTTGATTTTCTTGAAAATTATTCAAACGATTTTGATTAAACTGCCATATGTTTGAGATATTTTTATGGCAAATAAAATGTATATCTTGAATTTTGTGGCTATAGCCCATGAAGTCCTATTTAGTCTGGATGACTTCTGTATAACTGGAAAACTGTAAGAGATAGGCCAAATCTTACTATACAAAAAATGTAGATCTTGCTAAAACACACAACTTAGGTCTAGATAAATTTTTTTGTAGAGTGAACCATTTTGGAGATATTCCTTGTTATTTGTGTAAGTTTTGGAGAACTTATAGTTTTGTCAAATGGAACATCGCCACTCACTACTGTATATGTTAACCGTGCAAATAAAATGGAATTTGAAAGCTTTAAAAGATTTGACTATTGCTCAAGGTCTACTGTATTCTCATATTCTCCTTGTACGTACAAGAAAATAAACAATAAGATAATTTCTGCAAATGTTTATCTCAACTAACACGAAGAAGATATAGGCATTAGAGGTTGTAAGAATGGTTAGTACAACAGCAGAGAAAGTCATTTGAGTGGAATACATCAGATTTTTCTTTGTTAAATTGTGCTCTACTGATAGGTAATGAGCAAGCTTCCCAGAACTTCACTAAAAAATTTAGTGCCAAACATATTTTGCCCAATTTTTCAAGTAATTTCTTCACCTGCACATCTCATCTTAAGAATTTAACTTGTTCTAAATAGTTTGTCTTCTGTTTCATAATGAGGTTCATACTGATTTTTACTTTGTGTCTAAATGGACTGCCTCCATAGTTCAGTGGTAGTGCACCTGCCTTTGGTGTGGATGACCTGGCTTCAATTACTGGTTATCAGCATGCAGATTTTTCACCACCGGGAGGTCTGGTTCGAAGTTACACAGTCTTGTATGCCAACTGGGACTCCATATTTGGGCCAGCGGGAACCAAAATGGAGACAATATACCTATATCCCATCAAATCAGACTATTTTTTTTTTCAGGGGGGGGGGGGGTGTACATTGGAAGTTTGCAATCAAACAATAAAATTCTTTATTCTGTTGCCAAAAACTCTAAAAGGTATGGGTTATAGTATTTGTTGCGGGTAAGTATATTAATTTGTGCTAAATAAAAACTGTTCTGTACATCAAAATTAAAACAATAGTCTAACAGTAATTGATAGTGCATTAAATTATTAATTTTTAAGAGGGGCCCCGGCCTCCTCTTGCCCCCCTTCATGACACCCATAGTGTGTGGGAGCGTCAGGAGCAGTTTGCGAGACAGAGAGAGAGAGAGAAAGACTGTGCAGTATGGCTCAAGGTTATGATCGGACAGAGCAGCTGTGAGTTGCAAGGTCAAGAAGTATTGTAGATTGCATTAAGGGACCCTAGGACTGAAATTTGAATTTTCTATGGTTTTATGTGTATGAAATTAATACTTTGTATGGTAGTTTATAACATAAACACTCTTAACTGTGCAAAGTTCCAGCAGAATCTGTTATTTAGTTTTGAGGGAATTAATTACTGAATTTATTCACAATGTGAAAATACTTTAATATTCAAAATATTCTCTGCATATCAAAACTAAAATGTCACAAGTTTTGCTGTCATAAGCTCTAATTGCCAAACAAACACCATCAATCTCTGGTAGGAAGGAAAATTATTACTTTTAAAGTAATGAATTTTTTGCTTTGATGGACACTGAAAATATTTTTAAACCTTTTTTGCGCATTTAATTTTTCGAAGCTAAACACATTTTCAGATTTTGAAACCAAAAACTGAAATTGAAGTCACATAAATGAAGCACATGCTGAAAAAATTATAGGAACATAGCAGAAAATTCAATGCACATGGAGCAAGTAGTGTATTAAAAATGTAAATTTGAGAAAAACCAATTTCTCTACACACATGCATTATGATCATGTTTGTCACACCTTCCCCCTCTATCGTCTATTAATCTCTCTTCTCAGGTTAATAGTGTAACCACTTATTTCTGATGAATTTGATTGTTTTTGAGCCATATTTTGTTCAAAGCTGCCGAAAATTTAAACAGAAAAAGGGTGTTTAAATGTAGCGCACATGGCATTTATAGCATTAAAGCCTGTGCTAGACATTTAAAAATGCCGGAATATAAAAAATTTCACTGGCAACGGATGACTAAAGGTTTGGGGAACATTTAGATGAATAAACCTTAAAATCCTCAATTTAATAATTTTCGGTCATTTTTCAGTCCCAGGGTGCCTTAACGATAAAGAGAGGACTGAGTTTTGTGCTTCAGTTTTAAGAGGACTAGAGTGGCAGAAAAAGAAAGGTAATTAGGTTTGTCATTTGTCACACTATTATTAATTACTCTATGCTCTCAAAGTGGGAAGCGTTCCTTTGGAACAACTCGACGTCAGCCATGTTGAGAGATGAATGACATACCACCAACATAAATAACTAGGATTCACATAAAATGTTTCATAAATGTAATGATGATTTAAATCTCTTGTGCGTTTATGATGCCTTTACTTTCCAATGGTTCCTATTTTATTATAATTTGTGAAGAGGATTATGTCAGGGTTCTTTTAAAATTGTTATAGAATAATTTTGTATTGGAAGGTTGTTACCACTGTTGAGTACGAGACCTTGGAAAGAGTGGTGTTTTAAATGTGCGAAATATATTAGAATATTAAAACGTCCAGAAAATAAGCAGTTAATTGTCCTGATTAAGAGAGATGGTATACTCAGTTTGTGCTTGGTCTAATCAGTGAAGAATCTTTGGTTGCGGTGAGTAAACATCAGCTAATTTAACCTTATTCAGAAGTAAGCACCTGACACATGTAAGGTTAAAGGGTACCTATATTACACGGCAGTTAAAAACATAGTGACAGTCTTTAAGAATGAGAAGTCCCACACCTGAACACTAAAGGAGGAAGAGGCGAGTCTCATTGAAACCAGAGGATCATGTTGTTTCGAGGTTTAACCCGAGGTTAGGTTATGGTTATCTGCATGTGGATTCAAATTGGTTCCGAGAAAGTTATAGCCGTATAAGTTACGCGCATGCGGTTAGGTACAGGAGTGCGTAATCGAGGAATTGTAAGATCTCTGCACCTTACTTCACGTTTCCCTTCCCTGCAAGCTCGCGTAGAAGGTTCTCCGACCACACCTTAGTACAGTAAGAGGTGACTGCCCCCTGGAATTACGTAGTTGGCCCCACTACCTTTGTGCGGGGAATACGAAGTGGCACGTGGTGAGCAAGAGGTAGAGTGGGGTATAAATGTGCAGCAGTTCTTGTGTGCCTACTGTTCAACATACAATTCATATACGTTTTTATATGATTTTGTGTAATTACATATAGTTAATGTATATATAAATTGCATGAGTTTGATGCGGACAACAATGACTCGTTTTAAACTTTTCCTTTTTAGACTTGTTCTTAAGTGCTTGAGAATGTGTAACAGTCTGTTGCATGAAGTTAGCGGCACTGGTTGTGTCTTCGTTGTCATCAAAGCTGAAAACATGGATTTCTATTGACGGTGCTTTAACCACTGATATGTAAAATAGTCTTCTGCCTAACTTGTGATAAATGTATAGGGTGTACAGTGAAATCTTAAGTGGAACAGCATTTACAAAGCAATCTCTCTGTCGATCATGTCCTTGCACAAACTACACACAAATAATAGAACACGTGGTGAGGAGGGGACATATGGGTTGGGGATTGGTGTGGTGTCATGTGATGTGATTAAGAATTGTAGGGAGGGAGGCATCTGAAGGAACTTGGACGGAGGGACTGTGACACACTGAATACAATACCTCATTACCTAGGAGGGTATCTCATTTGTTAGAAGCTCAAAATCTTCAAAAATATAAAAATCAGTCTACTGGGTCACTCCCCATATAATATGCAGGAACATTTAAATGTTTATTGTTCATACATATGGTTTATAGATAAAGGACATTTTCAGATACAGATACATAAATTTAAAGTTGCAAAAGTTTGCCAGTGCCACAGCTATTCTGGCTACTAGTGTTTCTGGATTGTCCACTGGTGTCTTGATACACCACAGTTATGATATGCCCCCAAAAGAAATAATCAAGTGGCGTTAAGTCCAGGAACGGGATGGCCATGCAAGTGGTCCTCCTTTTCTGACTCAACATTTAGGATATTTGCAATCTAGGAAGCCCCGTAAGTTGACATCACAATGTGGTGGCACTCCTTTTGGGGAGCACATGCCTCGGGTATTCAAGTGAGTGTGCCAAGGCTTTATTCGGTGGTGCAATGCCTGTATTCACTGTGGTGGTGGTGTGCTTGAACATCTTTTGTAACCCATCACACTGAACCCTGTGCATTATAAAGTGTGTTACGGCTTAACAGAATATCATTTGTACTGACTCGGGAGCATGTTTGGGAACATGGGTTTCTAGTAGAAAGTTGCTCTATTCTGTCTACTCTTTCTGTTCCTTAAGTTTTTAGGTAACCTTTCAAAGCACTCCATATGTATGTTGCATTTGCTTTTTATGATGTGTACCTTATTGCATTTTTTGGCAGTTAATCCTGTAAATTCTAGATTTGGAAGTTTTTGGTACCTATCCTTGGGGTGTGCTCTCAATAGGTTTTGATGTGAAACATATATTGATGGACCTTGGGATAAGACCGACTTGTGTGCCGTGACAGCAAACAGCATGATGCTCGGTTATGCCATCATGCCCCCTCTCTGCTGCCACTCTCTACTACCTTGTGTGCATGTTGCCTGGCAGTAACTGTACATTAGAGCTCATTTTCATATGTGAGCCATGGCACTGCCCAATGTTTCCATAATTAAACAACATATTAAATATCCTTAAAGCATTAAAATCTTACCTTGCGTTGTTAACCCACGAAACGTCTTTTTCAAAGTTGTCCAAACCAGTAACTTGCTTTCAAACTTCGTGAGTTTTTCCCAGAGATTGAAATGCAGGTGCACTGTTTGGATGAAGCTTATTCACTACAGATTCGTGACACTGTATGTACGTTGTCCACACCACAAGCTTCCACGGTCAGTTCCTGGGCTTTTGTAGAATCTACAGTTGCCCTATATTCTGGATAGTTACATTAAATTCAATTTTTTGACCTATGAATAGAAAAGCCACTTCATGACTTCCATGGACATGTTTTCAGACTTGTATCACAAACACAGAGAAAAAGAGAAGTAATTTAATTTATATATTAACAGTATTTCAGCATGAGTTTGAAACAGAGCTTAACACATGCTCTTAACTTTAATAATGAAAAAACACACCACTACTCTGAAAAACGAACTGAACATTAGCTGATTTCTTTTCAAACTGCGTGGTTTGTAGTATGCTGTATGTTTTATATTCATGGTGGTGTTTTACAGGCTTATCTGTGTCGAATGTTAAGTGACGATAACCATGTGAAGCTAAAAATTGTGTAGCTTGTGATGTAAGTATTGTATAGACAAGATTTTTGTACAGTCATAATCAGAAAACAAATTTTCTAATTATAAGACTGACATCTATAATTTCTAAGTATTTACATGAGCATGATTAATGACAGTAAAGTTCTTGGTTCAGGCACGTAAGATGTGTGTCCCGTATTTGACAATGCTGGTAGGAGGGGCAAGTATATGATTTGCTGGAGTCTTTGGAATCACCTGACTTCATATAGCTTTAACTTTTGCACTTCCCTTAGTGTACGACTTTGTGGAAAATCAAAGAGGCAAAGGATATTTGACAATTTTTTTTAAACCAGTGTAAAGCACTAGTACTCATCTATTCCTTCATTTTCTTTTCTTTCCTTTCTTTCTTTGTTTCATTCTCTCTTTCTTTCTTTCTTTCTTTCTTTCTTTCTTTCTTTCTTTCTTTCTTTCTTTCTTTCTTTCTTTCTTTCTTTCTTTCTTTCCTTCTTTCTCCCTTTCTTTCTTTCTTTCTTTCTTTCTTTCTTTCTTTCTTTCTTTCTTTCTTTCTTTCTTTCTTTATTTCTTTCTTTCTGTCTTTCTTTCTTTCTCTCTTTCTTTCTTTCTTTCTTTCTTTCTTTCTCTTTTTCTTTCTCTCTTTCTTTCTTTCTTTCTTTCTTTCTTTCTTTCATTCTTTCTTTCTTTCTTTCTCTCTTTCTTTCTTTCTTTCTTTCTTTCTTTCTTTCTTTCTTTCTCTCTCTCTTTCTTTCTCTCTTTCTCTCTTTCTTTCTCTCTTTCTCTCTCTCTTTCTCTCTCTCACTCTTTCTTTCTTTTTTTCTCTCTCTCTCTTTCTTTCTCTCTCTTTCTCTCTCTCTCTCTCTCTCTCTTTCTCTCCCTCTCTCTTTCTCTCTCTTTCCTTCTGCACCTCTTTCTCTCTTTGTTTCTTTCTGTCCCTCTTTCTCTCTTTCTTTCCGTCCCTCTTTCTCTGTTTCTTTCTTGTTTTGAATTATGAATAACAGTACTCAATGTGTTTGTTTATATTAAATCAACAATTAGTTTGATAATAATATAAACAAACGGTTCCACTGTATAAGAAAATTCACCTTTGTTTTTGTATTTAGACATAATTTTAGTGTTCTTCCTTTGAAAATGTATAATTGAGTTTATTCTCTAATTTGTTTTTTATATAAATACCTGGCTACATTTAGTTTGTTGCAACATACAGCATGGTAATCTTTTATGTTTGTAAACAAAGTATGTGAAGGACACATGCGTTCACTGCCTGATTCAGATTCTTGTTTTCAAGAAAGGTGAAAAGATGTAGAGATAAAGTGACATGCGTTTGTGTGGAATTTGAATGATCATGCAGTATATGTTTAGTATTTCAGTCAGTTTATCTGTGTTATTCCCTATTCCATAATGAATTAGGAAACCTTGGCAGGCATTTAGACAAATTGCATAAGGTGTATGAGCTCATACAACCTGATCAGCCTTGTGAGTGAGGTTAGAGCCAAATGTGGAATTTTCCAGTACAAAGAAACAGGTACATTGCTGCATCTTTGTTATTAGTTATTTATTAATACTAAGCTAAACAAATGAATATGAATATGACTGGTGTTAATCCGAGGCTCTTTGTCAGTCATGCTCGTCATTCTAGTATAATTAATTCCTTAATTGTAGTCCGTATTTTGTTGTTTGGCTATATTGTTTGTTTAAAAATTGTCATAAATTTTTCCTAACTTAATAAAAAATTTCAGTTATAGCGATAATTATAAACCACTTTTACTTTCTCTACTATGTATAGTAAGCAGAGGAAGTATTGTACTCAATCCAAAATTTCCATGTCAAGATTTCACAGAAATATATATTTTGAGGCCCCCTAAACCCAAAAGAAGCATTTTTAGAAAAAGGTCTGTGTATGTGTGTGTGTCTGTGAACAGCAGACTCAAAAACAAAAAGTCAGCTGAAAACCAAAGTTGGTATTTAAGTTTAATACCTTTTAAGGATGCAATATGAAGATTTTCAATAAAATTGCTCCACCCTAAACCACCCTTTACATGGAAAGTTTTTCAACAATTTTGATTTTCTCGAAAATGGCTCTTAATGACTTTGATTAAAATACCATATGTTTAATATATTTTTATGGCAAATGAAATATATATTTTAAATTTTCTGACTGTAGCCCACATAGTTCTGTTTACTCTTGACAACTTTTACATAACTGGTAAACCATAAGAGGGAGACCAAATCTTACTATAAACAAAACGGTAGATATTGTTAAAACACACACTTTATGTCCAAATGAAATTTTTTTGTGGAATGAACCATTTTGGAGATATTCTTTGTTATTTGTGTCAGTTTTGGCATACTTTTCTCAAATGGAAGGTCGTTCTTCACTTTTATGAGTGAACAGATATTTGCCTTTTCAATACCAAACGTTGTTACACCATTCCTGGTTATGCATTCTGGTGTGAGTTATTTAGTTCCAGGTATGTGTTCTTGCATTCTTATCATGTCATAAGACATAATGGCCTTTGTTAGGGCTAACAATTAATATATCATTGAAGGGTAGAATGCCCATAGGCCTAATCATAGTAATATTTATCATCATCATCCCCCGCCCCAGTAGTCTGATGGTTAGTGTATCTGCCTCACGTTCAAAAGGTCGTGAGTTGGAATCTCACTTAGGGTAAGTTATCCGAGTAAGGTTTTTTCCGAGGTTTTCTCTTATCCTGAGAAGACAAATGTCGGGTAACTTATAGCTCCATGGACCTCCGGCTCATTTGAGCATCATTTCACCCGTTTCATTAATTCATTCACTGTCCGATATGACATTATGTTGGAGAATGTTAATTAAAAAAAAAAAATCATCATAGACAACGGGTGATCCAAAAGACTGAACTGGCTGCACTGTCTTTTGGCTGTATATGGCTTCGCAAAGAGAACAGAATTTGAAAGCTTTAAAAGTTTTGACTGTTACTCAAAGTGTACTGTATTCTTATTCAATCTACACCTCTTGAGAAAAGCCTACCTCTGTAGTGTGGTGGAAGAGTGTCTGCCTAACATCCAAGAGTTGTGAGTTTGAATCTTGCTTAGTGTGACATATCAGGATAAGGTTTTTTTCTGAGGTTTTCCCTTATCCTGAGAAGACAAATGTCAGGTAACATTAAGCTGTATGGAGCCTGGGTTAGTTTACACTCACCTGTAAATTTGGTTCATGAAAGGATGTGTTGTTGCAGATAAGATGATGGAGACCATGAACTGCCATTTTTGTGAACACATGTCTCATCTTCAAATTTCCCTTTGTCCATGATTGCTCTATCTGGGCATATTTTATCTCTTTTTTGGTTCAGAGTTACCAAGGGCTCAAATTAACAAGGAGGATGGGGGGATTCCCCTCTCATTAAATAATTTTCCTGGCTTTTCAAAGAATATTTCTTTCCCTGCCAGGGAAGTATCTTTTGTTTTTACTGTATTTACTATTGTTACTCTTTGAAAATACAAGAAGACACGGAACACTTTCAATACAGACTGTACATGGAGCTCTGAGTAAGCAAACATATATCACAAGTAAACTAAACAATAAACAATTCTCAGGTTTATTAGTAAACACATTCAGGGTCCCAATTCCAGCAAGTCTGTGCCATGACGACTGCATCTTGCAACATTCAGTTCAGTTTCTTGCAACACACATTGCTCTATTCGTTGGCTAAATTTGTGACAAAGTGAAAAGTTACACAAAGTAATAACAGTGATGTATTCAGTTCGAATCTCAGGCTTCTCAGGCAAAAACTGCAGCATTGGAAGTGACATGTTAGTGAAAATAGTAAGAGTAAGTCCATTAGACTAATTAGGGGATGTGTAGACAAAACTATATTTAACAAATTGCCACTGACTTTCATCAAAGAGTTTTAGGAGAGTTGTATGCCTCTACTGCTCAGAAATACAAAATCATGGTGCTCTTAAAGATAGTAAAATCATTGCTGCTGCTGCTGCATTTTATGTACATAACACACCAATGCTACTACCACTGGTATTACTACCATTATTGCTATAAATATAACACAAACTTAAGTTTCCTTCCTCGTCAGAAAGTCTGACTTGAGCACTGGTGTTACCAGTAGTTTGTCTAATGCATAGATCTTCAGTGAGAAACGTTTCCTTCGCCAGTATACATAGGAGTCTCGATAGCATAGTCTTTGACACTCCCATTGCTTTCTTTATGTAGTCTTTTACTCTTTTCAATGTGGATAGGTTCTTAACTATAGATGTGGCTATATGTGAGAGCAAATAAGCATGTCACCTGATCTATGTCATAATTAGGCTTGGATTTTCATCACCTAAAATCCTGAAAATATGACGTAAAACTTAGAACAGAAAACAAAATGCATTTACTTTTAATATGGATGAAATAATTTATACCTCTCTTAACCTTCATTTTCAGCAGGATTGCACTGGATAACGATATGCAGTTTCAGATGATCAAACTTGAAGGATCTTCAGTTGTCAGCAAGTGGAACCCTGTACTTAAAAAACTTCTTTGTGCATCACATGATATAATAGGAACAAACTTGAAATAAGGGAAATCATTAGCAAAAAGTTCTGGTCATTTTCATCAAACTATGGTTCTTTGCCAGAAAAAATTTTATACAATGTTGTATATGCAGGATTTGTTTCAAGCACACAACGTAATTTTCCCTAACTACTTCACTCTGTGTACTCTATATCAGTTTCAGTTTCCGTCATAATGCTTAATGCACCATACACTTTAATGCTTAGACTTCTAAGGCAAGGGATAGACTGTAATATTACAGAGAAATTTGATTATATTTATTCTAAGTTTCTTGACATGGTGAATGAAAACAATTGTTACACGTTTTTGATTAAAGATGAATAATTTTCACCAAAATCTTCCCAATTTCACTGTAGTTTATGCAATAGTGGTTTGCAACATCAAGCCAAGTCCCCCAACAAAAATATCTGAAGTGTTAAATACAGGTTCTTCATTTAAAACCTAAGTGGTGCATGGCATTTCACCTGGGCTGGTCCACAGCCGGCTTTGCTCCTACATAAACTCTGCACATAAAGCATGTGTAACACCCTTACCTTATAGAAGATGCTGGAAATGTCCACCCTCGGCTAAACAAGCATTATATCGGGAGAACACAGTCACTCAATTAAGTTGGGCCACTGTAATGCTTCCGATTTCATTTCTAATATCTTGTTTTAGTTCTTCCAATGTATGAGGGTTTGTCTCGTAAACTTTGTCTTTCAGGTTACTACCCCACACACTCTTAGACCGGGGGAGTGAGAGGGTCATGCACCAACACTAATCACTCTATCTTCAAACACTTCCCTAGTTTTATTCATGGACTCCTCTGCTGTATGGGCAGTAGCACAATCTTGTTTCAAGCACCTATATGATTTCTCTTCTTCTGTCAGTTCATTATAAAATGGGGTCAAAATGTCATTTTGGTACCTCTCTGCATTGATAGTCTGCTTGTAGAATATTGGATTGATCATGCGTCTGCGCTAACAGCACATCAAACTCCAACTCTGATCGTAATGAGAGATTTCTTGAACGCGATGTGGATTTTCAGAGGCCCAGTACAACTAGCCGGTGCACAATGACAGCTGGTTGTGGGGGAATTCAGCAAGGTCACAGGAGAGGCAAAACACTGTGTGATCTGTTAGATTTCAAATGAAAAGCCCTGTACTTCATAAAATATGACAAAGTGTGCTCATATTGGTACATTTGACCGAAATATGATAAATATGCATTTATATGACCAATAAAACCTTATCCATGGGGTTAAAAAATGTTGGAATCTGTTTAAATTAATTTAGGCACAGAAAAATAAGGCAGGATAAAAATATGACATGTTATGAAAATCCGAGCCCTACTTATAAAGTAAAGCATAATGAGTATGAACCATGGTCTGGACTGAATGTTCTGTGTGTGAAATGAACAGGTAACAAACATGTTTATTTTCTATTAATGAAATAGAAGCTGCAAACATGGCAGCAATGGACAGTCTGATAAGTAGGAAAGGTCAGAAACCTAAAGTGTGCCCTTGAGTACCAGAAGTGAATGGGAGGTGTCAATTTGTAAGACGAGGTGACAGCTTTTTTTCCTATAATGTGACGTGCATATTCAATACTGACATTGTGTTTCGCAAGATAACTACACAGACTTTATAATCAATGTCACTCATCAGCTGCCACAGAGACTGACCTTGACCCCATTAGGACTGCATACTAAAAATATGCTTATTCCACTCATAAACAAAAGATACACAAAAGTGGAACAAAAAGATGACTTTATGCACAGGAGGGGCAAAGTGATGCAATTGCTTTGCAATGTTGTGTTGCCCTTCATTTGGAGAAGTGTTTTGTAATATTTTGGTTACTTTCACTCCCTATTAAGGTATGGAATTATCTTCCAGGGTAATTTGACACAGCAAGCAAGTGTTTATATTACAAAATAGGGCCACCATATTTGTGGAATGGGCACCATCATTTCTGTAGGTCTTTATGTAGAACCCACTAGAGCTCAAACCCAGAACAAGCCCCATTCACCTCCACTATATAATAGTGCCACAGTCGTGGCCTCTGCATTCAATCTCTGATCAACGGATGAACCTCACCCTGAAGATGCCAAGCACAGTACTTGGTGAAATGTCGGTATCTTTGGTGCCTTCCGGACTGTGGCCTACAAGGCTGGAAGAGATAAACAAAAGTAATAGTAAAATGGTTTCTTATTTTGTAAAAGATAAACTGAAAAATTTTAATCAAAAGATGATATAATTAAGAAAATAATTCCATCTTCCTTAAGAATCAAACTTATTACATAAAAGCACGAATGCTAATGGCTTCATTGCCAGATGCAAGGCACTAGAAAACAACAACATAAAAGCAGGCCAGATTGAAAGATATGCATCCACATTAAAAAATTCAGTTTGATATCTTACATAGTTTATAAGATAATGGGCCATAAATTTAACAGATTTAACCTTGGGGACCTTAAATCTCCCTTTAAGGATGCTCATAGGTAAATTTCTAAGTCTAGCAGTTCTTATCTAAATGTTTTCATCATTTTGTCTTATATAGTGTATCTAAATTAGATATAAGCATGTTTTAAATTTCATGCAAACTTTAATATTTGACGAGAAAAAATTATATTTTACTTTAATTATGCTAATTAATTAGATGTTCCACATAATGCACAAATTGGAATTTGGAAAAAATTAAAAGATTAGCATATTATTTACACAGCACATACATGGGTCATTCAGTAGTTACAGACAAGATTGCTTGTATATGGCACTATCAGTGGTAAGTGATGAAAGCCGTGCCTTGGGCCAGAAAATATGAGCAAGAATAACAGGAGCAAGAGCAAGAACAGCAACAACAATAAGAATTTGCACAAGAACTGCAACAACAACAAGAACAGGAAGAAGAACAAGGACAAGGACCAGAACAAGAACAACAAAGTGAAATGCACATAAGCATGCAAGTGTGGATTTAAAACTAGTTCTGTAACTGATTTGGAGCAATAAGTATATTATATTTCTTGCACTTTAGCTCACAAAATTTACACAATTTATCCATTATCTCATAAAAATGACTCATGAAGCACATTTTATGGTGAAATCTGTGCATGATTAGCATAATTCTGATGCTTCTCAGGCTCTGAATCAGCCCAGTCCAAGATCCTTCCGTCTGGTGTTAATAGTGTAGAAGGCTTCTTTAACAGTTGTATGTATGAGAGCAAAAAACGTTTTTGTTCTCAGAAGTAATTCTCTCACTTCAGTCGTAAATTATATTTTAACCAGTCTGCATTGATTATTTTGTGAATGTATAGTAGATTCCGCATTATTTGGTGAGCAAACTGAGCCTACAACTTTTTCATTATATTAAAACCTAGCACACAGGTTGCCATATTTATATGGAGTGGAAGGGAAGTCATTATATTAATTTAAACCAGTGATAGATCTCGATATTTGGAACACATTTTGTATCTGACGTTTAGTGTTGTTGAAAACAAGCTGGCAACACTGCAGATTGCGTGGGTGTCACTTTGCCTAGCTCAGTACATAAACAAACAGTAACAGTGCTTCTTGAAAACACAAATACCCTGCCTTGTACTTCTGTGTTTACTGTGCAAGTGTAGGCCAATCACAAGCATTAGCTCCCAAAACATTAAAGCGAAAGATAAGTGCCAGACTTGTTTACATCCACAAACCAGCTCAATCCCCTGACCAACCTCAATGCAACGTTGTCGACTTCCTGCACATGTGAAAAAGCTGCTTGGAGTATTCCATCACATCTTTTAAGTGATTAATTATTTTGAAACTCTGTGTGATGTTGCATAATTACTACTGAAGCTATATCAGAAAGAAATTACTCTACGCATCTTACAAGTAATAAGCTGTTATCTTCGTACATTCCTGTGGAATTACGCATCCAGGTTGAATCAAACACCATTTATTTTTTTAAAATCGGCTGACCAAAGAACAAAATGCCATCAGACTTTTTTTGTCTGTAATGCTTCTATGAAGCACATATTAGAAGGAATGTAATGGCTTCCCTTCCACCCTGTATAGCAACACACACTCATGTACCTTGGGCCACAACTGCTTCTTGTATTTTAAGCAGGCAGTCCATAGTACAATAGGTTTCAACAATTTTTGGTTTATATGTTTCAGTTCTGGAATAATAGACAAATATACCTCATAGCAGATATGGAAAGAAAAGGGAACCTATGTATGCAAATGCTTTTAAAAATGCCCTTAAAGCAATTAATTCTAATGACTCTGGAAAGAAAATATAGAGAAGTGGCAAAATATTCAGTGTCAGTCGTGGTAGTCTTACTAGGCATTTAAACAAATATTTAGGTTGTGGAGATGGCTTTGAATATTCATAACCTCAAGAGACATGGATCTTTAAAACTCATTGAGGCAGAACACAATGCAGAGATGGTCATCCGAAAGCGAAGGTGAAGTGCTCATTCTCCTTCTATCTACTGATAACGACAACGATGGTGCAGATAAAGAATATATTTACTGTAACAATTTTAAAGAATCTGCTCGCAGTGGAGAAAAGTGGTGTAGATGCATCAAATGTGGTCGTTGGACACATTATCTTTGTGCTGGGGTTTAAAGCAGTGAATGGAAAACATTGTTGTGACTTTTGTGTTTCTCGCTAGTGTCATGTGTTGTGTTTGTGCTTTATAATTAATGAATCAATGTTGTTTTCTTAAATACTTGTAACAATACATTGATTTATTGTTTTAAATCTTCCTTTTAAAGTATGGTCCAAGGTACAGGATGGTTGTCCCTAGGTACACGAGGGTATTGTTCCTTGGACCACAGTGCAGCAACATTTTATCTGATAGTTTATTTGGTTAAGTTGATGTTTTTTTCCAATTAAGATATGTTTAAAAAGTATAAAATTTATTATAAGCTAAGAAAAAAGAAAAATATGCTAATTAAATCAAGCTTATAATGAATATTTTAAAAAGTGGCTCGGGGTACAACACTCTCCACTGCTGTTGATCACATAAATGAATAATAAACATGGTGATGAGAAAAGGTTTTACTCTAGTTTCATTATACGTATCAGTGCACTATTGATCACACAACATTTTGGTGCCAAAACCTGGGAATACAATCATCCAAAGGATGCGTTTAACCACAGAAGTTACAGCTTTCACAAGAAGAAAGGATCGTGCAGTTGCAAACTTTCAGAATGAGATAGCATGAAGCAGCACTAAAGAACCACTATGCATTCAATTCAATTTATTCGTCCAATGGAACATATACATGCTGTGGACTCATCCACAACATTGAATTGCTACTACAAGCAGAAAAAAACTTATAGGAATATTTAACTGAACTGGTCTCAAAATTGATTATGTATTAACACATTAATTGCCCAGCTATCTATTTATAGACTGATACAGATATTACTTTATTAAGTTTACAGAATTCTCAAGAGTTATTTTGACCAATTTTTCACTAGGCTTTACCTTAATACCAACTTAAGAGCATCTGATATTAATATGTTTAACACTATATAACTGTTATGTTTAGTTGCAGATCATACATTGGCTATCTCAAATTACTTATCAGTCACATCTGCAATCTTTCAAGTTATTTTGGTAGTTCATTAACACTCTGTAGATGGTGCAGCAAAATGTTTAGGGTGCTGCAAGGTTGTTTATACAATTAAAAAATATAATTTACAATGAACTACACTAGTCATAGCTACAAGTATTATGGTTATAAAAGAGTGGAATGTAATATCATGATGTAGAAGCTTAAAGACACCATAACTACTGAAAATGAGTTGCAATTGGAACTTATTGACATGCACTGTGATCTGGAAATGAAGTCCTTCCTTCACTAAACAAGCTTGGCCGATTTTTACTTAAAATTTCCTCAGTCCAAGTTTCCGTGATTACACAGACTGCTGCTCACACATTAAGCATGTTTGGATCTTGTTATCTGTGTGAGTAGTTTTTTTCATTAATGAAACTTGTAAACCTGGTCATAGAAGTCGATTAATTATCTGACAACAGTTTAAAATGTAGTTCTTGGCTTTATATAACAAAGAATTACTCAAATACTGCAAAGTTAATTTGTGGGAAATGGTTAAAAAGTGCTTGAGGTCTGAAGTACAATTGACTACAATTGTAAATAGTGATGGTATAGAGTTGTAAGTTGCAGAAGAGCTGTGAAATGGAATGTTTGTTTGCTCTATCGAACACCCAGTGGAATCTAATGTGAAATAGTATTTATATTCCAGCTTCTATACACAGTCAGTAAAAGTGCAAGCCTTCTGATATTGAAAATTATACAACTGTGCCACCACTGTCTTTCCTTCCACCTTTGTTGACCTTCCATTCTGTCCACTTCCAGCTGTCCAGGCATTAGGCTAAAGAGTATGTCACAGTGTATTGAACTGGGGCTGCCTGGATTGTTTTAATGTACATAGCCAGTCAGTGTAATTTAGGGATAAAAAGACTTCACTGTGTTATTTTAAGTGGAGCAAAAATGAGAATTTGGTCGCATTGCATTCTTCAATATGGTTACAAGCACAGCAGGTAAATAAATCTATCTTCTGGTGTCATAACAGTTGTCGTCGTTTTCCTGTACCCAAACACTATTCCTCCAACATTTCTTTTTCCAAATCTCTGGATTTCGTTGCTGTTACAACTCAGTCTTCATTGGGCATCACCTCTTCTTTCTGGTGGTATGCATTCCATTAATTTAGATAGTCTGTTATCTGGCATTCTTTTAATGTATCCATACCAACATAATCTTTTTTGATTCTTCCAAATGTTTAGTTCTTCCGGGCTTGTAGGCCGTGGTCTAGAAGGCATGGTAGATACCAATTTTGCCAAGTACTGCGCTTGGCATCATCAGGGTAACATGATCCTCCATCTGCACTGGTCGGAGTTAGAATGTGGAAGCAGAGAAGTAGTGGAAGAAATGACTGTTAATGTCCGTTACGTTTATTTATATGGGTGGGGGTGGGTGGGGCATTGTTGTGCCGTCTACGGTAGTGATTGGCCGGTTGTAGGTGGGGTTTTATTACAACTGTTGTTTGTGTCTGAAAGTCTATCTAAAACCGGTATCCATGCTTTATGTACACGTAGTATTTCTTCCTTGCGATTGAAGTTGTCTTTGTGTTTGTAGATTTCTATGGCCTCCCTTTGCTTCCACATTCTAACTCTGACCAGTGCAGATGGAGGATCGTGTTACCCTGATGATGCCAAGCGCAGTACTTGGTGAAACGTTGGTATCTACCATGCCTTCTAGACCACGGCCTACAAGCTCGGAAGAACTAAACATTTGGAATAATCAAGACACCGGCCGTGAAAGCCTAAATACATATATAATCTTTTTTGTTCTGTAATATCCAAATTTTCTTTAAGCCCCATCATTTCTTTCACAGTTTCATTTTGAATCTTTTCTAATCTTGATTTTCTAGCTGATCTTCTCAAAACGTCCATTTCAGTTGCTGATTTCCTTGTGTGATAATTGTCAAACTTCTCTTCCGTATATGAGGATATTTTGTACAATATTTCTGTAAATCTGTAATTTTCTATTCTTTGTTCTATTTTTACTCTACCGAAATGAATTTAAAGAGTATAGCTTTCCTGGTTTGGGTAATTTTATTTTTAATATCTATTTTATTATTGCTGAATTAATCAATTTTCATGCCTAAATAAGTGCATTCCAAACAAGGTGAAATTTCTTGACCATCTTCAAATTTCAAGGGTTCTACTCCCTCTCCAATGCATAGGTAATTTGTTTTATTGATATTTATATGCAATCCCCATTTTTTATATTTTTCCATTAATTTTCTTGCCATGTATTCTATGTAGTCGTGATCTTGAGCTATGATTACTTCATCATCTGCAAAATTTAATGAATAAATGCATTTTGAATCTGTACCCCCATACTTTGACATTTCCTTTTCCAATTTCTTAATAGATGTTGCTAGATTTTAAATAGTTTAGTGACTTTGAATTCTTCTGCAATTGTATATCGTATTTTAAATTTTGAAATATTTTCCTCATATGTTTCATCCTATTAATAAGAAAATAATGGCATCAGTAAGAGCATTAAATAAAATAATTTAAACCTTAAGTTATCTTGAGAAAATGTTCTCCAGCATCAAATTATACTGAAAAGTAACTTTAAATGTACATTAGCGCACAAAATGTCAAGTTGTACTTTGAAAAACTATCCCACTCATGTTGGATTTAGAAAAATTCTTGTGTTGTGTGTGGAACGTTGAGCCATTTTTATCAGTAGTTTAGGCATAAGTAGAAGGGAGGAGTAGTGTGTAGCAGATCCTCAAAGGAGCCCCCCCCCCCCCCCCCCGGGTGAGTAGATACAGTTCAATACTCCTATTGCTCTTTTAAGGTATGTTGCATTTACTTCTTTATATTCTTTTAGGTCTTAATTTGATGTTCGCACATTAAATGGATACCACATGTCAAACTTGGAACACGTTTTGCTCAGAAGAGTTTCATTGCAACTTTGAGTGAGATCTACCTATGTGACTTACAGTTCGCCAGCAGTAAGAAAGTCTCTGACAGGAACGTGCTGTCCTTATCTGTTTGGAAACGGCGCAACAATGACAGTGAATGTGTGTGACAGAGAATGCGTGCTACACAAGAAGTAAAACTATTCAAAAAGTATCCATCCTACTTGCCGTGCCTCACTGGAACAATTTTGACTTTCTTATGGACATTAGACATCACTATTTGGCACTTCTACAAACACAGGATCACTCGATGTGTGTAATAGAATTAACTAAGTATGCTTGGTCACATGTGAATCAACCATAGACACATTTTGCATGCTAACCCAGCGCCTTTCTGTCCCATGTGCATCGTTGAACTCTGTAGCACATGTCCTTGATTGTCCGAGGTGCATTCATGAGTGCCAGTCCCATGGTCTGGGTTTTACTCTGCAGTCAATTTTGGGCAATGGCCCAGTAGCTGTGTGTATAATGCTGTGGTTTGTCACCCAAATTGGCTTTGGTAAGCAATACTTGTAACTTGTGTAAGGAGTTCTTAAAGTTTTTACATTTTTAGGGCGTGATTATGTCCTCTGTTTTAAAATCTGTTAACTTTTTACCATCTTAAGACTACTGGTTTTATCAATTAGTTTTTAGGTTTTAACTGTTTTTACTTCCACATTTTAATGTTTTAAGTGTGAGGCTTCATGAGTGGTGACTTTCCCTGTTTTTATCCTTTGATTTCGGACCCTAATGACCTAGCTGTCGACGGGCCCTTAAACCCAACACACCCACTCACTCACTCTTTAAGTATGCTAAAACTGACAAGATATTCTTTACAAAAGCACAAGAGGTGCCAAATGTCCATATGTTTTTGAATGGTCTGTAACTGAGCTGACCTGCGTATCATAAACAAGAGTAGGCAGGGTATCGCACCTGTGTCTAATTGGCAATTTCCCCTGTGCTTGATTCCTCAGGGACTTTATTTGCTGTGGAAAACAATATGTTTAGGCTCTTGCAGCCCATAAGGTTTCATGAATTCAGGATGAGGAAAGATGTGGTGGTGTTGACTTAGGATGCATTTGCAATTGTAAATAAAATAAATTCCATTTGAAAATAGAAGTTTAATTCTTTTAAATAGAGCTGTCATATTTTTACATTATGTGACAACTAGATGGCCTTTATGCAATGAAAATTTCTGGAGAAGAAGGAGGGTCTCTCACTGTCTGCTTTTCACAACATCTTGCAACATAACATTAAATAACTGAAATACTTAATAGCTGCCATTGAAACCAGACACCTTCTTCCTTACCAAGAATTTCCATCATTTGCAGACAACTTCTCCAATTTTCTTGTTTTCTTTTGCCACAATATAGAATAAAATTAAGTGTTTAGATAACCACAATAGTAGAAAATAATATATATAATAATAATTACAATAAAAAAACAGAACAGTAGGAATTGTGAAAGATAGTAACATTGAGTTTACACAACCCGTACTGTCTCCAAGATGTGTAAAAATTTAAATAATAAATTACAACTATTAACATTCTGTACAACAGAGAGGCATGAATAATAATTATAACAATAGTCACCTTGAAGTTTAATATGCGAGGAACAGCTTGGTTTGGGGAGGTGCGTGTGAAACAATACTGATCGCTCTTAGATAATACTATTACGTAATGTTTTAAGGAATCTAAATACCATTACTTACTAAGTGAAAGAATAATTTACGCACTTAAGTTAACAAAAACACACACTTCTTTTAAGTCATTCACAATGTGCATGATATGCAAACTAATAAATTAATGCTTTTAAATAACAAAAAAAAAAAAAAAAAAATGAGATTCATGATGTAAAGATGAGAAAAATAAAATCAGATCCATGAAGTCGAGGCGTTGCATGGTACACATACATAAGTTCATCCTTTCTTCTCCACAATCTCCTGTAGACTAGAATAAATTGGTGCAAGAGCTCGAAGAACTCTACTTCTTGCCGAGAAAGTCGACCATTTGGCTGAACTTCTCCTCTTCTTCGGTCAAGAGCAGTGCTTCTAGACAGCCTTTGAAGTAACGACTGCTAAAACATTTCGACCTGCAACAAACCATTCTCTTGTTAACTTCACATTTTAATGCTCTCTTCCCTTGGCACTCAAAAATTGCATGGCCAAAAAATATACCATCCCACCCACGGGTATTCAAAAATCCCCTCAAAAAACAAAATTAAAAATTACAAAAATAAAAAAGTGCATTGAAAAAAATGCATTCTTTTTTTCAAAAAATAAAAATTGTGTGCATCAATGCAGTTTGGTGTTTGAAAAATCTGATGTGTTGAATTTGCAAAGCAATCTTACAAAAGCTTATTTATTCTATCTATTTCTTGTTAAACGAGATAAACTTTCAGTTCACATTTACACATTTTGTTGTGGGATAAAATGAATTTTTCAGAACATGTTGCTATGCGACAGCTTTGAAATTCTTTACTCTTTCCATGACCATGAGAAAAAAGCAAAAAGTGGCTTACTACTTCAATAAGTGTAACTATTTGAAAATGAATCACAAAGAAATTGTATTCTTTTATTGTTTTGTATCACTTATGGTTTATGCGCTATGCAAGTCACCTGGATTGAAGAGGACTTAAGCAGACATTCCAACTAATACATTTTATTTGTCTGCAAATATCTTAAACATTTGTTATTTTAACCAAAATATTTAGAGATATTTTTGAAAAATTAATAATTTTGAAAAATTTTCCATGTAAAGGTCAGTTTTGGATGGGGGGGGGGATTTTATTGGAAAAACTTGGTGTTGCATCCTTGGAAGATGCTGAACTCAAACAGCAAGTTTGTTATCTAACTGACTTTTAGTTTTTGAGTTAAGAGACATGCGGACATTTTGGATTCAGGGTGTCTCGAAACGGGTATTTCCGGTGGAATCTCTGTACCTAAATTTTGAGTGGAATGCAACAGTTCCTCTACTTACAGCAGTAGAGAAATTTAAAATAGCATTATTTAAAAAAAAATTGGGTTATGCTATGTAAAAATGTGTGATCTGTTTTAAGGAAGTATCTCAGGTCTACAACTATAATAATGTTAGTGTATTGTGAAAAATGTTAAAAGAAAATAAGAACTAAAAGTTAAAAGAACTAAAAACAAAATAATAAATGTACCTAAACCCCTGGTTCTGCCCCATGTAATTGTTTAATCCACGTCTGAATTTGTTCCGTTTCGTCTTGAAGAAGAAGAGCCTCTAGGCAGCCCTTGAAGTATTCTGTTGTGAAACAGTTCTTCCTGCAAGCAAGCACAACACACATTATTCTCATGGGCACAAACCAACACATTTTATATTAGGACTAGAATAAGAGGCTAATGGACAGATAAAAGTAGGTCAAGGCGCGAAGTAAATCACAGCGCAGTTTGAAGAGCCGGCAGCGGGTCGCGACCCACACTTCTCTGACTCCAGGGTCGAGAACTCCATGCTTATTCATGAAATCACGCAGCATCCCAACGTTTCTCAATTGTTATATAGGCAGGTCTTTACGTTTCACAAACATTTGAAAATCGCATGTATTTCTCCATTAGCACGTTAAGAAAACAAAAGAGTACGCAACGCTTTGTTGCTGAAATATGTCGGGTTTCTGGAAAAACTCTGATTTGAGAAACTTGACTCCAGCTACCAGTTTTCTGACCTCTCAAACTGAGATTTTTCTTTAACAAGAAACATTACTTAACCTCCACGGAGTCTGGAAGTATGAACGCTCGAACATGCAGTTCGAGTATTAACACCTTCAGTTGTTTTCCAAGTCAGAGCTTCCGATATGATTCTAGAAGTTAAAAGTGGCTAAACAAATGAAACAGTTAAGCAAAAAAATAATAGCCCTTGTTCTAGTCCTTCATTATTCTCACTCTAAGACACAATAAATCACATTTGTTAACTTTTCCGGATAATACTGCATTAGTTACCTATACTTCGTTATGCAAATGTTTTAAAACTATTAACATTTTCCACACGCATATGTTCATTGTTTACTTTTCTGTTTATACATATGCTTAGGATAAATCTGAATCTACTCCAATATTTAAAAGTTGGTGTACTCAATGACAGTAATTGAACTTACTATCAGACAGAAAATGGATGTTCAACCGCCAGAAATGCACAAAGAAAAATGCAAAAAATATTTATTAACCTCAGTCTAATTTGTTGATCTTATGTTAAAAGCATATTAAAAGAGTGGCTTAATGTGATTAAAGGGTAAGTTACGTTGAAATTCATTGTACGAATTTAATCTTTCAACGATTTAAACAATTTTGGGCGTGTTTCTTTTATTTATGGAGACACTAACTGCTGTGGTTCTCAGCGTCCCTTTCTATATAGTGTGAAAGACCGCTTAATTATGCACAGATGCCTCTTTATCGGCTTTACTTGTCCTCCAAAGGAAGAAATGCTAGATATTTACGTCCCTCTGCCAGGTTTGAACCGAAAACCAGAGGCTAGCATGTTACCTCTGGACCACGGAGGACGGCAGCTGCTTCTAAGGATTGTAACTTTAGATATTTTAACTGTGCATTCAATTTTTGTGAAATATGTGGATATATTTCAGTAGAATCACTTATTTTTGTCTTTATTTATATTGCCCCTTGGTAAGCTTTGTGGACAGTGGCCTTCAGTTGAAGGAAGCAGAATTCTCCAATAAATTATATCTTCAAACCAATCTAAATTGCATTTAAAATTTGCCATGGTGACTTGACTGTTATCTTGTAATGGTTGTTACCTGCAAAGAGAATGCAGTTGGGGCTCCCGGAAGAGGTTGTAGCAATCCTCGCAGATCCTGTCGAGTCGTGCGAAGATGCTCTTGTCGTAGACGCCTTTGCATTGGATGTCGAAGAAGGAACGTTTGCTGAGGGGATGCCCGATGACCAGCTTGGACGTGGGGCTTGCTCTCACTAGGCATGCCGTCGTCACACTCACCACCAGGCAACATACCAGCGCCCTCTTGGCCAATGTCGCGATGCTATTATCTTGTTTCGCCATCTGCAACAAGTTTGAGACATTAGCAACTTGGCAAAACAACAACAATTATTGGCACCATTATACTTGGCAACTCAAGTCGTAGCATGGGATTCTCTAACGTCATGTTTCCATTTGTTGCTTTTCGGTCATTTAATTGCTAATGGCAACAAACAAGAGTTAATCTTGATTAAATTATCGAAGAAAAATTATGATCAAGAGGGAAGTTTGATAAGATAATTATGATGCGAGAGCAGTCTCACAATTCCGTTCAAATTGACTCCATACCAGCCTTTTGTTTCATTTCTATCATGTGGCGTTATATCTTGCACCGTATCTTTTATATTTTGAGCTCTCAGATCACCAAATCTCGCCATTATTTTACACTTTGTACCAACCGCCAATAGTGAACCGGAAAACGCATGCGAATAAGCTTTCTAGATCTCTGAACCCTCTTTTCTTATAAGCTTGCCCTGCTAATAACTATTCTTCCACGCTGCTTTCCCCCTGATTGGCTAATGTACACCAAATGACGTCAAAAAGCCTTGTGCAATGCAAGGATAAACGATATACGTGATGTAAATACACTATCATAGATACACGTCATTCTGAGTAACAGGTTTCAACCGATGGATGCCCCCATCTATTTGTTGATACTTTTTATGCATTCCAAGTGTATTTCCGTTGCGTAATACATTTAATTATACGGTTATGACAATGCTCTTCATCCTAAATAAGGAGCTATTTTGTACGACAAAACAATTTATTTCACAACAGAGTCAATGATGGGAGTTAAAGTTTTTGAACACCATACATTAAAAGTACCTATTAACTTCGACTAATTGACGAATAGAGAGCACAAAGTGCATTTATATTTAACTACTTATAGAAAATAAGTGCCCCTGTGTATTATTTCCACAGCTGGTTAAATACGTATATGAATAGAAAATTTGACATCAAGTTTGGATAAAAAGTAAAAGAGTTAATAAGAATGGACTGTTAAAAGAGGAAAGGTACACTAATATATGATTATATAAGAACAGTCCAATGTGTATGTAATATCTTAGTGCTTCAATAAATTACTATCTAATGCCTGACCTTATGGACAAGTTTCAGCGGCTCCCAAACTTGTGTTTTATTCTTAATGCAAACATTCGTAAAGTTTTGAAGAATTTCTGTTAGTCTATGTCTAACTAGTAGTTTCTAGCTGAAATTTCTGTATGTACTGCTGGGGCATTGTGTGGCCAAAACTTCTATATCATATCTCTTTTGGTTACACTGGGACACACGAGTTTCCCAGGCTAATTTTGAGACATATGCTCAGAATCTGCATATATCTATTTTTAGCGATACTGAAAACTCTTGTATGGTATTCGAAGGTAACTGAGCGACTCTAAATATTATATTCTATCAAAGCTAATCATTCGAACGTGCTTTGTGACTTGTCAACTGCCGGGTTTGGCGCAGCTGAGGATGTGGGGCAACGGTCCAAGAAACGTGTCCAGCGTAAAGTGATCGACTACTAACATAGGCTCACATGCTAGGTTCCTTTTCCAACCTACTTAGACAAGGCAAGTACTTCTAAACGAGCTATTTGGAATCACTATTCGTTATACTCTGTGGCGCATCCAGGGAGTTGTTTTTGCTTGATAAGATGAAACCTAACAGTTTTGTTTCTGCCCTAAACACATGTCACCAAACTGTTCCCATACAACCCTTACTGTTGGACTCTTCCTATCAATAGCACGTAGCGGCTACTTCTTCACAAGAAGTAACAACGAGCTTGCAGATTGCAATATATTAACACTTACAGTGCATGTGTTCCAGTTTTCAAAAGTAGTTTTACTTCCAAAATAAAGCAATTAGTAACAACGTAAATTGTGTAATATTCCAGTTTTATCATGTGTTTAAAATGACAAAAATAAAGACGTGAATTGACATGATTATTAGAAAAGAAAAAGGATCTGCAGACGAAGTCTTCGAAATAGCTAACAAATGACGTTTGTTGTAGCAAAACAAAGCACCTACCTTTGAAAAATGAGTTTAATTTTCTATAAGTTTGCTTAAAATGCATTTGGAAAACTTAATCAATTCGTTGTTTTTGCTTTGTGGACATGTATGGTATGATTTTATTGTAGTTACTACAGAATGTAGAGGAAGTACTGTATTCCACTCAAAAATTCTATATTAAACAATGTGTATTTCACCGGAAGTACACATTTTGAAGCCACCATAACCGGAAAAGCACGGGTGTGTCAACTGAATAACGAAAAAAGTTTGGTATTTAAGTCCAACATCTTCCAAGGAGAGGACACGAAGACCTTCAAGGAAAACATGAACAATGTTTCGAAAATTTTGATTAAAATGGCTACTTTTAGGTATATCTTGAATTAACTGGAAAATTTCCTCAGGAGTGCTCTTCATTTTGAATGACTTCCGCACAACTGGTAGAAGTAAGAGATAGACAAAATCCTACTGCACAAAAAATGTAGACATTAAGTTCACAACTCGTGTGTGTTCAATTCCTTTGTAATTAACCACTTCCGAGATATTCCTTATTAAGGGCTTTCATCTCGTGGCTATGCAAAGAGAACGAAATTTTAAAGGCATCACAGTGACAGACATTTTAAAAATCTGACTATCGTTTTAACAACTAAATGTCTGAATTGAGCATTTACGTGGATTAAGAAATACATTGGTGTTTCTAAGAGGAGTGAGTAAAGAAAATGGTGAGAGTGTAACACTTGAGTAAAGTAATTAATCCAGCTGTTGACACTTTAGTAGTGAAACTGTATCCACACGTACCGAAGTTTGAGGATGGCTGACGTGATGTGCCTCACGCGCTCTCTGTCTGGAAGGGTGCAACAACTCGAAAGCGGGTGCCGCATAAGAAACAGTTGAAAGTTCCCATTTAGAACATCACTACCGACACCGCACAAGGTTCTGGTGCTAACTGAATCGTCAGGAACTTGTCTCTTGCAGCTACAGGGTCTGTTCTGGGCATGCGCTGAGAGCCAGTAGGTGAATGACGACAAATTATGATTGGCAGGAAAGGAGAATTAGGAACGGTCGTCACCAATGGCTGGGCGATTTCTGTGCTTTGGTATTCGAAATGTCAACTAAAATCACTCTCGCAAGCCAAAAACGTGAGGGAGACCCATCAATAGCAATTTATACAACAGGTTAATAATGTTTATGGTTATAGTACAAGCACTTTTCATGTCAAAACACGGATGCAACGCTTCATGCAGTCGCAGCGTTGTGAATCGTAGGAAATAAATCAGTAAATAATTTGATATACATGAGCTCGTCACAAAAGAGGTTAGCTTTTCCCCTTGCATTTCATTTGTTATTACCTGGCGTGTTGAAGCGATAACCGGGAGAGAGCTGAGCAGGTGTTAAAGACTGTAATGTAGCTTATTAATTATCAACACAGCATGGTAAGTAATTATAAATTCACACCTTAATTATTTTACATTTTAATAATATACATATTTTCATTGCTCAGAGAAAGAAATATAAAATGGTTTCATGGTCTCTCTACTGCGGCGCAAAATAGCTCATTTAACATGAGGATATCATAGACTGAAGTGAGTTATATTTTTTATGAGTGGGTTGTTAGGTGACGGCTTTGAAATTCCACGAGAAGAAATGAATAATGATTTATCCTTGAAAAAAGGAAACAGTTCTATTTGAAAATAGAAAACAAGAGAAGACAATGGAAAAAGGTGTCATGTCTGAAGAGTATTAGGGAATGTTCCATTGTTTATTAAAATATGAGGGCAGAAATATTTGAAGGGACGGTATATGAAAAGCAAAATGAGACAAATTGCAATTAAAGTGTTATGGGATACAGGGACAAAATGGGAATATTTAGGAAAAGCAAGGAAGAAATGGATTAGGATAGTTGAGAAAGAATAGGTAAAGAACTTATAGGAATTGTGTGTGTGTGTGTGTAAATAAAAGACTATAAAGGGCTCGAACATAGATATTAGACTCAGTTTAAATAAGAAATATTTTCTACGTTATATATTATAACCAGGAGCAATATATTTTAGCACGAAAACCTGTATTTCTTGATCGTAATTATGAAATGGAAATAAACCACTCCATTGAAACAAAAAATACCTGGGAAATAGATAATGCTACGAAAATTTGATATAAATTGTGCGCTTTAACGAGATCTACATTTTTTGTATAGTAAAATAGTCTATAATGTGATAATCTATTGCCTAAAAGACAAGGTATACATTTTTCTTTCTCATGGAAGTATCTTAAAAATATTGTATTTTATTAAAAACAAAGTTGATATTTAGGTAAGTTTAATGTCTTTTAAGGATGAGACACGAATATTTTGAAGGAAATTCTTCTACCATAAACTACCCTTTACATAGAAAATCTTGATTTTCTCTAAAACGACTAACCATTTTGATTAAAATGCCATTGGTTTGAAATATTTTTTTATGGCAAATGAAATGTATATTTTGAATTTTCTGACTATAGCCCCTGTAGTCATGTTTACTCTGGATGACTTTTGCATAACTGGTAAGCCCAAAGAGATAAACCAAATCTTACTATACAAAAATGTAGATCCTGCTAAAACACACAATTTATGTCTAAATACATTTTTTGTAGAGTGAGCCATTTCTGAGATATTCCTCGTTATTTATGCGTGTTTTGGAAAACAAAGAACAATGGAGGATCGTGATTCATTTTTTTATATCTTAGACGTGCAAAGAGAACGGAATATGAAAGACTTAAAACATTTGACTATCGCACAAAGCCTACTGTATTCTAATATTCCCCTTGCACCTGCAAGGAAATAAGCAATAAGATAATTTCTGCAAATGTTTGTCTCAACTAACATGAAGGTATAGGAGTTAGTAAGGATGTTTAGTACAAGAATAGAGAAAGTCATGTGAGTGCAACACATCAGATTTTCTTAGCTGCTTTGATTGGATTCGGGGGTCCCAAAAGGTGTATTTATGGTGCAATCTCGATGTGTAATTTTTGCGTGGAATGCAATTCTGGGAGATAGGTTTGTCCAGAAGCCGGCGACACCTTGCAGCTGGTCGGCGCGGCGGTCACATTTGGGGTCCCTGTGGCTCATTCATTCCAATTGAGAGAGATAGCCAAGGTTAGGCCGGCCATGGGAAATTAGACCGGCCTTTAGGGGCAGTGGCTAGTGCCTCCTCGCGAATTCCTCGCTGTCTTCCTTCACCTTATAATCAGTGAACCGCTGCCGTCGAATTCCACGGTAATCACCTGCTCGAGCATCCGGTTGGGAGATACCTTCCGTGCCGACAAAGGGCTTCGAGCCGGGGACCTGCAGGGCGGGGCCGACGGTGTGGTCTCCACGTGCAGGCGAGCGTGTAACATTCTACCTTCTTGCCCACACACGACTTGTGTGTTTAAAAACACCAGCAGTAAGTTTGTTGGCATAAAGAAATAGTTCTACCTTCTTCTGTCAATTTACATCTATCAACACAGCTGAAGCGATCGTCAGTTTACTTTCTCTGCTACGTACAGCAACTAGGGAAATAATTGTATTCCACACATTAATTCCAAGACAACATTTTACTGTAAATACACGTTTTGAGCCCACCAAAACACTCAGTAAAAGTTGTCTGTCTAGAAGCCGGTTAAAACCCAAACTTGGCATTCAAGTTCAGCTTCTTTCAAGGATGCATCATCAAGATTCCCTCCACCCAAACCACTCTTTACAGAGTACAGTTTTCGGACATTTTTGTTTTCTCAAAAATGGCTCTAACGATTTTGGTTAACACAGCGAATGTTTAAGATATTTTCATGACAAATGAAATGTATATCTTGAATTTTCTGATAATGTCCTCAGAATGACTTTTGTGTAATTGGTAAACCGTAAGAGATAGACAAAATCAGTGTATAAAAATGTAGATGTCGTTAAAACACTCAGTTTATATCAAACATGTGTTTTGTGACTATTTCCAGAAAATTAAGGTTATATATTTTATTGGACAGTTAAATATCTGGAGGTTTCTGGGAGTAGCTCCCTTCATTCTGAATGAATTTTGTACAACTGGTAAACCATAAATCTTACTAGACAAAAATGGGATCTCTTTAAAACACATTAAATGTTTTTTGTAGTGTCAGCCATTTCTGAGATATTCCTTGTTATTGGTTTGAATTTTCAAATGCGTGTACTTTCCTGGAATGAGAAGTCAACGTTTGTTCTCGTGGTGATGCAAAGAATCAAAGTCATTACATAGCAACACGCTGTTAAAATCTGACAATCGCTTTAGGTACTCGTCCTAGAAGGAACTGTGTGAATTGAAAGTTTATGTGGACCAAAAAAGTAGAGGGTATAGTAAGAGCACAAGAGTTTTTACTTTCTCTACTGGTAAGTAGGGGAAGTATTGTGTTCCTCCCAAAAATTCGATGACGAGATTTCACCAGAAATATGTTTTGAGGCCCCCTGAATCCAAAAAAAGCATTTTTAGAAAAAGGTGCGTGTGTGTCTGTGTGTCAGTCTGTGGACAGCATAACTCAAAAACGAAAATTAGGTTAAAAACCAAATTTGGTATTTAAGTTAAAGGATGTGACACGAAGATTTTGAAGAAAATAGCCCCACCCTAAACTACCCTTTACGTGGAATATTTTTCGAAAATTTTGATTTTCTTGAAAATGGCTGTAACGATTTTGATTAAAATGTCATATGTTTGAGATATTTTTATGAAAAATTAAATGTATATCTTGAATTTTCTGGCTATAGCCCCTGTAGTCGTATTTACTCTGGACGACTTTTGCATAACTGGTAAACCGTTAGAGATAGACCAAATCATACTATACAAAAAATGTAGATCTTGCTAAAATACACAATTTATGTGTGTAAATTTTCTTGTAGGGTGAACCATTTCGGAGATATTCCTTGTTATGTGTGTGAGTTTCGGAAAACAGAACTTTCGTGAAATGGGTCATCGCTGTTCATTTTTTTATATGTTAAGTGTGCAAAGACAACAGAATCTCAAACATTTGACTATCGCACAAAGCCTACTGTATTCTTACATTCCCGTTGCACCTAAAAGGAAATAAGCAATAAGATAATTTGTACAAATGTTTATCTCAACTAACACGAAGAAGATATAGGAATAAGAGTTTGTAAGAATGGTTAGTACAAGAGTAGAGAAATTCATGTGAGTGCAACACATCAGATTTTAACTGAGAGTGTTTTAGAGAGAGTGTAAATGAAAATTGCATGTGTTGTGGATAGGAGTGGTTTGGACAGCCCTGAGCGGATCTTGTCGGGCAAGTTGCTCCAGTCTACAGCTCCAGGCAGGTTCTCCAAGTTTCGCCATGTGTAGCGAGCAGCTAGGCTCGCAGGTGCACTTGGCGGTTTCAACCACACTCTGTGGAAATTCGCTTGCTTGCTTGTCTTTTTTATATCCATTTTGACGTCATTGCTATGATTTATGTACAAAAACGTTTTGACCTGTTTAGCTATTTGTGACCGGTCTACCCACAAGATCGTAGCGAACCCCGTGGGCGTCAGTCCGGCGGTTGACTCATGCTGATCACCTGAGGAATTCAATAGTGGACCCATGGACGGCCGGCCGGCCCCGGCAGATCCGGGTACACGTGTATGCGAAATGTGTGGCCCGTCGGTTGATTAATGAGCAAGATACGCTTGAATGAACTTGTTCCAGCACACCTGTTCCAAGACTGTTTTTTATGGTATCGATGTCGCTTGCTCGCTGGCCTTGGACAGACAGAGATGCCCAACGCTAAGTCGCCAAGCTGTCTGCTCGAGTTGCCCATGATAGCTACAAGTGGAAACCGATGTTCTCACTCCCGGATCCATTAGTCCCTTCTCTTATCAGCTCTCCATTAGTTACACTTGGAAATGACAGCATACACTAAAACGTAGATGGAAACCTTTTCTCTCCTCCTTTGATTAATACTTACATTACAGTGCCTTTGTTTTTCTGCTACACTTTAGTGATTTTTGCAGTGATTTGCCCAGTTCTGTCGACTACTTGAGAGCAGTAGTTATACTCGTCTCACTAATTGCTTACAAAACACTTCTAACGGTAGATAATACTTGGAGAGAATTATGCCACTGCGTGGTACAAAATTACAACACTCCAGGGTTACCAACTTTGATTTCCTGGCAAACTTGAGGAACCAAACAAGCGGTGGAGAGGTCAACAATGAAACAGTACGAAATAGTGTATAACAGGCTTCTTCAGCACAAGCTACAAACTATAGCACAGAAACATTCTAGAAAATCAAGCAGAAATGCAGGTAATTTTATTGTTTTTGAAAATTTGCACCTTCAATCGATACATTTTTGCATTCGCTGAAACCAGTCCTTAAAACCATGTCACTCTTCTTGAGGCACTTCAGAAACTAGGTTTCCATAATGCTTCAACTGATGAAAAAGTGATTCCCCCCATTTTACTTTTAATTTTTGGAAACAAAAATAAATCGCAAGGTGTGTATAGTGGAAGGTCCATGGTGTTGACCTTCAGCGCATCCAGACACTCAATTAGCTGTGTACAACAATACGTTGTCACGATTATTTTTCTTTTAGAGGTTTTTCACGAACTTTTTGAGACATTTGTGGTCTATCTTCTAATACTTTAGAATCAATATGACCCATTTTAGAATAAAACACTAGCAATCATTTTCTTACCAGCACTATGGACTTTTGTAGACTTAGGTACTGTTTGAAAAAATCCATTGAGCCGCCTGTCTTTCCCAATAAATCCAAGATGCGTCACCAGTAACGTTATTCCAAACCAAACTTGAAGTGCCACCTTGGAATTTCTCTATGATTTTTCTGCACTAATCATTGCATTGTTGTTTTTGATCATGAAATCCTCGACAACAAAGTTCTCCCACGTCTAACTATTGATGTAAAATGTTTTGAATTTGACTCATTCCAATGTCCAATGTCACCCGACTATATTCGTAAGATCTTCTTCAAGCATTGCTCGAACAATGGCAATATTTTCATCAGTAACAGCAGTTCTTGAACGTTCTTCACAAAATTCATCTCTAACAAAAAGATCGATCTCAAAGATTCGCTGTACCAATTATTAATTGTTGCTTTAGATGGGCCTTCTTCGCCAAATGCATTTCTAAACCGATCCTCAAATTCTTCAGGCGTTAATGACGATTTAAAATCGTCAAGTGGTGTTAATTTTTGAGTGAATATAAAATCTTTAAATGATGATAATAGGGCAAATCGAGCAAACTGTACGGCAGTTAACTCGCAAAACATTAAAAACTAGGTATCATATATAAAAAACTTTTATTTGCTTTTAGAAACATGTCATTTTAAAAAAAAATTGAGTATATCTTTCGTAATTAGATTGAAAGTGTGCTGTTAGCGTATTTTGAAGATAAAGCTAAAACAAGAATATCTTCAACATAGTGGGAAAATTACTCTGGCCCATTGTCAATCACAACAAGTTAGTAAATGCTGTAAACTAATATCATTCATGAAACAGTCTGACGATTACGTGTCGAATTATTCTCATAGCCGCCTTTATGTGCTATAATGTTTTCAGAACTCATGTTGTCAGCACTGATGTTAAACAAGTGACTATCACAACCACGTGGGGCATCACAGATACGAAATAGGTAAAAAAAGACATTCATAATTTTGTGTAATTGGCGACTGTCTAAATAATTGTGTCTCATACGCGAGTTCAAAGTCAAACTCACATTGCTTATAGACAGAAGATGAAACTATTTTGTGATGCCCATTGTTTTCTCTTAGGAACGAAGATGCATAATTTGAATTTATCTGCCAATGCTGTGTTGGTAGTATGCTACACCATAGCCCGTAACAGGTGCTCACTTCTCTTCCAGGAAAGGAATGTCCTGCTTATTGGGTCAACGCGCCAGTTACATAAGTATGAAATGCCATGCTCGTTTTGTAAAGTTGAGAGAGAGATTATTCTTTTTTATTTTATAGAATCTCTTTAAAGACTATGGTTTTTAGAATCCCATTCTATATTGGGCGTGAAAGACCGCTTAATTTTTGCTCAGAGGCCTCTTTGTCAGGTTTGAGTTTCTTTTACCTGCCGTAAATCTGCGACACTTCCCTTCCAAGGAAGACATGCTAAGGATTTGTACGCTCGGAAAGTGCCCTTCGCCCTCCGCCGATTTGAATCCGCGACCTCGCGAAGCAGAGGTTACCCCTAGACCTCGGAAGACGAGCAAAGCGTGTAATATCGTACATGAGAAATCGTGCATGTTTTAGCATTTATCACAATCTTACAAACGTCTCTGTGGATACGTTATTGTTTATTACTTCATTACCAGAGTGATATGACGATGGATAAGCAGCCATTACTAAATGGTCGCGGTTAAAGAAATAAATTTGGTTGGTTGTTACATGCACATGACCTGTGGGCCAACAAATTTTAACAGACTTTCCGTAACAATCAATCATGGCTCTTTTAGTTGGAGCTGAAAGTCGTTGTTCAGTTATTTTATTTATTATTGGGACTTCACGATACAATTCTTCGCTATAGGCTATTTAGTTGAACTAAGAGCTCTATGACTATAAATTAAAGTTGAACAATTCATAAATTTTTGTTATATTCACAAGAATTTCTCTACCCACTTTGGTTTTTATATAGCTATTACAAACTATTTTTCTAAGTTAAACGTTGTCAGAAATAATTTCTAAATTAATTTCTGTGTAAATTTCACGAAGAAAACGTAGAAAAAAACACGATGATGCCAAAGACAGGTATATTATGAGAGTTATATGACTATTTAGCTCATGATCTGATAATAATTAATGGCTTCTTGATAATTTATGCCTTCCTGTTGATAACTTACGCCTTCCGGTCAGTGTTGCCAATACACATTCAGTTGCTGGTTTCACTGTTAAAATTCGCAGTTAAACATATCTTCGCATGTAGCTTCTTTGACCAAACTATCGATACGGTAACAAACATTCGATTCGTGCGCATAGAAACCACGTAAAATGGCGGCAGGTATGAAACAATTTGGGGAATCTTCACTTGAAGTAGATGAAATAACAGCGCATTCTAAATCAGAAAAAACCAAGAGAAACAGACAAACTATATGGACTTCATTTTGTGTAGCTCCAAAGAGATTTTACAGTAAAGATGTGATATTTATAATAATCCATTAAACTTCAGAAGGCGTTGCCTGGCAAAAACGCAACTAAGGTTATTTAATATATGCAATAAGAAGCTCGTTTTTAGAAGTGTAACACAATTTATTGAAGTGAAGTGTGAGTCTCTAATTACTTTGTGTTGTTTGTGGATCGTTTTTAGAGTTTTATTAGTTTCTGCTCTGGTATTATTCACTGAAACAGTCAAACCATATCTTACTCGAGGTTATGTTATTTCTCAGACAAAGTCACAGCCTCTGGTTAGGTTACTTAGATAATTACGATACTATTTATATTTGAAGGTGAAGCAGTAATAAAAACGGTGTTATAAGTCTGTTGAGATGAAGTCTAACGGACATTACTACGGAATTAGAAAGGTTGTTAAGAGATCCCACTTTCTCCATTCTCCGTGTTTTTTTTCTTTCTTTTCTTTTTCCCAGCAGTGCAATTGCTTCCGGATTAGAAAGCGGTGTTTAGCAACAAGGACTTCCCACTCTTTTAACTTCATTGTTATGCTCCCGCCTTTGTATTTTATATAGTTATAAAATATAGCCCTGGCATTATGAATAGGTGTTAGATTCCTGTAAGCACTTTACCAGTACTTTCTCTACATCCTATCCTTAAACAGAGGAAGTATTTATTGCGTTCCACCTTAAAAATTATGTTAATGTGATGTTACATTCATATGCCTTTCTACATCCTTTATCGTTTATGACTGAGTGTACAAATTATTCTTACAAAGTTTATTTTTGTATCGGCTTCGTTTTAATCGGGATAAACCTGTACAGAAATAGCGCCATTACACATTACGGCGATAGTCAAATGTTTAACAAATGAACGCTATATACTTGCCTTGAAATTTCATTTTATTTCCATGGAGTCGTGAAAAGCAATTGAAAATTGACAGGACTTTAGAAGAATGACCAAGTATTAAACAATTCAAAGGGATAGTAAGTGATACCTCGGAAATGGTTTATGCTGCAAAATGTTATTGGAAATAACTTGTGTATTTTAGAGAGATCTAACTTTTTCGTCCATGGCTTAACACAAATGATATAGAATTCCTCCGGAATGCATCAGAAAAAGGTCCATGTATGTGTGTATGTGGAAAGAGTAACTCAAAAACGAAAAGTCGGTTAAATACCAGATTTAATATTTTAGTTCAGCATCCTTTATTTTCTCAAAACTCACTAATGATTTTGATTCAAATACTTTATATTAAATGAAATGTACATATTTCCAGGAACAGCCTCTGAAGTACGAATGACTTTTGTATAACTAGTAAACTGTAACATATAGACAAAATCTTACCACAGAAAAATATTGATCTCGTTAAAACACGTATCAATTTGTTTTGTGGACCTAACCATTTTAGAGTTATTCTTTGTTATTTGTTTGAATTTTCAAATACTTATACTTTTCTTGACCGCCTTCCTGGCGCAGTGGTAGCGCGCCTACCTCTGGTTCGGAGGACCCAAGTTTGATCCTCGGTACCGACGTGGGGATTTCTCCCCCGCTGGGAGGTTTGGCACGGGGTGCACTCAGTCTCGTTAGACTCCGGAGAGACCCATTGAGGAGCTACTTGGCGAAGAAGTAGAAGTAGCGATTCCAGGTAGTGAAGAACGCGTAACTGGCCGGGAGGGCTCTGGCGCTGACCACGTTCCACCCTCCAGTTCTGCACCCCAATAATGACGCCTGTAGTTGGCAAAGGTGGAGGACGCAGCGGCTCTCGAAGGGTTATATACTTTTCTTAAGTGGAAAGTTAATATTCTTTTTTATCTCTTGACCATGCAAATAGAACGGAATTTCACATTTGACTATCACTTAAAGTATTCTCACATTCTGCTTGCACTTACAAGAAAATTATCAATATGATAATTTCTGTAAATGTTTATCTCGATTAATGTGAGGTAAATAGAGTAATAAAACTTTTAATAATATTTTATAGACGAGTGAGTGAGTGAGTAGAGAAAGTGATGTGAATGCGACAGCAGGGTTTTCTTGTACGTTGACCAGTAACTTCACTCCGTTCTGACGTAGGCGGTACTTAAAGAGGATTATCTTCAGAGCAAAGTGGCTGATGAATACCGTTTTTTTGTTCTCTTTAGAATGTATCGCGTGCAAAGGATTAAATCTTTTAGTGGAGAAGGAAACTTAAATCTGCCTGTTTTAGTTAAACTTCTCTTACAGCAGGGAGACAGACCACCAATGGCTGCAGTTATGATTTCAAACCACGTTAACACTTCTCACTTTCATTTGACGAGGTTAACTTATTAATATACGGAGTGATTTATGTAAGATCATTTAAGCAAGATGCCCAGGAGTTCAGAATCGCTGTAATGAGATAGGCATATGTTTATTCTTAATTCCTTATTTTTCTTTTGTCTTATTGTTGACTATGGCTTTAGGCGCGCGACAAGTCTTACTCGGGGTGACCTCTCTAGTCGTGCCTGAATAAAGTTTGCCTTTTCTGCTCATTAGAAATGCAGTTGTTACAGTATTGTGTCTTTTTGGGGAGGACTGCGAATAATAATTCTCTCCAGTGACCAGAAAAAGTTACAAAAACAGCTGCCAACAATAAGACAAAGGACAAAAGTAAGGAATAAAGTATTTATTGCAGGGAATTAAAACTCCCGAATATTCTGCTTAATTTGACACAAAATGCAGCTCAATACGTAAATTTCCAGCCGACTAATAAAGAAATATGCCAGTTCCACACAAATCACTTTGTGTAAATAGCAACATGGTAATGTACCGTTTTAGTAAAGGAGGCATGGTTTATTGGGTTAACCTCCTTAATTCATTTAGGCAATGCACACGTGGAACTGAACGAAAATCTGGAGAAATTTAGACATGAAAATGTTACTTCTTAACAGTATTTATACTCCATGCTTTCATTTGTGGTCTTTGATTTGCTAATATCAATATTATTCATCACTCCTAAACACAGTTCTGCAATGTGCAATCCAATTTTAGATGTGTTTTCTTAAAACATTTTTTTTTTTTATTTTCAACATTTTTCATTACGCAAAATACCCACGTGTCAAACTCTCTGACCAATTCATTTCTAATCATCAACAAAGCTACATGAATATTACTTGAGAGACTCGCATAGCTTGAAGTTTATAAAATCGAAAAATTTGAAAACGCGAAGATGTTAACCTTTTCTAGCCCAAATGGGGTTCTTTATAATGGCCTGTTAAGGTTACTTATGACTAAAATGTTGTAATTTTTAACTAATAGCAGCTTTCATATTTTAGAATTTATCATGAAATTTGTTTATTTTTTCTTGCACCACTAAGAAAGTCGTTCGCGATAAAAATTTTGGTATAACATTTTAACTGTACTTTTTAAAATTGCCCCAGGTTTCTCTCTGTCTCCAAATTTTTTGTCTAAAAATTGTAATATTTGTGCTTAAAATTAAAATGTTTAGATACATCTGACAATGAAACTAGGGGCATTTTTGTTTGTTATGTCTCTGTAAATATGTGTAACAAATTTCATTACTGCAATACAAAAACTTCTCCACAAGGAACATTTTACAGGAAGAAAAATGCCGAAAATATACATAACGCTAAAGTATTTGAATGTATGGCTCACTTTAAAATCTACGAGACATGCAGTAAGACATTTAAAAATGCCATACTGTGATAAAAATTTCAGGCCGCTGAAATGGAAATTGTGAATTTTTAGATTTTTCATACTGATAGATATATTTTTCATATATCAGTCGAGGCTGATTCTGCAGTACCGACAAGGATAGAAAAGGTTTAAACCCCACCAAGACAGTCGCCTCTGACTGAGGAAATCGAATTTTTTCTTCAGTGCTCATGACTGACAAATGCCGGGCGGTTACCTAACCTATACTTAGGCTTGGAACGAACGATTCATTCCGAAATGCTTTTCTTTAATTGGAATTGATTGCTCGCATCTTCAGAATGGACCATCTGTGGTGCTACGTGTAATAAGAAACGGCAATGGAACACTAATCCCTGCCTACTGTGCGAGGGATCCCAGGTTCGAATCCCGGCTGGATTCTGGACATTATTTGTATGTGTGATTGTGTATTATCGTTTAATAACCAGTTAAATTGTTGATGACTGACAGAAATATTGCTGTAACTGAAATGTTTTGTAAAAATAGTAGAAAGATCGTACAATTTTTAAACAAAGTGAAGAAAGAATGGATATGAACAATAAATAGAGTTGAACAAAATACTGTATGACCACTACCCGAAGGCGAGCGGGGCCTGAGGTGTGAGATGGGGCTTCAACTGTTAATCTGCTCACATAGTAGATTTGTTTACTACCAAATATGTGTATGTGAATCACACATACTTCCAGAGCAAACATTTCACGTGCTAAATTTTATGAAAATAAAACAAAATAAATAAAAGCCTTCAGAACTCATTAAGTATTGAGCATTTAAACAAACACTAACACTTGTTTCGGAAGTAAATGAATGTAATAATTTTAGATGCCATGTGTAATCGATAGTGTTTAAAAATTATATTATTTTTACTTAAATTATATTTTTCTTTGAAAGTCGTGAACTATTTTCAGTTTCGTTGTTAGTTTTTGCATCTAAATATGATAGAAATTATTAAATCTACCATTAATGTAAAGAATCGACATAATAGTTCAGAATGCGAGCTTGCACTTTGGATGGTTGGCCCATTGATCCCAAGGTCGTGGGTTCAAACCCGGCCCAGACCGACTGTTTTTAAGTGTACTTAAAAGCAACAGTCAGTAGATTTACTAACATGTAAAAAACTTATGAGGGACGAAATTACGGCACCCCGGCGTTATTGATATGAGTCTGACTATTGGCAGCGCTGTTAAAAAGCAAAATCATTTTTAAAATACGTCCTTTTGAGAGATAGTTCCCACTTTTCTTTTTAGAGACTGTAATTATATTTTTAGCTATGCAATTTCCATGTCAGCAAAAGGGATACTATGGATAAAAATTAATTTTCAGCTATGCATTTTTTATATAATATGAATGGATCTCTAAGATAAATTTATCAGCGGTCTTTAAACTTATAATTTACCACCAAAGAGGGTGAAAATGCCAAATTCTAATCTTCTCGAATCTAAGACATTAATTTGCTCCGGTTTTTCTTTAACGTCTTCCAGACATTGGTATTTTAGTTGCCCATTCAAAGACTTGTATTCATCTGAACAGCACGAAACAAACATGTTCAGTCCGGGATCAAGGAGTTCCTCAAGAATACAAATGAGAAACTCCTACTCTTGCAAACAAATTCTACATTTGGATCACGTTCTGTGTTTGTCATAAAGATGCATCCTATATTCCTAGCTTAACAATTGAATGTGAAAGTATGCATCGTCGCCCTATTGGAAAAAGGTGCTTTTGTTCAATTTGTATGACAGTTCAGATGTTCTCACGAGTCCAATACCAACCTAAGCTGGTAAAATTTCTTAAATGCCTCACGTTGCGTTATAAGCAGCAACACACATGTTTTAATTTATTTACTATATATTTACAAGCACTGCAATAGTTCTTTGTATACATCCAATGAAAATACACGTTTTGATGCCCCCCTAGCATCCTTTAGAATGAAGTCCACGTGTTTGAAAATAGCATAACTCAAAAATTAAATCTCTGATAAGTACCAAATTTGGTATTTAAGTTTATCATCGTGCAAAGATGCAACACGAAGATTTTCACCCTAACTACCCCTTCGATGTTTTTTATTTTCTTAAAAATGACTCCAACAATTTTTATTAAAATGCCAAAAAGATGTTTAAGATATTTACACAGCAAATAAAATGTATCGAATTTGTCGTTTGCATATTTGGCAAATGATAATAGATGGGCAGGAACTTACAACACAGAAAATATAGAACTGTTCAAAACATTTGAAATAACTTCTTTTGTAGCATCACCCATTTCCAAGATATTAGCTATTCAGTTGTTTCTCGCAATGTCATGTAAGGAATATGAAATTTTAAGACTGGCACAAATGAACTGCAGATGCTTTCTCGATTAACATGACTTAGAACATACGGTTTCGTAAGGTTGGCTTGCAGAAGATATATGAGCCATAGTGGTTAGAGAATGTAATGTGAGTTTCTGCTATCAGCGTGTATTTGGAAAGTAAATTAGACCAGGTGGTGTAAGTTTAACTTCTGTTGGTACCTTCACCGCGTGTGCAGGTGTTAATGCCTTAGTGAAAACGAGCTAATACGTAGGTGTGAAAATGATTAGTCTCAAAAGCAAACTTTCTGTTATTTAGTGCCCAAGCTTATGTCTCCGATATATTGAACCTTTATTGCTTACAGAACTTTCCACCAATCAAATTTATACGATTGTCATATGGTCGCGTTTCGTCATTCGTTTGTCTGTGATTGTAAGAATGCATCTAGTATAGGTTATGTCTCTTTAAAGAAAAAGGCTGATAAATGTTGACTTGTTTTACTGAACACAGTTATTAAATGTGTAGTTTGAAGATGTTTATTCATTATTTCTTCCTACTTAAAGGTTACTGTATCAACCTTTCTTTTTTTCCGATAAGTTTTAGAACAGTTTATTTTTTTCGCGTTTTAAAACTCCCGGTCTTCAAATGGATTGAACTTCACTTATTTAAAGAATGAAATAAAGTGATTTACTGACAAATCATGATTATTACAATAAAATCATTAGTTATATTTATTTGCGTTTTGAAAAACAAGTTAGAATCGTATGGTCGAATTTCGTTGTTCTTTTGTCTATTATGAGAATGCATCTATTTTAGGTTATGGCTTTCTGATAAATGTTGAATGTCAGTGATGACATTTCACATTGTTTTCACAGTGTATTTCCTCATATTGATGCTATTATCAGTAATATCATAGTATTAAAAGCAGGAGGTGTCTTTACCGGCTAAGGAGGCGCTGATAAGGGATTTCGATAACCATTGAGTAAAATGATGGCCGTGATTGGTTGAAAAACAGCATTCCTTTACCTGATTGGTAATTGTCTCCCATTTGGGACATTGGTGAAATAGTATAGGGAATTAAATAGTAGGTATTTATTCTATATTCGTCCTGTGTAGATTTTGAGATGCAATTGTGTTTATTGGTGTTATTTTTTATAACGAAATTGAAGCTTGATTTTTAAAATATTTTCACGTCCAATAATGCACTCGAGGTAATAATTTTCACAGGTTTGTTTACACGTGGTTGATACAGTCGTGTGAGCTAATGTTATCAGCGTGTAAAGAGCAGATGGTGATACCTTGAGTGACATGCGGTGTTGCAAAGTGTCACGGGGCATGCCCCTGAGATACATACCATGTCGGTGGTCGGCGATGCCTGCTTGCTCCTCGTCACTTGTACAACACTACAAACAACAAACACAAAGTCACGTGGTCTTGAGCGCTGCTCTGTACTATCTCCTTGTACTTGTGTAGGACTCTGAAGGGGTAGGGACTCCACGCTCACAATATAACTCCTGCTGGACCAATGGCAAGCCATGACGTCATTTCGCCGGGGAAGGGGAAAAGCTTCTCTATAGTAATTTGTTCGTTACATTGGCTGCATAACTTTCCGGGAACCTTGTGGTATGCACCATTAACGAACGTCACGCCCTATATTCCTTCATTTTCGCTCAAACTTTCTGGAGAGCGGCCTCTTGCGTCAGACTGCAACACGATGCACTTGCAAAAACCCCCGACACCGGCCATGTGCATTCTAGTACACAATTCCCAATTTTGCACTGTCATTCCGCTGAGGTACACAAATGGGTGAGCATCGATCTGGTGTTCTCTGTCAATGCTTTAGCCATGAAGACCAGAGGGGGGCTCAGGGCCCCCCAGATACCCAAAACTGCAGCACTTCGTCCGTAACGCTTATATACTTAGAGCTTTAGTATACCAGATGGCAACTGTTAATAAACCAGTATATAAAAATCTGATGTGTTGCACTCACATGACTTTCTCTACTCTTGTACTAACCATTCTAACAAACTCTAATTCCTATATCTCCATGTTATTTCAGATAAACATTTGTACAAATTATCTTATTGCTTATTTCCTTGTAGGTACAAGGGGAATATTAGAATACAGTAGGATTTGTGCGATAATCCAATGTTTGAGATTCTGTTGTCTTTGCACACTTGACATATAAAAAATGAACAACGTTGTTGCATTTCACGAAAGTTCTAAATTTTCCGAAACTCACACAAATAACAAGGAATATCTCCGAAATGGTTCACTCTACAAGAAAATTTATTCAGACATAAATTGTGTATTTTAGCAAGATCTACATTTTTTTGTATTGCAAGATTTTGTCTATCTCTAACGGTTTACGAGTTATGCAAAAGTCGTCCAGAGTAAATACGACTACAGGGGCTATAGCCAGAAAATTCAAGATATACATTTCATTTGTCATCAAAATATCTCAAACATATGACATTTTAATCAAAATTGTTAGAGCCATTTTCAAGAAAATCAAAATTTTCGAAAAATTTTCCATGTAAAGGGTAGTGTAGGGTGGGACTATTTTCTTCAAAATCTTCGTGTCGCATCCTTGAAAGACAAACTTAAATACCAAGTTTGGCTTTTAACCGACTTTTCCTTTTTGAGTCATGCTGTCCACAGACTGGCAACACAGACACACACACGGACCTTTTTCTAAAAATGCTTTTTTTTTGATTCAGGGGGCCTCAAAACATATATTTCCGGTGAAATCTCGACATCGAATTTTTGGGTGGAATACAATACTTCCCCTACTTACCAGTAGAGAAAGTAAAAATACAATGCGTTGCATTCACATTACTTTTTCTACTCACTCTTGTACAAATGGTTTTATTACATATTTCCTTGTATGTACAACGAGAATGGGAGAATACAGTAGGCTAAAGTGATAGTCAAACCTTTTAAGAGTTGGTCGTTATGCGATGACTTTAAAATTCCGTTCTCTTTACATAGCCAAGAGATACAAATAACGGCTTCCTAACGGATAGAAGTATTTAAAATTGTAAATCAATAAAGAAGAATATCTCGGAAATGGTTTACTCTACAGACAAGTGTATGTGTGTTTTAAGGAGATCTATAACATTTTTTGTGTAGTAAGACTCTCTCTCTCTCTCTCTCTCTCTCTCTCTCTCTCTCTCCCTCTCCTACATTTACCAGTTACAAAAAAATAATTTTGAAAAAAGAAGATGTCAGAGGCTATTACCAGAAAATTGAAAATGCACATTTGTCTCGAAAATTTATTTAACATAAGATATTTTTATCAAAATCCTTTTCGATAGAAAAAAAAATTGCGAAACATTTTCTATCTGAAGCGAGTTTGGGGTCGAGAGATTTTCTTGGAAGATACGGAAGTTAAATACCAATTTTGGTATGTAAACAGCTTTAATTTTTGTGTTATGTTCATATACAGAGAGACATTTTTCTAAAAATTATTTTCTTTTTTAATTCAGGGAGCTTCAAAACATGTATGTCCAGTGAAATCTTGGTATCGAATTTTGGGTGGAACACAATACTTCCCGTACTTTAAATGCGTAGTAGAAGAAGTAAAAAAGCAAGATTGTAATTTCTGAGTTTCAAAATAATTAAAAATATCTAGTATCAAATCAACACCTTATGTAAAACCTTTTTCTTGATCACATACCAGTTTTACAACCCATGGCCTCAAAACTCCACACAGAACGAAAGATAATACATATTACAGAACAAATACCATTTACATAGTTCACTTGTATGGTCGTCTGTCACAGATAATACTGAAGAGAAGGGTGACTGCAAATGAATGGCTAAGATCCATTTTTATCAAACGTATTTCATTGGAGAAGAGATATCTCCACCTATCCAATGCACAAGACTACTTCAGGAAGACAATGTCCAATCGTGTTTAAAGGTGTGTTGTTTTTCAGCCAATCAACGCCATGATGTTTATCGAGATGTCTTTATCACCGCCTCCTTTGTGACACCTTGGGGCACCATCTTTTAATACCCTGATTAGATATGAGTGTCAGATAGGAGCATGAATATGAAGAAATTCGACAGAGATTACAAGGAATACAATGTGACATGCTACAGTAAACAAGTTAACATTTTTCAGCCTTTCGTCTGGAAAGAAACATAACCTATACTTGATGCATTCTTACAATCATAGACAAAATGCATTCTTACAATCATAGACAAAAGAATAACGAAACGCGTCCGTACGATTGTAACTTGTTTTCCAAAGCAACGCCACTTGCAAATAAGCAGCTGTTTTATGATTTTGTTATAGTATTCATGATTTTTGAGGTGAATCACTTGATTTTATTCGTGAAGTAGTTTTAACAAATACCATTCTAGATTTCCAAAGCCTCTAGATAAATTAAAGCAGTGGTGGCATTACAGCATATGTACTTTTACTTTCTGTACTACGTTCTGACAGTAAGCAGAGGAAGTATTGTATGCAAAAATTCGATACCGATATTTCACCGGAAATTGAGACATCCTGTTTTCTGAACAATTAAACAAAAGAAGAAGAATTTAATGTGTTGAACGATCAAAACAGTGCTGTACACAGAAGTTAGTGTGAAAACGCACTGTTTTTGACTCAGGAGTTTAGCTATGACTTTGTGATTGTCGCATGTGAACTTGAGATAGCGCTCTATTGTTTTTACCTCTCGCACTGACGCTTACTTAAAAAATAGCATACTTTCTTTCCCGGTACAATAAATATGACGCGAAAGAGCATCACTAATGCATTATATTACCTCATAAAACAAATCAATTATGATCATATTTTGAATAATATCAAATTATGTTTATTGGAGACTTCAACAACCACACGATATAACATTTTAGCAACGCTGGCATTGCTTACAGTCCCACTCCAATTAATTGTAGACAATTTTGACCTTCTGATGTTACTCTGTTTACATCTTACAAAAAGCTCCCCACTCCACAGCACAATTGCACATTCAAGGACAAAGACATTCTCTTGAGTCAATGTCAGTAGTTATCTCAGGATGCCATTAAATAAGAATGGAAGAAGAAACATAAGGCACATCTTATCATTTTAATTAAAATGGTCAACCTTTAGAAGCACGTCTTTTACCTTCGAATGTGTATTTCGGAGTGAGTGATTAGGGTTTAAGGGCCCGTCGACAGCTAGGTCATTAGAGCCCCCGAATGTGTATTTTGGAGGGAGACTTGGTACCTGGAAGTATCTGTGCCACTCGGCAGAACGGGGTGAGATGAGGGGATACTAAGGGTGACCTGAGGAGAGAGAGAGGCCAAGTTCCTTAACAACTACAGATTGAAACTCCCCGGTAGTGGCTAATACAACCAGCTGCCGTCCCAGCTGGGTGGCTCGAAGACCTCTCCCGATCCGGAGGACTAGCATTTATAGAGAGCAAATTCCCTGCCATGCAACGCCGAAACTCAGAGCACTGAGAACCCTGAAACAACCAACCAGGATGAAAGGTGAAGTGAAATGGGGGAGGGGGGGGACAGGAAATTTGGGGGATGTATTTATCCTTCCCAGTTTTCGCCTATCGATCAGGGGAAACCACGAAAAAAAAGTGATGTGTTGCACTCACCTGACTTTCTCTACTCTTGTACTAACTATTCTTACAAACTCTTATTCCTCTATCTTGTTCAAGTTAATCGAGATAATTTGTAGAAATTACCTTATTTTCTAGTAGGCGCAAGAGGAATATGGGAATACAGCAGAATTTGTGCTGGTCGCTATATGAAAGCTTTGAAATTCAATTCTCGTTGCACGTGAATAACGACCTTTCATTTGAGAAAAGTAGAAGTATTAAAAACTCACACAAGAAATATTTCCGAAATGGTTCGCTCCACATTTTTTGTACAGTAAGACGTTGTCTATCTCTTACGGTTTAGTAGTTATGCAAAAGTCTTCAAGGGATATCATCAGAACATTCAAAATATACATTTCATTTGCCATGAAAATATGTTAAACATATGGCATTTTAATCAAAATGGTTAGGGCCATTTTTAATAAAATCAAAATCTTCGAAAAATTTTCCATGTAATGGGTGGTTTAGGGTGGAGGAGTGGTCTTCAAAATCTTCGTATTAAATTTAAATATTAACTTTGGTATATATACACACAGACACGCACCTTTTTCTAAAAATGCTCTTTTTTGGATTCTAGGGGCCTCAAAACATGTATTTTCGGTGAAATCTCGGCATCGAACTTTTGGGTGGAATACAATACTTATACGTAGTAAAGAAAGTAAAAAGCCACGGGAACCAAACCCATGACCTCCTGAATACGCTTGGTTGCGACTGTAAAAACCGTATTTTTGGAGCGAGCGAAATGAATGTTGGAGTACGTGCAAGTCAACATTCTGCGCAGTGTACAAGGCTATCCGTAAGTGTAAATGCGGGAAGAGCTGTGTACTTGCCCCCATAAATCTGGCTCCTGTCCTACATTAACCTAACCCAAAGTAAAACAATGCACTCCTTGTTTGACGGAAAAGTACACTTTTCAAAAAGAAAGGAAAAGACCAAGAGGTTCCGTGAATAAGTACTCTACTCGGACACGCAAATCGCCATAGTCCTTGCTACTTCCAGGAACATGTCACTGGAGTCACCTATCAACTTCCTGTCGCAGGATATCGATCGCTGTTCCAATAACCTGTTGCACGGTGCTGTCATATGATGATGCAACAGGTGGCGCGGTTTGTAGTAAACATCGGCGGGGCCACGGAACATCAGGTAGCAGTCCTGCCACAGTGGATGAATAAGCTTATTCGAATACCCCCAAAACCAACTGTGACATTATGGCGCCGTCTGGTTATATTTTATGATATTCCACTGTTACGTTGCATTAGTACCGTCAACTGTTCGTTCACGGTAAAGCTACGGCCATTATGTTATGTTGCCACAGACGTCTTTTGTTTTGAACGCGTTGCAGGGAAGCCAACCTACAGAGTTTAAAACAAGATTCTATTTAGACCTCGTATTAATTTGTGGACGCCATTGTGTTGCTCGTGTGTGCGTGGTTTTGCCTTGAATTGTTTTAGAGCACTATATGCAGTTACAGTTACTGTTCTTATTTTTACTTTCTCTACTAGTAGGTAGAGGAAGTATTGTGTTCCACCCAAAAATTCTATGCTGAGATTTCACCGGAACTATATGTTCTGCGGCTGGATTAAAAAAGAATTAGAAAAAGGTGTGTGTGTGTGTGTCTGTGTCTGTGTCTGTGGACAGCTTAACTCAAAAATGAAAAGTTGATTAAAAACCAAAGTTGGTGTTCAAGGATGCGACACGAAGGTTTTGAAGAAAATTGCTTTACCGTAAACTACCCTTTACATGGAAAATTTTGATTTTCTTGAAAATGACTCTAACGATTTTGATTAAAATGCCATAAATTTGAGATATTTTTTATGAGAAATGAAATATATGAAATTTTCTTGCTATAGCCCCTGTAGTGGTATTTATTCTGGATGACTTTTGCATAACTGGTAAACGGTAGGAGATAAACCAAATCTTACTAAGAAAAATGTAGATCTTGCTAAATACACAATTTATGTCTAAATAAATATTTTCTAGTGTGAATCATTTCGGAGATGTTTCTTGTTATTTGTGCGGGTTTTGGAGAACCTGTACTTCTGTCAAATATAACATTGTTATTCATTTTTTTATATGTTAACCGTGCAAAGAGAACGAAATCTAAAAGCTTCAAAAGATTTGACTATCGCACAAAGCCTACTGTATTCCCATATTCCCCTTGTACCTACATGGAAATAACCAATAAGATAATTTGTACAAATGTTTACCTTAACTAACATGAAGAAGATATAGGAATAAGAGTTTGTAAGAATGATTAGTACAAAAGTAGAGAAAGTCATGTGAGTGCAACACATCAGATGTTTTATCCAAGTGTTATTACAGAACAAGATTTGCCGAAGGTGAATAAATTCATGTGTTGTGTGGTAATGATGTTCAAGTATTATTGTCGTTTGAAAGTATGTTACTTTAATTCTGTTATATTTGAGGTTAGGTATAATGCTTTTATTATATAGGTTGGCTGTTGTAATGTCGGCCATATTGAATTCTTGGGAAGTGCCGACAAGCTGGTTCCCTTATAGATAAGGGTGGTAACCCTGACTCCAGCGGCGCAAATGTATTGCATGAGTTGTAGAAGAATGAAATGATTAACATTTATCTATAATTTAAATAGCACCATTTAAATGGCAGAGGAGTAAACAATAACCCACGAACTAACAGAGAAAATGACGGAATCTGTTCCAAAGAAGTGGACAGAGGTATTCTTTAGACGTGGCGAATGACTTTGCTAGTGTCTGCGCGAGTGTCGTATGCAAATTGTGGTCGGGTAACGTCTCGGTTTCATAAACAAGAGACTGTTGATAACGCAAGCGAGCACTGTACTTGTAAACACGCACTCCCGCGATGATAACTACACGGACGTTGGAGGGATACTAACCTAACAACCCTATAGTCAACTGTATTCTCCTATTCTCATTGAGGAAATATGTAATAAAACAATTTCTACAAATGTTTATGTCGATTAACATTAAGTGCATAGAAGAGTAAGATTTTGTAAGAATAATTTGTATAAGTAGGCGGAGAAAGTCATGTGAATGTAACAGAGGCTTTTGTATATATTTACCTACTTCCTCTAGAAACATACTTCTAAATGAAAGCTCCCTTTTACATTGACAGTGTCCATCATTCACAACCCCTGTTACAATAGAAATGCGAACGTTGCCCTTGACAGGCACTAACAAGGCTATTGTGGAGCGACTAAAAGTTCACATTGTATACGCCACCATAAAACTGTGCTGAAATTCAAAACAGCTTCTTTCCTTACTATTCGCAACACAAATAAAAACATCCGCAGATTGATGTTTATAAACCCTGTTTATTATAGTCTTGCCTCATGATATGTACCTAGTCTTCCGCGTTGCGATTCCCTCCGCCTTCGAATGATGTCAAGCAAGCCGTGTGCAATGCAAGGATAGCCGTATTAACACTCTATTATGATAGATGCACGTGTTTTCGTCATTCTGAGAGGCAGCTTTAAACCGAGGAATCCTCTCCTCTATTTTTACTTGGTATTTAAGTTTATTATCTTTCAAGAATACGACACGAAGATTTTGAACAAAATTGCTCCACCCTAAACTAACTTTTACATGGAAAATTTTTATTTTCTTGAAAATTACTCAACAATTTTGATTAAAATGCCATATATTTGAGATGTTTTTATCACAAATGAAATGTATATCTTGAATTTTCTGGCTATAGCCCCTGTAGTCGTATTTACTCTGGACGACTTTTGAATAACTGGTAAACCGTTAGAGATAGACCAAATCTTACTGTACAAAAAATGTAGGTCTTGCTAAAATACACAATTTATGTCTAAATATATTTTGTTTACAGAGTGAACCATTTCGGAGATATGCCTTGTTATTGGTGTGAGTTTTGGAGAACTGTTACTTCTATCAAATATAACGTAGTTATTCATTTTTTATATGTTAACCGTGCAAAGAGAATGGAATCTCTTCACTATCGCACAAAGCCTACTGTATTCTAACATTCCCCTTGTACCTACAAGGAAATAAGCAATAAGATAATTTGTACAAATGTTTATCTCAACTAACATGAAGAAGATATAGGAATAAGAGTTTATAAGAATGGTTAGTACAAGAGTAGAGAAAGTCATGTGAGTGCAACACATCAGATTTTTTATGGATGCTCTTGCACTGCCTGGCTTCTCAGCGTCCCATACTATATTGAGTGTGAAATACAGCTTAATTTTGTTCAGAGGGCTCTCATCTACCACATGGGACTACCGGCTTTACGTTCCTTCAGAATGAAGCCATGCTAAGGAGTTTTATGTCCGAAAAGAATCATTCCTCTCCTCTGAGTTTAAACCCGCGACCTCAGGAAGCATATGTTAGCATGTTACACCTAGACCATGGAGGACAACTTTCAAGCTGATGATGATGACGTAGAAGTATTAAAGATCACAGATCAGAAATGTCGCTCCGCCATGGAGATTATCACACGCTTCTCACTTCTCAGAGTTACCTATCTTCTTGGTAAGTCATTCGCGAGGTTTTATTGTTGCCAGTCATGATGAGCCAAAACATCCTTGTTTTCCGGACATAAACTTATTCATTGCGATATCATGTTGATTAATTAAACAGCTTGGTCTTGAAAGTATGTTCTTCTAAGAAAAGCAGCAAGCAGTTTTTGGGATGATAATGTAAGCGCTGAGATTTGAGAAATATCAGGAAGACATCTTGAGCCATCTGATGGCGAATGTTTGAGTAGGAGTTGGCTCTGATTTATTTGAGGTATACTTTCCAATTCGGATAGTTATATTTCAGGATTTCACTGAACAGTGAAGCTCTAAAACCTTAACATTTCGACTGCCAAGTGTTATGTCTGGTAAACCTCGTTGGTTTGGATCGTTTCAGGGAAAGTGTTATAAATGTGTCTTGTAGAACTCTTGCAGCCCGTGGCAGATGTTATGTTATGTTCCTGTAGAGCAAATTTCCAATTTTGGTAATAGATATTTGATATCAAACATTTTGGGGACGTCTTCCAACATCGAGACAGTAAAAAAGTTCTGGTGAACATGAGTGAAAATTGTTTGTTAAAGAGTTGCCCTTCTTAACGGCAATAATAATTACTGGGATTAAATTGTTGTCCACTGATTGTTTTTGTCTGTTGTAGAGCACAGAAAGCAGAAACAAAAGTACTCTGTGAATGAACTGACCGATATGCACTACATATATGAAAATTTAAAAAAAAATTATTTGCTTGAAAATGCCTGTAACGGTTTGCATTAAAATGCCATATGTTTGAGATATTTCTATGACAAATGAAATGTATATTATGAATTTTCTGTCTATAGCGCATGTAGTCGTATTTACCCTGTATGACTTTTTAATAACTGGTAAGCCGTAAGAGATAGACCAAATCTTACTATAGAAAAAATGTAGACCTTGCTAAAATACACAATTTAGGTGTAAATATATTTCTTTTGCACTCATGGAGTCTTAAAACGCATATTTCTGGTGAAATTTCGGTATAGTATTTTTGGGTGAAATGCAATACTTCCTCTAATTACTATAGATAAAAGTTTTGGGTAATGGCTCCCCCTCGAACAGCTTTTCTGCTAAACTTATTACCTCACAAGACAACAAGGCTTATTATCCTACTGTGCAGGTGTAGAGTGATCAAACATATGTTCTTACACTTGGTCAAATACCTGAACCATTTGTACAGATGTGAAAAACGACCAGTTCTCAATTCACCTTAACCCACGATGCTATTTGCCAATTTGTCGCTCGGCTTACTGAACCTTTTGCAGACAAAAACGTGGATAGAAAAACAAATGCTTGAGGTCAGACCTTTCACGTTGATCTGAAGCTTTCACCTCACTTTCTCGGCTGTTCGCCGTTCTGTCAAAGTTGCATCAGCTGTCTAGCTGTTGGCATCTGCAACGCATGTACTTCCATCACTGCGGCGTGGCTTAGGTAGGGGAAGTCTTGCTCGTCAAATACCAAACTTTGTCTTTAAGTTCAACGTTTTCACACGAAGATGAACAACAAAATCGCCCAGTCCTAGACTGCAACATCTTTCGAACATTTTGATTTTATAAAAAATAGCTCTAACGATTTTGATTAAAATACCATATATTTAAGATATTTTCATGACAAATAAATATATGCTGAATTTTCTGAGAATGTGTACTTCGTTCCAAATGACTTTACAGAACTTGCAATATTTCCAGTAACTGTTGCAAAACTATAAATAGCTTTTTCTCCCTATAACAATTTTTGTGCTTTTGGGTAAACTTTTTGGCAGTAAATATTGATGGATAAAGTTGAAATTTTCAGGATATGTAGAACATAACTTGTTAAAGAAAACTGTGCATTGGTTTGTTGATCACACTCATACATAGAAGTATATGCTTTTTTTTCTTTGAAATTATTAGTAATACTTCTTTTTATTGTATCCTAAATAGAAAAAAAAAAATATAAATTTTCTAATAAATATTAATAGTTTGGAAAACTAATGCACAGTTTTATTGTATAGGCATAGAAAAACTAGCATACTAAATTTCAGGCCTCTAATTTAATTCTAAGTTGCAAAAAGTATACCTTTTATTACTAATCAGTTCTTTCCAAAAAGTGTAATAAACAAGTTTTAGTTTCAAAACTATTTAATATATAGCAATGAAACTTATACCAACAGTATATCATGGCAGGTGCAACTTAATCTAGAAATTTCATTAAAATTGGTTAATTAGGGAAGAAAGTCCATTTGATACCAGAGTGTCACCTAAGTTTAATATCTTTCAAGGACGTGACACGATTTTGAAGAAACGTACTCCACCCTAAACTACCCTTTAAATGGAACATATTTCGGAAATTTTGATTTTTTTCAAAAATAGCTCTAACGATTTTGATTAAAATGCCATATGTTTGAGATATTTTTATGGCAAATGAAATGTATATCGTGAATTTTCTGGCTATAGATTATGTAATCCTGTTTACTCTGGATGACTTTTGAATAACTGGTAAACCGTAAAAGATAGACGAAGTCTTACTGTACAGAAATGTATTCACTTTTTATCTCTTAGCCGTGCAAAGAGAACGGAAATTAAAAACCTTCATATAAAAAATTAACCTTTAAAAAATTTGACTATCGCTCAAAGCCTTCCATGTTCCCATATTCCCCTTGCACCTACAAGGAAATAAGCAATAAGATAATTTCTTCAAATGTTTATCTCAACTAACACGAAGAAGATGTAGGAATAAGAGTTTGTAAGAATAGAGGTAACATATTGGAATACGCCAAAACCCAACTATGACCCCCCCCCCCCCCCCCGTTATGATGAGATCTGGTTATATTTGGTGATATTCCATTTTTTACGTTGAATTAGTGTTCTTAAAATAAAACCATGGCAAAGCTACGGCCATAGTTGGTGTTATTGCATCTGTTATGTTGCCACAGAAGCCCTTATTTTTGAACCCGTTGCAGAGAAGCCAGCCGACAAATTTTAAAACAAGATTCTGTTTAGACGATGTAGTATTCTGTGGACGCCATTGCATTGCTCGTGTGTGCGTGGTTTTGTCTTGAATTGTTTTAGAGCAGTATATGCATTTATAGTTACTGTTGTTATTTTTGTGTTCGCAACACAGTAGTGCATTAAATATACTAGGTGTCCCACCACAAAAAAAAAAAAAAAAAAAAAAAAAAAAAAAAAAAAAAAAAAAACACACACACAGGCAACGCTCAATGTATTGTGCGGGACGCCAAACTGATCGCTTTTCAAATAGGAACTTAGTCTGGAAATGCACAGTTTGGACGCTGGAGAACGTTGAAGTTTGAGAACGAAAGGTTGTGACAGTTTAACATTCGTTTTGGTATCTTAATATGGAAGGTGTGCAACCCTGGGATGCACGACCTCAGCATAATAACATTCTTCCATAGCCCTTGGTGTGCATCCTACTGCGTTACTTGTGTAGTTTCCAGTACAGTAACGTTTTTTAACTGCAGTGCGACATGTTCCAGTACACAGCTGTTGAAATGGCTGACATGAGCTCCAGCACACTTTGATGTAAATGTGCGTAATCACCTCAATGTCGCATATCCAAATGGATGGATTGGTAGAAGAGGACCAGTTCTATGGCCAGCGCGGTCGCCAGATCTGACACCTCTCGACTATTTTCTGTGCAGTTGTATGAAGAGTATGACACTCCTGTAACGTCAGCGGAGGACCTTATGGCTCGAGTTCATGGAGCGATTGAAAATCTTCAAAGACAATCGCGCGTACTTGGTCACGTGCATGAGGCTCACCACTGCCGATACAGGCTCTGCAATGACGTAGATGGTACACAGTTCGAAGCCCGTTTGTAATGTAGACATCCAAACCGCGCATTTCCGGACAAGGATTCCTATTTGCCGTCCCGCACAACATACTAAACGCTGTCGGTGTTTTTGGGATATCCTGTATATTACGATATTAAGCGTTCGGAAGTGATTTTATCCAAAAGTGTTATTGCAGAACAAGATGAGTAGGTTCATCATGTGTTGTATGGTATTTGAGGTCAGAAATAATGTTTTTACTGTGTACCGGTAGGTTGGCAGTACTGCTTTTTGGTGTAGGTAATGTCCACTGCAGTTTAGTGTCAGTCGGCCATATTGTATTCTTGGGAGCTGCCGCTAAGCCGTTTTCTGTAGTATATATTTTGACATTTTTCATGTGTTGTTCCATGAATTTATTTTGTTTTCTATTCGTGGGATATTGATAAATAGAAACTCGATCTGGGCCCACATATATCATCTGATGTACGTTTCTAATTATGATTATACACTGAATTCTCTCACTGTTAGTAAACACATTGTTAATCTGTGTTAATTTCTAGCACTAAACTGCATCAGTGGCACCAGGAAATTAACGTAGGTATTGTAAATCTTCGACTCTGTACCATCCTCTTTACTTTCCTTCCGAGGGAAGTCGGAATACTTGGGTTGTTATTAAGGCTGAAAATATTTGTGTGCAACAGTCTCGAGTGTGACTCCAGGCTGTGGAAAAAGCCTTGTTGGAAGAATACAGTGAACTGCACGTAAAGGAATGTATTTGTTAATTGTCTAAGCCGGTGGAAAGTTACTTTGAGTTGCGGGCCGTGGTTGCCCGCGGTCACAAGGTTAAACACGTTTCCGGGAATCCCTGGTAGCAAGTAATTCAGATCCGAGTGATACATCTTCCGGCAACTTCTGCAGGCTTATCTATGTTCATCTGCAGTGACAGTGCAGGAAAGAAGGTACGTACCCCAGGGAGTTGGAAAAATACTGGAAACCTTGCAACACGTTTTAGGAAAAATTGCATGTATCTGGTGCAAGAAGGCAAGGAGACATAAACGGTATATTGCGATATATGGGTGTTGGAAGTGCATTGTTACGGAGTCAAGGAATAGCTTGAAAACTCCAGACGAAGTCGACATTCTGTTGTGGATTTCACACACATGTATTGCACAATCGTGTGTTTTATTACTTTGAACTAGATGACCCGGTGAACTTAGTACCCCCTAAAAGTGATTTGATTGTAATTCTTAAGTGATTAATCATCGTAATCAACCTTCCAACTCCAATTCATTGAGAGCGATAACATTAGACCCATCGTGTAAGGCTCGAGTGTTGTTTGGTTATTAAATGAATATTTACATGAAGGATAAATTCAGTTAACATTGAATGCAAAGCTTTCTGGTAGACTGTTTTTTGCTTTCTTATCCTGTGCGTAAATAAACAAAGATGATGGCTTTCCAAAAGGAAATAAAATGTTCACAAAATGTAATTTAATTCGATTTAACCAAATCTAGTCTCAAAATCCACTATCTTTTTTATGAAAAAACGATTTTAAATACAATAGATGCAGCTGTCAAACAATACGAGGTTTAAACCCAAGGATTTGTTGATAAGAATCTATATATATTTTAGACGACTGACTCTGTTAAATAATATATTTAATACTTACGGTTATTATAATGCAAATTTGGCAATTATCTTCGAATATATGGAGACAAATGTTCGTCTCAAATAAGGAACTATTTTGTACTGTTCGCATTCATTGGCATCATTAGCCAATCATGGGAAAGCGAAAGGTACACATCAACGGGGCGAGGTTATATCCTTTAAAATATGCATTTGTGTTATCACAAAGTCCAAAAATGCTCTGTAATTTCGAGAGTGCATAAAAATTGTTATCTCTAGGCTTACACTTTTTGTATTTGTAGTACATATTCTTAATGCCTCAGATGGGACAAAATGACCAATCATGTTCGAAGGAATGCTCTTTTCCTACCAATCATTGCCACGATACTACTCAATGTTTATCGAAATCTCTATACTCCGACAGGTTGGATTATTACATGGAGAGCATAAATATGAGGAAATCAAATGTACAAGACTACAAGGAATATAGTGTGAAAATAACGTGGAATGTCATATTAACGAATTAACATTTATCAGCCTTTTTTCCTGTTAAGAAAGCCATAACCTATACCAGGTGCGTTCTTACAATCATATATAAGACAATTACGAAACGCGAGCTACGATTCTAACTTGTTTTCTAGAACACACTGCGCAAACCTCGGTAAAAACCTTATCCGGATAATTTACCCTAAGCGTGAACGCTGTCTCCAAATAAGGACTATTATTTTGTCTCTAACGTGTTTAAATATTAATTTTAAAATAGGTGTATTGCATGATTAATGCATGGAGAAATGACACATGTAACACGGAATAATATACGCACTATAAAACTTTACATATAAACAAAGAAGAACATATTACGAAACTTGGTTCCACATCACAGACATATACAAATCCGATATCTCGCTACGACTGCCATGATAGTTTAGTAAACTACTATAACTTAGGCCACAATTTCAGCTACTTGTCAGCAGCATGCCCAATCGTCTGACAGACGTCATAAAACAGAAGAAATCCAACAATGTATTGAAACTTCTGTTTTTGGTGCACAGGATAGACTATTTCTCTTCAGGTGTTCCAATATTTATTTGGCACAGAAATATGTAATTTTTTTTTTACTTTTTTATATTTGTTAGTCTTAATGATATCAGAAAATAAATGTTACTGAGTATCTTTGTTGTTTTTAGATAGCCTGTTATGATTTCTGATTATACATCTGTATATTACTGAGAAAATAACTTAGAATTTCAAGCTGTCCCAATATTTATTTTAACTAATTGTAGGTGTTTTAAATAATAGAGGCCATTGAAGGTGGTGTCATTAACATCGGATTTTGTGGATGCTTCTATACAATGGATATACACACAACAATCGTATGGTGAAATTCATTGGCGACTCGTGACCCGAAATTATGGTATATGCTTTACGGCTGTTTCATAAATCTGCCGCCACATGTAATTGCATTCTTCTCTGATGAAAATCTAGCGGCAAACGAAGGGTCGCGAATTCCGTTCCCATTTTATTAAAGCTGAGCTATCTGTGACAATACCTGATGTCCTTAGCAACAACTTCCATTCCCTCCTCAGTCACAAGTCAGTGGTACGCCATGTGGGCGATTCTTGCCAAATAAATTAGAGTGGAGTCAAACGTTTGATAATAGCCCCAAATGGAAGCACCATTATATATGCGTACAAAGTTGTATGCGCAGATTTTAACGAACTTCTTCACATTAAGCTGAAGCATAACTTCCTCTATCATTTTCCTACATAGTGTATTTTGAGTAAATAAAAACTGAAATTGGTCGAATGTTTGATTGCCAACGTCACCACTCAAAAGTTACTTCTGCAATTAGCATAGAGGGAAAGGGGTTCAGAAGATGAAATTGTCTTCTCTATTTCTTGCTAAAAGATGCCAACATGGCATTCGGAATAAATTCGTAGGCATACGCGTAACTTTGGCATGTCTTTGGAGCGGAAGGTCAGGAATGTTGATAGTAAAAACTACCTGTTCACGTCTCATAATGACTGCTCGGAAAGAATACCACCCCTCCCCTAGTTATTTGCAGTTGCTGATAACAGACGCATGGCTAAACCAGTTTTCTAGGACTGGTTAGTTTGTAATTTCACTTGTCGTAGATGTGAACACATGCATAATGGTTGTAGCTGTGTTAGAAAAGAAAACCTATTCAATAATTTCAAATCTTATTCGCCTTTCACAATATATGATTTTTTTTTTTTTTTTTTTTTTTTACTTTCTCTACTACGTATAGTAAAATAAATTGTATTCCATCCAAAATATGACATCGAGATTTTACCAGAAATATATGTTTTAGACCCCTTAAAAAAAAGCATTTTTAGAAAAAGGTACGTGTGTGTTTGTGTGTCTCAGTCTGTGAACAGCATAACTCAAGAAAGAAAGGTCGGTTCAAAACCAAAGTTGGTATTTACGTTTATTAGCTTTCAAGATTGCGACACGAAGATTTTGAAGAAAATTCCTCCACCTTAAACTACCCTTTATATGGAAAATTTTGATTTTCTTGAAAATGTCTCTAACGATTTTGATTAAAATGCCATATGTTTGAGATATTTTTATGGCAAATAAAACGTATATCTTGAATTTTCTGGCTATAGCCCATGTAGTCCTATTCACTCTAGATGACTCTTGCATAACTCTTAAACCGTAAGAGATGGACCAAATCTTACTGTACAAAAAATGTAGAACTTGCTACAACACACAATTTATGTCCGAATAAAGTTTTTTATAGAGTGAACCATTTCGGAGATATCACAAGGTTTTGTAAGAATGGTTTGTAAAAGAATGAATAGAGAAAACGTTATCACAAGTGAGTCACATGCTGAAGTTGATAATTCTGCCAAAAATACATCTTAAATCATGTAAGATCATTGTAAGATTATCTCAGACATTTGCAAACCGTGAAATCGTGGCATTGATATGGCGGTTTCGAAAGAATGGGCTGAGCATTTACGCAACAGAACTTCTTTGATTGAAAGAGGAAAGTGTTATATAAGGGTATAATTATCAGATTCTCAGATTATTGCGTCTCTGGGATTAAACCCATCTACTGCTGCTTTGTTGGTAAACGCGCTCTTCACTTGTTTTCATTTAGCCTAGATACACAAACGCAAGGACCAAAACAAAGGTGCATTGTGAGACATCGAGAATTGACTTTTGTACCTGGCTGTTTGTACCCAACGCGGTTAAGTTGCATCTAATTACTTTCTCTGCTACGTTTAGTAGAGGAAGTATTGTATTCCATCCCAAAAATTCGATGTCGAGATTTCACCGGAAATATGTTTCGAGGCCCCTGAATTAAAAAAAAAAAAAAAAAAAAAAAAAAAAAAAAAAAAAAAAAAAAAAATAGAAAAAGGTCCTTTCTGTGTGTGTGTGTGTGTGTGTGTGTGTGTGTGTGTGTGTGTCAGTGTCAGTGTCAGTCTGTGGACAGCATAACTCAAAAACGAAAAGTAGGCTAAAAACCAAAGTTGGTATTTAAGTTCAATGTCTTTCAAGGATGCGACACAAAGATTTTGAAGAAAATTGATCCCCCCTAAACTACCCTTTGCATGGAAAATTTTTTGAAAATGACTCTAATGATTCTGATTAAAACGCCATATGTTTGAGATATTTTTATGACAAATCAAGTGTATATCTTGAATTTTCTGGCTATAGCCCACGTAGTCCTGTTTACTCTGGATGCCTTTTGAATAACTCATAAACCGTAAGTGATAGACCAAATCTTACTGTACAAAAAATGTATATTTCACTAAAACACACAATTTATGTCCCAATAATTTTTTTTTGTACAGTGAACTATTTCGGAGATGTTCCTTGTTATTTGTGTTAGTTTCGGAAAACTTAAATTTTCGTGAAATGCAAAGCGTGCAAAGATAACGGGATCTCAAAGGTTTAAAACATTTGACTATCGCTCAAAGGCTACTGTATTCTAATATTCCCCTTGCACCTACAAGGAAATAAGCAATAAGATAATTTGTACAAATGTTTATCTCAACTAACACGAAGAAGATATAGGAATAAGAGTTTGTAAGAATGTTTAGTACAAGAGTAGAGAAAGTCATGTGAGTGCAACATATGAGATCTTTTGTAATCATAACATCTTTTACTCCTACTGCATATTTTTGTTTTTTTGTTTTTGCTATCAAAAGTCATGGAAATACAGGGTGTTTAAAACTATTGCAACAGAAATTGGGATTGGGCAAATCTAGAATACATATTCCTGTAAAAATATGTTCGAAAGCAAATATCTGTTGAGATATGAGTTACATTACTTCTCTTGTGTATTTACACCAGGCAGTGGACTTCATCCAACGGATGGATTGATCAAAGAGGTCCAGTAGCATGGCCTCCCCATTTGCTGGACCTCAGTCCATTGGATTATTGGCTATGGGGACATTTAAGGACATTGGTGTCCGCCAACAGTGTGCATACGTTACAAGAGCGTGTGACAAAAGCCTAGAGCTGTCAGGTGTGTTCGAAAGAGTTCTAGATTCTTTGAGAAGAGTAGAAGCATGTGTAAGAATGCATGGAGCATCTCCTATAGTAATATCGACATAACGTGCAGATTTTACCAGAGAACGGGAATTATTACAACTTCTGTTTGGTGTTTGTGGATGTTTACCTAACAATTGTTAGTTTTGTGACAGTAAAGTTTTCCCTAGAATGCGCATGTTGGATGAAGTCCATTGTCAAGTAAAATAGCCCATATCCCAATAGGCATTTCTTCCCAGACATATGTTTACACAAAATGTTTTCCATAAAGTCTCTCCCTATAAATACCTTTGTGTGCAAACATTTTCCATATTTTTATTTTCTCAAAAACGTCCATAACGACTTGGATTAAAATGCCATATATTTAAGATATTTGCAGGACAAACTATGTCATTTTATAATTTTCTGGGAATAGTCTATGAAGGGCTTTTATTCTGAATGACTTTTGCATCATTGGTAAAACTTAAGAAATAGACAAAATGAAGTAAAATGCTAGATCTCATTAAGGCACTTAGTTTATATCAATTAGTTTGTGGCGATAACCATTTCCGAGGTATTATTTGATATCGCCTTGAATTTTCAAAAACAGTTGAACCTGCTTTATACGTAACCCAGTTAAAAGTAATTCGTATTTATACGTAAATTTTTGTAGGTCCCAGCAAAATGTAATTTAGAAGCATGTTAATAAAGGCTGGTTTATATGTAATTCGCTGTTACACGTATTAAAGTTCAATGAAGCACAACTGAGTTTTACGTAATTGTAATGGCCATACAGTATACGCCATCTTAAAAGAAACTTGAGGCATATTTCCCTTATCTCTGTTGACAAAGACACAAGCTGAGTAGACGGCTTTCGGCCTCGGAAACAAATGACAAAGACGTTTGGTGATGTATGGTGGTGATGAAGAAAGCGAACCAGCTTCAAGCGACACTGACAATAATGGAAATGACGACTCAGATCTTCAAATATCTAAAGTGAGTGAAGTGTTAAGTGCAATAAATGTGCATACACGTCATATCAATGTGAAAAATTGTAGTGGAAAATCTTTAAGTTCATTAATAAGTTTGCAAAATGAGGTGTCCGCACTTAATGCAAGAAAAGTGAAATAAGCCAAATTAAAACAGAATATGATGCATTATCAAATTACCATTTGTAAGTAATTATGAGTTACAAGTAATCTTCCCTCTTCCCCTTGATATACGTGTAAATCAGGTTCAGCTATACGTACTAATTTTAAATGGTAAGGCGCTATTTGTTTATTCTCCTGATCTTGCAAGAGATCAAAGAGTTTCAGAGTTATTACATCTTTTTAAAAATCTATCACTGTAGCCTATGATTCAACAAATAAAATGTGACATCAGTTCGCAGGAATAATCGCTAAAACCTTTAAATAAGATACATAGGAAGTAATATAGGCATAAGCCGTTATTCATTTACCACTTAAAAACATTTGAACACGCTTAACACTCCCAAGCGGATTTGTAATAATAATTGTTGAAACTGTTATGTGATATTGTTGTTGAGTTTGTAGTGATATAAGTGTAGCCTATTTAGGTCAGCACTGTGTTTGCCCCACGCGGGAACTGGAAAACAACAGTTATTGTATTGATGAACAAAACGATGAATTATCGATTTCCCAGTCGTAAACCAATAGTTTTTTACAGTTGACCTTTTACTGTGCGCTTTATTCTAGGCACTATTTTATTATTACACTGTACTTGCTGAGGTTAAGGGAGAGCCTTCTTCAGGCATATCGTCAAAAATGGCTTATTGGTTCAAAGCGCGAAATTTTAATTGCAGTTCATAAATAAAAGTAATAATAGCCCCTGGTGGATGTTTGGGGTAAAGTACACCGCTAAATGGGGCACTTTTAGCGAATTTTGTAGTCTTTTGGACAATATTCGTAGTTTTTTTTAGCGGATTTTTAAGTCTTTTGGAGACTATTCGTATTCTTTAGCGGATTTTGTAGTATTTTAGCGGTTTTTAAGTCTTTTGGTGGATTTTGAACTCTTTTAGCGGATTTTGTAGTCTTGAAAAATATTTGTTGTCTTTTTAGCGGTTATTGCAGTCTTTTGGAGGATATTCAAAAGCTACTTTCTAACAGAGACAATATGCAAAGGTATTCTTATTCTTCAGTGGTTTGTTGGACCTTAAACATGTGTATCTCTGTTAGAAAGTAAGTTTTGAATATCCTTCCAAAGACTGCAAAATCCGCTAAAAAGAGTACGAATATCTTCCAAAATGTTGCAAAATCCGCTAAAAAGACTACGAATATCTCCCAAAAGAGTCCAAAATCCGTTAAAAAGACTACGAATATCTTCCAAAATGTTGCAAAATCCGCTAAAAACATCGAATATCTTCAAAAGACTGCAAAATCCGCTGAAAAGATTATGAATATTTTTAAAAGACTACAAAACCTGCTAAACAGACATCGAATATCTTCCAAAAGACTTCAAAATCCTCTATAAGACTATAAATATCCTCTAAAAGACTGAAAAAATCCGCTAAAGGTGCCCCATTTAGCGGTTTGCTCTGTTTCAAATACGCTACTGGCCCTTAAGGTGACCAACCTGTGAAAATTCTTGAAAATATTAATTTAAGATTTTTTAAAATAAAATTTTTGGTTCGTATAGATTAGTAGGTATACCTATATAAGTTGTTTTCACACAGTTGCACTTTAAACGCCTGCTTCATGATCATTTTACGGACCCTAATAACGTATGTATAATTGCTCCACTGTTAGATCCGCACTTGATGTAAACACAAGCCGTCAACAACGAATTGGCAATATGCCGAAACCAAAGCACACCATAAAATATAGTACCTTAAATATCGGCGATTTCTGTGAGTTTTCAAGATGTACGATAACCCTAGTAATGACTACTTAAATGTAACACGATATTTCTAAAATTCCTGAGTAAATGGCGTTCTGTTGCAACATAAATACGAGATATGAGTCCACGTGGTGTTTGTTTTGTTGTTAGTCCCAGGTGATAACATCAGGTTATCGCGGAGGGATACAAGGTGCGGATCTAAGGCTCGATTTAGTATAGTTGTTGACGGGCCCTTAAACCCAACTCACTCACTCACTCACTCACTCACTCACTCACTCACTCACTCACTCACTCACTCACTCATGATTATTTAAATGAGCATGTCGACATGGAATTTTTGGGTGGAATACAATACTTCCGTAGTAGAGAAATACTTGCTGCAGCTTGCATGGGACGGGCGTTCACATAACAAATGACGGTAGAAGATGTACATACGGAGCGGAAAGTTTCGTACACAACCTGTGGGGCTCAGTATCCGTCATACAAATTAGTGAGATGTAGCATGTGGTCAAGAACAAGACCAAACATTGTATGGCGCTGGGAAAATCCGGCCGGCCAGAGCAGTGACGTCACGCCACGCCGATGACAATTTTATGGCACAAAAACGTTAACTCCGGCAAGAAAGAGCAATGCTCTTGTGACTTCCGAGGAAAACCTCGGTCATTTAATCGACATATGAACATTGTTTTCCCAAAATATTCAACAAAGAATGCTTTGTCCGCATTGTGGACATTTTCGCTGGAATACACGCTCCTTTGACGTCAGTTTACAATAATTATCATTAATGAATGGCCTTGCCGACGGCTGTCGCTAAATATAGACACATGTACTTGATGAGAAATCAGAAGTGTGTGGCGCAGTTTTTTGTTTTGCCCCGTATCTGCGTGGAATACTACCAGGGGGAAATACTGCTGCTTCCGAAACAAGTGAGTGTTGACATTTGTTCACGGTTATTGGCGCCAGCAAGAACAAATCCACTACCATTCCATGAATTTCATAATGTTCTGCAACAATACCATCAGAGGATTTCATATGACGATTATCTGACGTGTTACACTCACATGAGTTTCTCTACTCTTGTATTAACCATTCTTACAAACTCTTATTCCTATATCTTCTTCGTGTTAGTTGAGATAAACATTTGTACAAATTATCTTATTGCTTATTTCCTTGTAGGTACAAGGGGAATATTACAATACAGTAGGCTTTGAGCGATAGTAAAATGTTTTAAATCTTTGAGATCCCGTTCACTTTGCACCGTTAACATATAAAAATGAATAACGATGTTCCATTTCACAGAAGTATAAATTTTCCAAAACTCACACAAATAACAAAGAATATCTCCGAAATGGTTCACTCAAGAAAAAGGTTATTTATACATAAATTGTGAGCTTTAGCAAGATCTACATATTTTGCATAGTAAGATTTGGTGTATCTCTTACGGTTTAGAAGTTATTAAAAAGTCATCCAGAGTAAATAGGACTACATAGGCTGTAGCCAGAAAATTCAAGTTGTACATTTCATTTGTCATTTTAATCAAAATCAAAATACAGCTTACTGGTAGAGAAAGTAAAAGCAGAATTATTAAGATTAAAAGTTTTTTGGAATATACTTACTGTTGCAATAAACACATGCACTGTTATTAGTGATGGAAGTGGAATTTGTTGGTGTTCATTCTCTTGGGCTTTGGATTGCGCAATTTGTTGATTGTTGTTGTTCATTCCTCAGTCTTTCAAAAGTTGCCAATGTCTTCTATTGGTGTGTCTGGCAGTAGTTCATATACCTTTACAGAAGTCATTCAACTGTTTCCACATAGTTTCTCAAAATCATGTTTGCAAATGTTTAAATTGTTGACCTTAATTGTTCAGACAAAGGCGATATCGCGAACCAGTGGATTCGGAAACGTCACTAAACAGTTCATTGGGAATTGTCTTTCAATTTCCAGTTTCAGTGCAGCAGTTATGCTTGGTTTTGTGCGATAAACTCTTGTCTTCGATTTAGCCTTATAAAATAAGTCCATTGGCGTGAGCTGTGGGGAATTTGTAGAGTATTCAATAGTCCAACCCATGTGTTTGGATAAACTGCATCGAGGCGAGCTCTTACTTCGCGATGATAATGGGTTGGTGAACATTTCATCTCCAAACATGTCTTCAATGTGTGGAGCGACGGAATCCCTCAACAAGTTCAGGCACCTGTCCCATGATGCCCAATGCTTGTATCTCAAACCACAGTTACCTCTGGTACGTTTATGGATATTCATTTTTAATTACACTTTTCTTCTGTAATTCAGGCCTTTAAACTTGTCTCTGTGATTTTACAGTCATAATCAATCCCTATACACTCACTTTGCCTAATCTAGCTTGGTTTAAAATCGTTTTACACGACATTTTCAGTATCCAAACCATCATTCCCCAACCTTCCCCAGATGTCTATACCACTAAATTTTTATAGATCAGTTCCAACTATGACACATTCATCTCTGGAGCTATGTACAGAGATTTTTAAGTGGTAAATAAATAAGTGATTCAAACCTATTTCAATACTTATCGTTTCTGTTAGTGCCTGTTGTGGTTGCTATTTGCCTGCCTAGTTTAAGTCTTTTAGTGCCTATTGCGCCGAGGTCTAGTTTGCTCTCCACACATACATGACAAGTTAGGTTAACACTTCGATTCTGTTAATGGTTTGTTGCACAACTTGTGGCCAAAGTGGAATTTTTTACGAGTGGAAAGATTATCACTAGCTACGCTTGTGATGAAAATTACACAAGTATAACGCAACTATCCGATGTGTTGCATTGATATGACGGAATAGTTGAAAGCATCGTTTACGTTTTATAAGCTAATTATACCGCATGAACTGAAAATAACATTTAAGTTCCGCTATTCTGAGCGAGTTCTTTGCTTTAATCTAGCGTGAATACACATTCCAAGGTTGGTACTAGTATACTAAGCACGAATCCTATGTGTATCTGAAATATTTACTTTGTACTGGGTCACTGAATTCCTGTCAGGAACCACAAACTGTAGAGCTGTGTGAATCGGTATTTGTTCTGAGCCGATATTGTTACCGGGCAGCCTAGTGGTGTAAGGTACCTGATCTTGATTTCCTTTTGCCTGCGGCCACCGCAAGAATACCATGTGTTTAAGATATTTGAATCACAAATAAAATGCAGGCATATATAATTTTTGGAGTAGTCTGTGAAGTCTTCTACTACATTCGGTTCCTGGAATTTTGTGGGACCACCAAGGACCTTTTACTGGGGTGGCTTGGGTGTCTGGGACATGCCGGGCGGTATGCGAGTAGCCGGTGTCAGGATGTGCCCCATTTGGAATCGCTGGTGGTCCCGCCCTCACAGGTAAACATCCCTCCACCGGGTTTGAACTTCAGCATCGCGGGGGATGGACATATACAGGATTGCGTGCTGTTGAAAGTATTAAGAATGGACATCCCTCGCAGCATACCAATATAGTCAATTGATGTATTGGAGCCCTCTGCCCCAGGGTTCAAGGTGCAGGTCTCAATTAAGAGGGCGTTGGAGAGCACGAGTTACCTGTATATTACGTCAGTTCTTGTAGCACAGGTTGTGCTATTATGTAGGTAAACGCCGCTCTGCAAAGTAACGAGGATAAAAATAGCAGAATATTAGTATCTCATACAAAAAACGTGAACTCATGCTTCCTAGAATGGTCATTAGTTGGAGGTGCGGATGTTAATCAGTGACAGTGGGCCGGTTTCAACACAGTGCTTGTCTTTGGGAGGGCCTCCATTCATTCGTGAAGCCCAAGTACAGGGAGACCCACAACCATGGCACCCATAGCTAATCTACACATAACTACAGCTCAGGGCTTTAGGACATGTAATCCTGGCTTGTGTTTCCATATCTAAGTTAAGTATGTTTCCAATATTTCTGTGAATAGAATCAGATTTTATGGATTATATACAGGAAATACCGAAAGTTTAAGGACACCCATTGATATTTTGACATTTTCTCTTCAATGAACACATAACATTATTATAAATTCATAGCGTATTGCTTCAAACATGCATTGCAGATGATTTTACACTTTGTTGGGCCTCTTTTGGCTTTCAAACACAGTAAAGTTACTCTCTTGGTCTACCACTTCGCTCCAGGTCTGAGAACTTGCCACTTTTCCTATATTTCTTATTGTCTGTGCCACACGCGTTTTAGTTATCACCATTGGAATTGCAATATCTCTGTATAACTTGCAGCACTTATGGAAACCAAACGCTAGCCATTTAATATCCTTCTTCGCGGTTTTTCACCCATTTCCACTTAACAATTATTTTTCGCACAAGAACAAAATGGCAGCTGAATGTCATGGCATCATAACAATTCGCTGGCTCATTCATCATAGGATTGAATCCATTGCCAAATACTGCTAATGTAAACATTTGTTTTCCAATTTGTTTTAAAGTTATAAACATCATATCAATTGTTGATAAACAGTATACGATAACAATGTCATATTTATAGATATTCCTCACATATATGCCTTTATTACTTGGCAAAGTCATGGTGCGCAACGAAAAGAATGTGAAACTGCCCAGCTATTTACGCGAGCTTATTGCACAAACACGGCGAGACAGTGTATGTGCCCTCTGTCAGATACAATCATATCTTCAGAACAACAGCGCCTCATATATCGGTAGGAGCGAGAGATCATCTATTTGTGTTTTATCACTGACTGTACGCCAAGTTACTATTATTTCGTTGTTCTAATAAACAAGACAAGAAGCGATCGCAGCGCACGACCACCAAGGTCATTGCGTCTCGTTGCTTTGCCAAGTAGTACTTTCGATGATCACGTCATGGATTTAAAAGGAGATACTTTGTTTAATTTTTTTTTAAACTGGAAAAAAAAAACTACTTAAAAATAATGATATCTACATAATTATTTTTTAAAACGTATCCCTTAGAAAGATAATTTTTTGACGAAACATAAGGCCGCTGTACAAAATAGTTTGGGGACAGAGTGTATTTAAGTGAAATATGCAGGTGTCTTTAAACTTTTGGCAGGAGCTGTAAATGCATATTGGACCATATTTTAGTGTTATGTCCCATTTTGGTTAAATATACGAATAAGAGCATACTTTTCGTCATATTTCGTATAGTACATGGTAATTTGGATAACTAGAAGCTCTAGGGGCAAGGGAAATATCAAAATATCCAAATGTTTGAATTACAAAATTTGTGTCTAAAATTTACATGTTAGCAATACAGGTACACACCCATTCCTAATTAAGGCTAAAAAGTAAAGAAAGTGCGGATATGAGTAAATTCTATTTATTACTTTCTCTACTACTCATAGTAAGCAGAGGAAGTGTTGTATTCCACAAAAAAAAGGCATTTTTAGAAAAACGTTCGTGTGATGTCTATGTGTGTTTCTGCCTGTATGTGAGTCTGTGGACAGCATAACTCAAAAACGAAAAGTCGGTTAAAAACCAAAGTTGATATTTAACATCTTTTAAGGATGCGACACGAAGATTGTGAAGAAAATTGCTCCACTCTAAACTACCCCTTCCATGGACATTTTCTATTTTCTTGAAAATGACTAACGATTTTGATTAAAATGCCGTATGTTTGAGATATTTATATGACAAATGAAATGTATATCTTGAATTTTGTGGTTATAGCCCATGTAGTCGAATTTACTCTGGATGACTTTTGCATAACTAGTAAACCGTAAGAGAGAGACCAAATCTTACTATACAAAAAAATGTAGATCTTGCTAAAATACACAATTTATGTCTAAACAACTTTTTTTTTTCATTGAGTGAACCATTTCAGAGATATTCCTCGTTATTTGTGTAAGTTTTGGAGAACTTCTGTCAAATTGAACTTCGCTACTCATTTTTTGTACGTTAACCATACAAAGAGAACGGAATTTGAACACTTTAAAAGATTTGACTTTCGCTTAAAGTCTACAGTATCCCCATATTGCCCTTGTATCTACAAGGAAATAAGCAATAAGATAATTAGTACAAATGTTTATCTCAACTAACACGAAGAAGATATAGGAATAAGAATTTGTAAGAATGGTTAGTATAAGAGTAGAGAAAGTCATGTGAGTGCAACACATCAGCTATTTGGGGTCATAAGAAAATCTCCATGGTTTGGTAGAGAATAATTTAAATATACTCCAGATTCGCAAGAAGAGTTCAACTGGAAAGTTGTGCAACCAACCATGAATTAAGGTAAAACAAATGTAAATGCAGAACAAATAAAGATAAGTTATTGCAAGATTCATGCATGGATGTTAATGGAATGGGCAATGTTTATGTTTTTCGCTCTAGAAATGGTGTTGATTCTGGGTTGCATCAGCTGGACTCTAGTGAAAACTGCAAACATTCTACGTTCACCGCCTTTGTGCAATGGAGTGTGAACTGTCACTACAGTGGAGTCAGAAATAAGGTTCTAACTGTCTCTGTTACTTCCATATACTAAATAGGTGAAGTATTGTATTCCAACCAAAAATTATATATCGAGATCTTTTCGGAAATACATGTTTTGAGATTTCGTGAACAAAACATGCACTCACATGACTTTCTCAACTCTTGTACTAACCATTCTTACAAACTCTTATTCCTATATCTTCTTCGTGTTAGTTGAGATAAACATTTGTACAAATTATCTTACTGCTTATTTCCTTGTAGGTACAAGGGGAATATGGGAATACAGTAGACTTTGAGCGATAGTAAAATATTTTAAAGCTTTGAGATTCCAACCTCTTTGCACGGTTAACATAAAAAATTAATAACGATGTTCCATTTGACGAAAGTTTAAGTATTACAAAACTCACACAAATAACAAGGCATATCTGCGAAATGGTTCACTCTACAAAGAAATTTATTTGGACATAAATAGTGTATTTTAGCAAAATCTAGATTTTTTGTATAGTAAGATTTGCTTTATCTCTTAGGGTTTACCAGTTATGAAAAAGTTATCCAGAGTAAATAGGACTACATTGGCTATAGTCAGAAAATTCAAAATACATTTAATTTGTCATAAAAAATCTTAAACATGTCATTTTAATCAAAATCGATAGTCATTTTCGAGAAAATTAAACATTTTCGAAAAAAATTTCTATGCAAATGGCAGTTGGGGTGGAGGAATTTTCTTCATTTTCGTGTCACATCCTTAAAAGATGTTAAATACCAACATTGATTTTAACCGACTTTTCGTTTTTGAGTTATGCTGCCCTCAGACTGACATTCACCTTTTTGTAAAATTTTTTTTTTTTTAATTCAAGGGCGACAAAGTATAATTTCTAGTAAAATCTCGACATCGAATTTTTGGGTGGCATACAGTACTTCCTCTACTTACTATACGTAGTAGAGAAATAAAAAATAGTTGTGTTTTTGAACAGGATAGCTGCAGAAACTACATAAGGTCAGCCCCTTCCAAAAATGCGACACAATTTTAAAGAAAATCCCCCTGTCCTAAACTTGCCATTACATAGAAAATTGTTGGAAAATTTTGATTTTCTAAAAAATGCCTAACGATTTTGATTAAATTACTATGTGTTTGGTTTTTTCATTACAAATGAATATCTTCAATTCTCTGGGAGTAGCCTCTGGAGCTTTCTTCATTCTAGACGATTTGGGTTACTGCTAAACCACAAGAGATACACAAAATGTAGATGTTGTTAAAGCTTGTAGTTTATGTGAAATACACTTCTTGGTAATGTTAATCATGTCAAGATATTCCTTTCCTCAAACAGGAAGTCGTTATTCTTTTTTCCTTCTTGGCCACACTAAGGGAACGAAATTTCAAAGCTATCACATAGCCACCAGCTCACTGTCGCTTAAAGGCTATTTTATAAATATTTAAAACGTTTATCTCGATTAAACTTGAAGTAGACAGAGGAATAAGTGTTTCTAAGAAGAGTGAATAAGCTTATATGAATCAACATATCAGATTTCTTCTCTTCTTTCTTTGTTTTAAATGTCCTTAAAGCGGATATCTTCTCATATATGGGATGATGAACGAACATAAGCGATGAATCACTAAAGGTATCGGTGTTCATCATTGTGATGGGAAAACCCCAAGTAAAAGTCTATGCACCTGGGGTCCTAACTTGTAACCACAGTTGAAGGACAAGCTGCTTGTGACTACCTATATATCACCAGGACATCCTGTTATCTTTTACCACCTGTCTTAACAGGTATTGCGTTGGTACGTCCTATAATTACACAGGCTAAGAATAGGAATGACTTTAAAACTTGCAAGAAGTCCCTGTATCTTACGCACACAGCATAAGGATTACAAGAATTAATAACAGTATAAGTATAGATTTGATATTAGTTTTAGCAGTAATTGTGTAAATTCTTTTAGAACAGACGGAAATATACGTACGTTGGAGAAGCAGATCCTGTATAGGTACAAGAGAAATACGGCGTTAACCTATCGCCCTAGGAATCGTTTGTAAGGTTGGCAGAAATGTCCATTACAATAGAACCCGGATTGTAGGCGAAAACTAGGATTTTCGTGAGAAAGCGCCTTATCTTGATGTGGGAACGTATCCAAAATTCGTGGGGAAAGCTATATGTTGGTGTTACAGAAATATTTATACGTGAACTAGATGACACAGTGAACTTTATACCACTTAAACTTGATTTAATTGTAACTCTATAAGTAATTATCAACACTTAACCTTACAACTCCAATTCATTGACATCGACGCATTGTGTACGGTCTGAGTGTTGTTTGGTTATTCAATGAAATCTCTTTGTAATTCGAATGGATTTAATGTATTTTATTTACATGAAAGATAAATAAAGTTAACATTCAATGCAACGCTTTCTGGTCTGTCATCTCCTTCGGATTGTAATGAACACTAAAACGACACGGATTTTTAGAATTATTTATTTACCTATTCAGCACAACTGAACACTACTTTACTCTAAATTTTTCTTTCTTCTCCAACTTCTTTTCAAAATGCTATCATTTTCGTCATGTATATAAACTTTTTTAAAAAAGAGGCGCATGTAATGATGGTTTTATACTTAATAATAAGCATATTTTACAATTCAGCTAAAACACAATGAAATGTAACAAATCAATTTTAGAATCTTCTGTTCAGAATTGAGGTTATATCGCTGTTTCACTCACCTTTTCCGATATATATTTTCCTGGTACGAAATGTACTTTCTTACTCATGTAAACCTTCCCGGCATTTCTTAGGGATTTTTCCCTAATACCCTTCCATTCCGTTAGGTTTATTTTCCGTATACGACCTTTAGTTAATTGTTTTTCAAACCTGTTATTCATCAATCGCTGCATTGCTTCCGCCATTGTTTTGCAGATATATTCACTAACCGCCGGAATGCCAACATTGGAAAGTAAATAAATAAATCAGATCTGAAAGGAATAGTACATTGCAATATAAGGATAATACGTGATTTTTACTGAACCGAGGAAAAGTTTGAAAAAACTAGAAGCAGTCGAATCGCAGGATTATTAAATACACTTAACACACGTGAACTGCATACAATTTTTTTTTGGAAGGTACTAATCTAATATGGCGTATGAATGAAATGTCAAGTACTAAACATTAATCTTTCCATGGTGTCTTGATGTTTGAACTTACCTAATTAGCATATATTAGCTATAGCATTTTTCGTATCTCTCTTTAAATTTTCAGGTATGAGAGAAGTACAGCCTATTTTCCAATTTTCTTCGATTTCAAAATCAACACACTCGTTTAAGTTAGCCACCATGATTACTATGGGTAATTATTGATTTGAGCACGGCCTACTCTGTTTATCTCGAGGAACGTGTGACGGACGCTCTGCATATCTTCGATCGTAATTACAACGAAAGTTGGACTGATTCCAGTGCTTTATTCTTTTAAATTACAATGTAGGCAATATAAACAAGTAAGAGGAAATTATTGAGGTGGTAACAATCAACAAGTAGGTTTGATTATATTTTATATCTACATTAGTCAAAATATTGTTAAGTTTAAGGGTGTGAAAATGCTAGCGGCTTAGTCCTTAAAAATACGTAATATAGATGGTTAGGTTAACTTGATAGATCTGAATACTGGATAATTCATTTACCTGCAATGTCAACATAACCGGAAAGGCCATGGAATCGTACTATCTGCCAAAAATATATATATTATTTCGCATCCAGCAGACCGTGGCATTCTTCTCTGCGTTCGATGCTTTGTCGATTAGTTTTCTTTTCGGGGTAACTATTCAAATGCTTATCTTGATCATAGAGGAAACAGTTTATTGCAATACCCCAAAACCCACTGTGACATTTTCCCCCTTATGGCGCGCGCTTGTTATATTTGGTGATATTCCATCTGTTACGTTGCATTAGTATAACCATGGTAAAGATACGGCCATAGTTGGTGTTATTGCATCCGTTATGTTGCCACAGAAACCCTTATTTTTGAACCCGTTGCAGGGAAGGCAACCGATAGATTCTAAAATAAGGTGTCGTTAGACGCCATTGTATTGCTCGTGTGTGTGGTTTTTTTGTCTTTAATTGTTTTAGAGCTTTATATGCATAGTTATTGTTGCTTTTATTTTTGTTTTCGCTATTGAAGTCATTGCATTAATTTAAACCAGTGATAGGTGTCGGTATTTGGAACACATTTTGTATTTTACGCCTTTGTCTGTGACCATTTCCTACGGAGATATTTTAGTTTTGCCGAAAACAAGCTGGCAACACTGCAGATTGTTGGTGTCATTTTTACTAGGTCAGTACATAAACTCCGCTGCGTGGCATGCAGGGTCCTTCCATGTTTACTGTGCGAGTGTAGCCAATCAGAATTGTTATCTCCCAAAACATTACACCACCCTGCAAGCGACCGACTTGTTTACATCCAGAAGCCGGTTCAATTCCCTGACCAACCTCAACGCAACGTTACCGAGTTATTTCACGTATGAAAAAGCTGCATCAAATATTCCTTTAATTGTTAAGTGATTAAGTATTTCGAAACCTGTGTGATGTCCCATGAAGCTATGTCAGAAATAAGTTACTCTACGCATCTTACAAGAAACAAACTGTTATCTTCACGCATTCTTGTGGAATTACGCATCCAAGTTGGAACAAAAACCATTTATTTTTTCGAAATCTGCTGATCTAAGAACAAAATGTCATTAGACTTTTTTGTTTGTAATGCTTCTATGAAGCACATATTAGAAGGAATCTAATAAGTTCAGTTCCACCTGTATTTGCGAACAGAGTTTGTGCAAATTGAAGTATATTAAAAGTCTTATCGCATTAGGTTACGCGACGATCACTTGGTGTATCTTCTAAGGCTATGCACTGCGACTTTGCCGCCAAATATTGATAGGCTTATTAAACGTAAGCAGTACCAAAGAAGTAACTAATGGGCAGTGTTTATCGCATTATATTTGAAAGTACTTTCGTAAATCAATGGCAAAGTCCATGTAGTGGTAGGAGATAAATCCAACCTCTCCGCTTTCGCAAACGTTGGACACCTAACCGGGAATTTAAAGGGTCTTTATAATAGCGGGTTCTAGTTGAGAAAGTGAAAAGTGACACAGACATACACACACTCTCTCGTGTCCAGGAATCACACAAGTAGCATGTGTGTGTGGACCGCCTTGGATCCAGTCGATTGAACCACGGAAACGGTACTGCTCCGGGCGTTAACTCACCGTCCTCACTTCTTGTTTACATACTGTCACTGCTAATGCGTAGGCAGGTAACAGGTCCAGAATAAAACGAACTCTCCGAGGAAAAACCACAAGTCTATTTGAGGAAGGTACGGTGACAGTAAACATGAGAAATGAGCCAAGGTTTCTTTGCTCTTCGATGACTGTTCGCAACGTTTAACCAACTCCTTGCAATCGGGGATCATTGCTAACGCCTTGTGTTACACTCACGTAACTTTCTCTACTCGCTCTTGTACACACGCTTCTTACAAATGCGTATTGTATCTAATTGATGTTAAAGGAGAAACGCTTATGGGCAGTTCCCAACAATTCAATAAGGCCGACATTACACTAAACTGCATTGGACATTACACCAAAAAGCAGTACTGCCAACCTACATAATAAAAGCGTCATTTCTAACCTCAAGTATCACATGAACATCGTTACCACACAACACATGATGAACCTAATCATCTTGTTCTGCGATAACACTTTTGGATAAAATCACTGAATATCGTAATATATATTTAATGCATTACTGTGTTGCGAAAACAAAAATAACAAGAACCATAACTGGATATAATACACTAGAACAATTCAGGATAAAATCACGCAGACACGAACAATACAATGACGTCTAAATGCAACTTGTTTTAAAATCTATCGGCTGCCTTCTCTGCAATGGGTTAAAAAATAACGGCTTTTGTGGCAACATAACACCAACTATGGCCATAGCTTTATCATGGTTATATGTTACGAACAGTTGTGCAACGTAACAGATGGAATATCATCAAATATCACCAGAATGTGACATAATGGGGAAAAATTTCAGTTGGTTTTTGGGATATTCCAGCAACCTGTTTCCTATATAATCGAGATAAGCATTTGAATAGTTACCCTGAAAAGAGATCTACTCGACAAAGCATCAAAAGTTGAGTTGGCAGAGATCTATTTAATGGATTTGATGGTCTGGTGGACGCGAAATAATATATTTTTTGGGAGATGGTACTATTTCTTGGCCTTTCCGGTTATGTTGACATTGCAGGTAAATGAATTATCCCTTATTCACATCTACCAACTTAACCGACCCACCTATATCACGTACTTTTAAGCCCTAGGCCTCTAGCGTTTTCACACTCTTAAACTTAATAATATTTTGGTTGATACAGATATGAAACATAATCAAACGTACTTGTTGTTTTTTAGCAGCGCAATAATTGTCCTCTAACTTATATATTGCATGCGTTATAATTTAAAAGAATAAAGCACTTTCGTTGTAATGACCATGCAGAGAGTCACTGAATTTTAATACACGTTCTTCGAGATACACAGGTAGGCCATGCTCAAATCAATAATAATCCATAGGCATCATGGCGGCTAACTTGAACGAGTTTGTTGATTTTGAGACAGAAGAAAATTGGAAAATAGGGTTTACTTCTCTCATAGCTAAAGAGAGACGCGAGTGATGCTGTAGAAAAATGAATGTTATGTTTATAGGTTGGTATTTCACATTTCATTCATGCGCCATATTAAATTAGTAATGATTTCCCAAAACATTGTATGCAATACACGTGTGTTAAGTGTTTTTACTAATCCTCGGCTGCATCTCGTCTTTTCAAACTTTTCCTCGTTATAATAAAAATCATATACCATCCTTATATCGCAATATTAGGTATTATTGTACCAGGAAAATATACATATATCGGAAAAGGTGAGTGGAACAACCATATAACCTCAATTCTGAACATAACATTAGTTTCACTTCGATATTTAGTTTCTAGAACTGATTTGTTACATTTCATTATATGTTTTAGCTAAATTGTAAAATGTGCTTATTATTAAGTGTAAAGCCATGATTATCACACTCGTTTCTTTTTAAAAAGATTTTGTACACATGACAAACAAATAGAATTGTGAAAAGTAGATGGAGAAAAAAGAAATATTTCGAGCAAAGTAGTGTTCAGTTGTACTAAATAGGTAAATAAATAATTCTAAAATGGTTAACTGTCATATTTCCAAATTTCATAATATTTTGGTACATTATTACAGTTTATCTATAAAATATTTTTACATTATAGGTTTTTTAATCCGTTATCATTCATATTTAAAATTGTGTGCAGGTTTGTTTGCAGGCTGTCTCTTTATGACAACCCTAAAATAGAACAACTATCCAACTACTGGATTTTCTGTGGAATACGTTTTAGGTTAGATTATGCTGTTGCCAGAATCATTGTGATAAATACAGCAAAAAGCGGATTCATTTCACTACAGTTCAGTGAATTCTATCATAATCTTAGGGAAACTGAATGAAGTGAAAAAGATATTTCATGAAAAATGCAAAGTGATTGATAGTGGAACGTGTCAAATTGAGTGAATGTTCACTGTGTATTTTGCAGGTATATGGTGTCTAGTGCAGATTAGATCATTAGAAATACGTCGTTTTTCCACTCAATTTTTATTTTTGTTGTTGGCCTCGTAAGTGTCTCTAAAAGAGTAAAATAAATAAAATATCTAAATTTGATAAAAGATATCAGCTCTAAAATAAAAATATAGCATTTTTTTTTCTTTTTCGTTTTCCCAACAATTTGTAGTGTATGGGTAACTTTTCGGGGTAGCTATTCCTTAGTAGAAACGGTTTTATTGCACACCCTTGTAGGTAAAATGGCTATATGGGAATAGAGTAGGCTTAAGCGATATCAAATGTTTTAAGAGCTGATTGCTTTGTGATGGCTTTGATATTCCATTCTCTTTGCAGAGCCTAAAAACGAATAACGACTATTTGCTCTTCATTTGAGAAAAGTATACATTAGTATTGGAAAATTTCAACTAATAACAAGAAATACCTCGGAAATGGTTAATACCATAAATAATGTGTTTGATATAAATCGTCTATTTTAACGAGATCTACATCCAGTACACATGCCTTCTCTGTCTACTTTATATGTGGTATAGAAAGTATAAGTTATTTAAAATATAAGTATTGCGCGTGCGTTAACATATCTTACATCAAATTAAAGAGGAAATTCAAATTAAGACCGAACTAAAAAGTAAAGGCTATCGTAGTTCAGTTGGTAGAGAACGTGCCTTCTCTGCGAGGCCCACCGGTTTGGATTTTCGGCTGGAGGGTGGTAATTTTCTCTAGCCAAGACGATTCATACTCTCCCCAATGAATGAGGGGAGAGGGGGGGGGGAGAGTGAGAGAGATTGATTTAATATATAAGGACAAAGAAAATCCAGAAACCCAATTAGTAAAAGGCCACCGACATGATATTACTGTCGAAAATGGAGTATCAATTGAATAATAAAACAAACAGGTGTCTTTTTGGCAGTTTTCGCCATTTTGTGTCCCCTTATTACGTTTCATGATTGAAGTTGTGCATCGGTATCTGCATAAATGCGTAACCGATTCTTGTAGAAAGTTTGCGTTGATGAGTTCATACCACTCGTAATTTTTTCTGTTTGTTTTACTCACTGGGTATCGCGCACATTCTAACTTGAACTTTGATAAAGCCTTTTGGAAAGCGAAAAGAGATGATTTCACCATCCTGTTACTTAACTAAGATCATATACGATCGTGTTTTGTAATTACCTTTTTCTCTTTCCCTTACAGAGGTAGGTGAACTTATGGTTTCTCCCGAAGTGAAATCTGCCCGGAGAAAGCCTGGAATCGAACGGAAACTTTCAGGTGAGCGGAAGGACATGGGGCTATTTATAGACGCTTACGTCCTTGCCACAAGGTTCCATTTTTAGCTCCGGCCGCTGTTGTACCTCTGAGTTATTTCCCGTGTTCGACATTTCCTGCTAGACTTGGGAGATTTCAACGAGCGTGTAAGACACGAACTTGCCCTCTCTTTAACTTTCCCTGTGGTATGATTAACTGTTCGTCACGCCGATCATTATATGCTATGCTTCTCACAACATCTATTTAAAGGTGTTTAAAGCACTCACATGACTTTCTCTCCTCACTCTTGTACAAACTACTCTTAAAAATGATTATACTTCTACTTCATGTTAATAGAGGCAGACATCTGTAGAAGTGATTTTATTACCTACATATTAACTTATAGGTACAATGGCAGTAGGAGAATACAGTAGGCTTAAGTGATAGTAACATGATGTACAGCTATGGGAAAAATTATTGAGCGCATTAGGAGAGCTGAATATTTCTAAGCCCCACGTCGTGTTGCAGCGTTGTTTACACAAATCGATATTTCCAACATGCAACTGAGTTTATGGATAGTCTCTGTTCCATTTGCTATCGTCTATCGGACACACAAATAGACTGTGTCCAATAGGCGCTAACATATGTATCAGAGACTATAAATGAACTCATTTGGATATTGGAAATGTCGACTTGTGTAAGCAGCACTGCAAAACGACGTGGAACTTAGAAATATTCTGCTATCGTAATGCGCCCAATCATTTTTTTCCATGTCTGTGCATTTTATTTATCATGAAAATATCTTAAAGATATAGTATTTAAATCAAAATCGTGACTTTTTGAGAAAATAGAATGTTTCGAAAATGTAATTTGGGATGGGGAATTTAAAAAAGATCTTTGCAAGCTTGGAAGATGCTGGGCTTAAATACAAAGTTTGTTTTTTAACCGAATTTTCGTTTTTGAGCTCTGTTGTTTACAGACAAAGACATTTCTCTAAAAGTGATTGATTTTTTTTTTCATTTATTCAGGGAGTCTCAAAAATACATATCCCTTTACATGGAAAAGTATTTCGTTATTTTGTATTTTCTCAAACATAGTTGTAACGATTTTAATTAAAATCCTGTATGTTTGAGAAATTTGCGTTAGAAGTAAAAGTATATCTTGAATTTTTTTACTTTCTCTACTACGCATAGTAAAGTAGAGGAAGTATTGTATTCCACCCGAAAATTCGACGTCAAGATTTCGCCGGAAATATATGTTTTGAGACCCCCCTGAATAAAAAGAACATTTTTAGAAAAATGTCCTTTTGTGTATGTCAATATATGTGTCAGTCTGTCAGTCTGTGGACAGAATAACTCAAAAACGAAAAGTCGGTTAGAAACCAAAGTTGGTATTTAAGTTTAATGTCTTTCAAGAATGCGACACGAAGATTTTGAAGAAAATAGCCCCACCCTAAACTACCCTTTACATGGAAAATTTTTCGAAAATTTTGATTTTCTTGAAAATGGCTCTAACGATTTTGATTAAAATGCCATATGTTTGAGATATTTTGATGACAAATGAAATGTATATCTTGAATTTTCTGGCTATAGCCCCTGTAGTCGTATTTACTCTGGACGACTTTTGCATAACTGGTAAACCGTTAGAGATAGACCAAATTATACTATACAAAACATGTAGATCTTGCTAAAATACACAATTTATGTTTCAATAAATTTTCTTGTAGGGTGAACCATTTCGGAGATATTCCTTATTATGTGTGTGAGTTTCGGAAAACTTAGAACTTTCGTGAAATGGATCATCGTTGTTCATTTTTTTATGTTAAGTGTGCAAAGACAACATAATCTCAAACATTTGACTGTCACTCAAAGCCTGCTGTGTTCTTCATTGTACCTATAGGAAATGTGCGGTATAATCATTTCTAGAAAGGTTTATCTCATTAATATGAAGAATAAGGTCTTGTAAGAATGGTTCGTTGAGGAATATGTGTAGAAAGTCAAGCGAATGTTACGCATCAGTTTGTTAAAACGTTTCTTGTTCTTGTTGTTGTCTAGATAGGGAATTTCCCTGTTAAAACGCCTCTAGCCGGTTACTTATTACACCTTGTATGCCTTAAGGAATGGCTTTTGTAAAACAGGTGCCCAACCTGTTGTTTGTTGAGGTGGGGTGGGGTGGGGGGAAAAAGGAAGAAGAAGAAAGACCCTTGCTGGTTTTTGCTATCCAAAGAAGTTCTTCAGCTCTTGTCGGCGTGCAGATATGTGAGTTAGAAGGGGGAAGGGGGGGGGGGGACAGATCTCCCTTGGCCGTTTAGGAAATGTCTGGCCGCATTCTTTGTGGCATTTCTCGCGCCATCGCCGGCAACCAATCACAGAGAAGGTTTACTGTTAACCTCGCCTCTGATTGACACAAAGCTTCTGGAAGGGTTGCATCATCCTGATTAACGGGTTACAATGGAATGCCGAAGAAAAAAACCTATTCACATGACTTTCTCTACTCACTCTTCAACAAAACTATTCTTACAATCGTTCATCCTTCTATCTACTTTATGTTAATTGAGATAAACATTTACAGAAATAACATTATTGCTAATTTTCTTGTAGGTACAATGGGAACAGGGGAATATAGTAGCCTTCAGTATAAGCCATATGTTTTAAGATCTAATCACTATGTGATGGTTTTGAAATTCTGTTCTCCTTGTATGGTCAGGATATAAAAGAACGAACGACAAAAATATAAGCATTTTACTCAACAACAAGAAATATCTCAGAAATGGTTAACTCTACAAACGAAGTTATTTGACATAAAGTGTGTGCTTTACGATATCTACCTTTTGTATAGTAAGATTTTGTCTACGTCTTACGACTTACCAGTTATGCAAAAGTAATCCAGAATGAAGACTTCAGAAGAGTTTTGAATAAAAATTGTTACAGCCGTTTTTGAGAAAATCAAAATTTACCAAAAATTGTCCACGTAAGGAAGTAGATTTTCGAAAATTGTGTCGTATCCTTCGAGGACGCTAACTTGAATGCCAAATTTAGTAGGTATTTCACGAACACAGAAGGTGTTGCATTCAACCCAAAAATTCAGTAAAAAGATTTGACTGGAAATACACGTTTTGAGGTCCCCTGAATCCAGAAAATATTTTTTAGAGAAAGATCCGTGAGTCTGTGTGTCTATAAACAGCATAACTCAAAAACGAAAAGTTGAGTTAAATACCAAACTTGGTACCTATGTTCAACATCTTCTAGGAATGTAACAGTAACGTTTTCAAGAAAATCCGCTCCTCCTCTGTGGTGTGGGGGTAGCGTGTAAGCCTCACGTTGAATAGGTCGCGAGTTCGAATCTTGGTTAGGGTGAGTTACTTGTATAAGTTTTCTTCCGGGGTTCTCCCATATCCTGAATGATGAATATCAACTAACTTTAAGCTCTGTTGACTTCGCCCTCATTTGAGCGTCATTTCACCCATTTTATTGATCGTCCGATATGACCTAACTGTTAAGGGCATCAAACCTTAAAAAAAATCCGGCGAACCCAAAGCTCGTTGTCACTGTAATCATCTTAGGAAGAAGGAAACAAACTAATTTTTAGGATTTTGAGTTGGACAGACTGACGGGATTGTAATCACTTCAGTGATTGTATTAAAAGTAAAACTTTATCACTTTCTCGCATTATAATTATGCTACCTTATCCCACTGTTGCTTATAGAGGCATTAATTTTTCATATACGATTTACTAGATGGTCATTTATTTGTTTTATACCATTTATCACTAGGGCATTCTATTGTTCAGTCAGTGTCGCCAACTATATCCCCATAAATCGCTATAAAACAAGTTATTACATATTACAATCGATTAACAATAAAAATAGTACTGCATTTCAGTTTGACAAGTGTGCTTTTAAACATTTGTTTTAATAACTGATGTATTTTCCAGAAGATTATTAGTTAATGTTAAAAATTAAGTGAGATTTATATGAGATTATTGACTGGTTTTCTGTTATAACAAGAGAAGATCGAAATACATCTAATTCTTGGGTTTCGTTTTCCTCAGTTGGCAGTAATGAACAAGTGAACTGCACTAATCGTATTGAATTGTTTTAGGTTATGTTGTATAGAATTTTAACAGTTTCTGATCAAATCTTTGCGATATAGTTTTATTTTATTTATGAAATAGTACTGATAAACAATCATTCGACGGTCTGACCTCTGCTTCGCTTCGTTCGATATTTTATCGATTAGATCAGACGTGATATGATATTACTTGTGATAATTCACTGTATGCAGCTTTCGAACTCGTGCTTGTCGTTAGATAATTATTTTTCGACCTTCGGTGTAGACATAATTGCCATGACAAGATATAGTTAACCTCAATGACATAGAAAAAAGTAGTATCAGTACTCGTGGTATTAATGAAGTATTTGTTTGTTATTCAAACGGTAGCCATGTCGGTATTACAGCACGCAGGTTAAGTGCTGGTCAAGTCACGACCCGCGGGTTGCAAGCCATGCGAGAGCTACCACACCACTCCACTTTCCACCAATCAGAAGCCAACGTAGTGCCGCGCCTCTGAGACGTCATACTTTTGCGTCTTTCTTACGTTTTCCTTGCTATGCTTTCATCATCCACTGTGGTCTCGTTTTGTGTATGTGTGAGAGAGGTTATGTTGCATTTTAACAACCATACACATACTTCACAGTGTGTAAAAATATCGTACTAGTGAACCGATGGAAATATGAGATCTTTCATTCATTTCTCTCCTCAGTGGAAATTCAAGAGTAGGTATATCTGGGAATGAAACAGTAGATAATTATTCTGTGATCTGCATATTTTTTCAGTGTGGAATCTTGTGGCCACGTGTTGGACACCAGGAAAAATTAGTAATGGCACTGTTGTTATTGAAGGAAAGGAAATGTTCTCAATGATAAATATTTTAGCCTAAGCTTTTGCTTTAATCTTTGAAATTTATATTGCCTCTTTTGCTATAAGGCTGATATCGTAATACTGCAATAAAGCGGAACCAACTCCTAGCAAGTAAATACATTCTCTAAAAATCTGATGTGTTGCACTCACGTGACTTTCTCTACTCTTGTACTAACCATTCTTACAAACTCCTATTCCTATATCTTCTTCGTGTTAGTTGAGAAAAACATTTGTACAAATTATCTGATTGCTTATTTCCTTGTAGGTACAAGGGGAATATTAGAATACAGTAGGCTTTGTGCGAACAACGATGATCCATTTCACGAAAGTTCTAAGTTTTCCGAAACTCACACACACAACAAGCAATATCTCTGAAATGGTTCACCCTACAAGAAAATTTATTGAGACATAAATTGTGTATTTTAGCAACATCTACATTTTTTTGTATAGTATAATTTGGTCTATCTCTAACGGTTTACCAGTTATGCGAAAGTCGTCCAGAGTAAATGCGACTACAGGGGCTATAGCCAGAAAATTCAGGATATACATTTCATTTGTCATCAAAATATCTCAAACATATGACATTTTAATAAAAATCGTTAGAGCTATTTTCAAGAAAATCAAAATTTTCGAAAAATTTTCCATGTAGAGGGTAGTTTAGTGAGGGGCTATTTTCTTCAAAATCTTCGTGTCACATCCTTGAAAGACATTAAACTTAAATACCAACTTTGGTTTTTAACCGACTTTTCGTTTTTGAGTTATGCTGTCCACAGACTGACAGACACACAGACACACACACGGACCTTTTTCTAAAAAGACTTTTTTTTTTTTTTTTTTTTGATTCAGGGGGCATTTAAAACATGTATTTCCGGTCAAATCTCGACATCGAATTTTTGGGTGGAATACAACACTTCCCCTACTTACCAGTAGAGAAAGTAAAAATATCGTACTAGTGAACCGATGGAAATATTTTTTTTTCCTTTTATTAAATAAGTTTCAGAAATGGACTTTAAATGAGATTTTTCATTCATTGGAAATTCAAGAGTGCATCTTTGAATGAAACAGTAGATAATTAATTATTCTATGATCTGCATATTTTTTTTCAGTGTGGAATTTTGTGGCCACGTGTTGGACACCAGGAAAAATTACTAATCGCACTGTTGTTATTGAAGGAAAGGAAATGTTCTGAGTGATAAATATTTTAGCCTAAGTTTTTGCTTTAATTTTTGACATTTATATTGCCTCTTTTACTATAAGGCTGACATCGCAATACAGCAATAAAGCGGAACCAACTGCTAGCAAGTAAATACATTCCCTAAAAACTTATTGAATAGGACACAAGTATTTCATTTCATGTGTCCCACAAAGTTATCTCCAGTGTGGATTGGATTCATTTTGGTTCTTTCTCTATAATGATATGTGTAGTTTCCGGAAACAATTTTTCCCCTTTATTAGAACAAATTGTGTGAGGGATTTTGGTTATGTATAACCTGTAAACAAACTCGGTGCATGTTTTGTAGCCCAAATATCGTAGTAATTGCCATTCATAATTCTTACTCAAACATACGCAGCGCCCTCTTCTCATAAAAATAAAAGGTCACGTGGCTTTCTGTGCGCTTGTAGTGAAGAGGTGGAAGCTCTCAAGTGAAGCGTGTTTTGTGATTTTTCTGTCCATTGAAAATGCTAGATTACGAAGAAGAAACAAGCATCAAATCTTATCTCAAATTCGGTAAAACTGCAACAGTTATGAAATGTTAAGAACAGTTTATAAATATGAAGTAATAGGCCAGACTCTTCCAGCAAAACTGACGAAAATATGTATTTATTTTATTTATTTAATTAATTAATTAGTTTATTTATTTACTTATTTATTTATTTATTTATTTATTTATTTATTTATTTATTTATTTATTTATTTATTTATTTATTTATTCACTGCAAATGGGTATTGTCAGGTGGCAATAATAATGGTTTTGTAATATAACAACTGGTAATTTACACTCAATTATCTTGTCAGTATAACCAATAAATTTACCACAAGTATTCACAATTAGTTTATTAAATGTCAAACATTCACCTAAGAAAGCTTTATAATAAGGTACCTGGGCGACCGAGCTTCGCTCGGCTTTTCTTTTCCTTTCTTAATCGTGTTTTTTGGGAGAAGATACTTATTTAGACAAACTTGAAAAGCATTATATTAACTAAATATAAATGTTCATCCTAATTGTTGGAGCCGTTTCCGTTGGAGATTTTTGGAGACATTTAATAGCCCGGCTTGTTTGTTGAAATCGGCCCATTAACAGAGAAACTATGGCCAAAATAAGGTTTCTACTAATTGTGACTGTTACGCGTAAAATCACGTTTCTTTTTCTTTCAGGAATGACACCAATATACATAAACTTAATAAGCAAAACCCTGTGTGTATACAAAATTTGATCGAAATCGTTAGAGCCGTTTCCAAGTTGCGCGGAATATATATAAGAATTGCTCGTTTAAATATATGGTTATCCGACATTTACTCTATTTAAATTTTTCCTAAATTTCTCCATGGACTGAGGACAGCTCTGAAAGGCTGCTACAGGCAATTCAGCCTATTCCTCAATGGCTCTATTAACAAAGGTTAATTGTCCTATGTTAGATCTGTGACTTCTACCCTTAATTTGAAATAAATGATCGTTTCTTCTGCAATATGTTGGGTTCTCCAATTTTTTTCGTAATGCCCATCCATGCAGTTCAATCCCATAAGCGCATAACCTATGTCTCTTGCGCTGGGCTTTTAAGACGCTTCCACTTAGTCTCTTCCCCTTTTGGAGGTCCAAAATATTTACCCCTTTTTATGAAATGTATAGCCCTTCTCTGAATTTTCCTAACTAATCGATTTGGCTAATACTATTTGGGTTCCAGCATACTGCTCCATATTCCACAATCGGCCATACCAAATAATTGTAGTCAATTTCCCTGGACTTTGCGCTCCAACTTTTGAGTATCCTCATTAAGAAGTGTAATGTTTCCCTAGATGAAGAATTTACCTGATCGTCCCATTCAGAGTTACTCGCCAAGTACACACTCAAATATTTGCAGCTGTCTTATCAATCAGATGAAGATAAGCGTTTTGCAATAACAGACATTTCTGATTGATTAGGTTGTTTCTCTGGAAGTGCTGAAAACATTTTGAAAGATGATTTGGACGTGGAAAGAACTGTCGCAAATTTCATGCCCCGTTTTTCTTCTTCTGCGACTTAAAATGTGGTTCCGAGGACACCGCTTAGAGGACGTTGTTGTTATCCATCATGAATCGCAGAAGGCTCTGCAGATGTCGCCTACAGGTGCTTCCTGCAGTGACAAACTCGCTGGGACAAGTATAGTAGGTAACTCTCAAGGGGACTACTTCTAGGGTAACAGAGCAGAAATACAAATCAAAAGGTGGTGTTGTGTTTATAATCTTATTCCGGAAACTTTTTGATGACACTTAGTAAACTAATGTAGTCTACTAAAACATGTGGACAAATTTGAACGTACGTTTCCCATTATAGACATTTGATCCATTGACATTGTGGCCTGAAATCGGGCCTCAAAACATGTATTTCCAGGGAAATTTCGGTATATAATTTTTGGTACAATACATTACTATTTGCTATAGTTGAGCGATGGAAAAGTAAAAAGTCACGTGATTGTTACAGAGAAGTTTTGTATAGTAGATTTAGATTCACGTTAATACCACGACATGTCTTCTAGCAGCAAGGTCGCCACTTCAAGAATAGAAACAAGAGAGGATCTTCTGTCATTGTTTTCCAGTCAGCATGATGATGTAAATTTAAGGGCGTTCAACTACTTAGTCATCAGCGAAACTTTGGATGGGAAGTTCTAAATTCGTCAGATGTACCGCGTCCATTGGTGAGAGGTTTGCTCTTTTTATCCAGTTTCCAGTTTGATTTTCCTGATGACGCACTCGACATTATGGCTTATGTAAAAGTCGACCCGACTGAAGCAGCTTCCTTTGTTTGACCTTTTTTCTTTCTTTCTTTTTCCTGTTATTCCCACTCGCGTGTTCACGATGTCTGAAAACACATCCTTCTTGGCTTGTATGCCATCGTTTAGTTTATGTCCTTGTAGAATATCCACAGTGTAGGCGCTGGAGGGGATTTCTACATCTACATGTTCCAGCAAAGCTTGAAGAAACTGGACTAACGTCTTACGGATTTATTTGGGCGGCATTGGACATTGCTATGAGTCAAATACAAAACAGTTTACATCAAGTTAGGCGTGAGAAATCTTTGTTGTCAACGGATTCCACATAAACTGCAACTCCTGTTCAAAAACAACAATGCATTGGTTGGTGAAGAAAAACTCTGGAAAAATTCCAAGGCAGCACTTAAAATATGGTTTGGAACATTGTTACTGGTGATGAATCTTGGATTTATTATAACCCTGAAAAGGACTTGCTGGATCTTTCGAACAGAATCTAACGCTACGAAAGTCCGATGCATTCCCAGTGCTTGGTAAGAAAATAGTTGCAATTTGTTTTTCTAAAATGCTCCACACTGCTACCGTAGTATTAGACGCAACGTTAGCGAGCGGGATGGTTCAGGCGGTGACATCTGTGGACCGTATTCAGGAGGTTGCGGGTTCTGTCCCCATGGCCGACCTTACTGATCCACGAGTTTCCCCGGAGGTCACCCTGGGTCGCCAGGCGAATGCTGGGAAGTATTTCCATACCCTCCGAATTTCGTTATATGAACCATTTCAATTCACCCTTCATCCTATTAGGTTTCTTTCAGGGTTGGAAGCCTCGGCGAGCGTCGCAGCAGCACGACAGAGGAAACAAATGCGCTCTGGAAATCTCATTCCCCAGATTGGATGGCGAGCCAATGGTTTCTAGGCCCCACATGGGATGATACAAGTCCGAGGAGGGGAGCTAAGCCAGCCTCCGCCGGGGTGCTTCTAAGTGGGAAAATGTAGGGACTGTCCTCTGCACTGTGGTGGTAACGTTCCGGCCGCCCTTAGGATCCATTCACCTCATCCATCCTCTCGAGGGGGGTGCCCCCAAATAATCACCTATACTTCTTCCATTATTTTCTCCTTTTACAGACATTTTCCTAACTAGTAATACCTCTCCCCCTCCACTTTTGTTGCCAAATTTGCATAGACACCAAAGATGAGCTTTCGGTTGAAGTGCTAAGTCCCCTTCCGCAAGTTGCCATCGAGTCATAGACGTACCTACCGTTACTACCTGTTGCTACATAAATATCTCTACTGCAAATTTTTGCAAAAGTTGGGGAAAAGCGCCCTAAAGGAAAAATAACAACCATGCCATGGAAAGCACGTCCTTGCAGCGAACTAACACAGATAAATATAGTCAAGGGATTCATTTAGTTGAGACATAGGAAGATAAACAACTCGTTAAATTAATAACTCGAATCTGCATATGACGTGGTGACACGAAAGTGGGACGGTCCAGCGTCTGTATGATGATACGGAGCACGTCAGATAGGTTCCCAGAAAGTGAGTGTATGTGTGTGTCTGGTACGTGAACATTGGCACGACGATGAAAGTTCGTTGCACGTAGCGGAGGACACCAAGAGTCTGTATGACACGGTTACCGCAAATCCTTCATGGCTAACACCGGTTTAATTCTGTTTCAAGGCTGACCTTTTAATTCTGCATGTCATTCCTTACAACAAATCAGCTGATTACTGGCCACGCATTTAACCCTTCTTACACACAAGCTCACCTGGGAATCACCAGCAAAAAATCTGACTTGCGGCACTTTCTCTACCCTTGCACTAATCATTCTTACAAACTCTTATTCCTATATCTTCTTCGTGTTAGTTGAGATAAACATTTGTACAAATTATCTTATTGCTTATTTTCTTCTTTGCCCACGAGGAATATGGGAATACAGTAGACTTTTTGTACGGCCAAAGAGATAAAAAAGTGAATAATGAGCTTCCATTTGAGAAAAGCTTAAGTATTCCAAAACTCACACAAATAACAAGGAATAAGTCCTTAATGGCTCACTCTACAAAGAAATAGAAATACATTCAGACATAAATTATGTGTTTTAACAAGATCTACGTTTTTGTATAGTAAGATTTGTTCTATCTCTTACAGTTTACCATTAATTCAAAAGTCATTCAGAGTAAATACGACTACAGGGGCTATAGCTAGAAAATTCAAGATATACATTTCATTTATCATAAAAATATGTTAAACAGATGAAATTTTGATCAAAATCGTTAGAGCCATTGTTGACAAAATCAAAGTTTTCCACAATTTTTTTATATAAAGGGGAGTTTAGGGTGTCGCATGTTGAAATATATTAAACTTAAATACGTTTTTCTAAAAATACCTTTTCTTTGGGATTCAGGGGTCTCAAAACATATTTCCATTGAAATCTCCACATCGAACTTTTGGGTGGAATACAACACTTCCCCTACTTACCAGTTGAGAAAGTAAAAACGAAAAGTCGGTTAAAAACGAAAGTTGGTATTTAAGTTGAATGTCTTTCAAGGATGCGACACGAAGTTTTTGAAGAAAATAGCCCCACCCTAAACTACCCTTTACATGGAAACTTTTTCGAAAATTTTGACTTTCTGGAAAATGGCTCTAACGATTTTGATTAAAATGTCATATGTTTAAGATATTTTTATGACAAATGAAATGTATATTTTGAATTTTCTGGCTGTAGCCCCTGTAGTCGTATTTATTCTTAATGACTTTTGAATTAATGGTGAACTGTAAGAGATAGACAAAGTCTTACTATACAAGAGATGTACATCTTACTAAAACACACAATTTATGTCTGAATGAATTTTCTTGTAGCGTGAACCATTTCGGAGATATTCCTTGTTATGTGTGTAAGTTTTGGAGAACTTTACTTCTGTGAAATGGAACATAATTCATTTTTTATATGTTAATAGTGCAAAGAGAACGGAATTTGAAAGCTTTAAAAGACTTGATTGTTGCTCCTACAAGGAAATAAGCAATAAGATAATTTGTACAAATGTTTATCTCAACTAACACGAAGAAGATATAGGAATAAGAGTTTGTAAGAGTGGTTAGTACAAGAGTAGAGAAAGTCATGTGAGTGCAACACATCAGATTTTTGCTGGTTGAAGTACTTGTCCATCGTTGTGTTTTATTATTATTTTAGAATCATTATGTAGACTTCTTATTGCTGTTATTAATGTCATTGGTGTTTCTTCAACTCCTAAAATTTTCCATAGCTTTTTACTCTAAGAGAATCATATAGAGAAAGTAAAGATACCAAATAGTGTTGTTGTTTCCGTAAGTTGTGCAATATGGAGTAGCGAAGTTGGATGTGGCGTGACTGTAGAATTGACGGGTAGGGAAATTTGTGTGACTCTCACAGGGTGAACACTACACCGAATTTTCCTCACCATCTCTGGAAGACTCTTGATGACTGCACTGCGGAATTTCTAGTTGCGCCATTTACTCCGCCCAACGCCTTTGCAAACTCTTCAAACAAATTTGCATGACACACTAAGAGTCTGTTTCACAACCATTGTTGTACAATAGACTACCCAACAACGTGTGCATATAACTACAGAATTTTTTAGTGGAATATAATACTTTCTCTACTTACTCTAATACGAGTAGTGGAGAAAGTAACAATTTACGACATACAACATGAAACAGAAATTATTACATTATACAGAAATAATGTCGTATAGTAGGCTTAAGCGATAGTCAAATATTTTATATCTGACCGCTATGTGATGTCTTTAAATTCTGTTCACTTTACATGACCAGGACAAGAAAAACTAATGACTTCCCATTTGAGAAAGGTATAACCAGTGGCAAATTAAAAGCATAACAAGGAAATCCTAAAAAAAACATCCCTTCCAGAAGCAGAGATACAGTTGCTGCCTAAAATTGCTGAGGAAATGTGTCGAATTTGGAGGCTTTTTCTTTTCTTTGCCATTTTTGTAATGTTTAACGCCCGCTTTTACTACATGCGGTACCGCAGGCGGTGACACTATGATACATGGAATGAAAATAGAACACCGGTGGAATGAGATGACAGAGGAAACCCTTGCGCCGCTTAGTCCACAGCAAATCCCACATGCGGTCGCCTGGGACCGAACCCGGGACGCTTTGGTGAGGGGCGAATGGTCTAACCACTCCGCCACGGTGCAGCCCAAGTTGGTACTGGCCTAAAGTATCTGTGAAGACACATCGAAGTTGCGATATGCTCCTTGTCATAGAGCAGAGATACAGTTACCTAGCACTAAGGCCTCTACAGACACGCATCTGGTGTTACCTGCTGGTCACAGAATCAGAAAAACAGTTGCCTATCACTATGGTCTTTGTGGACGCTTGACGAAGTTAAATGATACTGTTTAGGGATCTGAAGTCCGTTGCAATATGACCTTGTAGTTGAAGCAATTAAAGGAAACACAAGGAAACACAAATTTTTCAGTAAGAAACTGAGCACATATCCGTTTTTGTAAGAATAAAATGCTAGTACCTTTTAAGAACAACGAAGGGTGTTATTGTAGAAGACAAGATACCAAATTAAGACATAGGATAGAATTTACCATATTTGCAGCTATATACATATAGACAAGGAAGGCCGCCTACGAAGAATGGGACCTTCAGTATTCCTAAAATAAGAAACCAGCAAGAAAGAGTGGTTAAGGAAGAAGACCTTAGACAGTAAACAGGCTGCAAGCCTTAATTCGTGCATGAACGAACAGCGGCAAAACTATAATATACACATAGCATGTGTGAGTCGGTATATGCGCGCGCACGTTCGTATGTTACCTATAGACTAGCCACAGATGACATTGGACACGAGCTTAAGGCTTACCACTTACGATGACCTAATGGGCTATAGCCAGACAATTCAAGATATACATTTCATTTGCTATAAAAATATCTTTAATATATAACATTTTAATCAAAATCGTTAGAACCAGTTTTGAGAAAAACAAAACCTTAGATAAATATTTCACGTAAAGAGTAGTGGAGGAATTTTCTTCAAAATCTTCGTGTCGCATCCTTAAACTATATTAAACTTAAATATCAAATTTGGTTTTTAACCGACTTTTCGTTTTTGAGTTATGTTGCCCATAGACTGACAGACACACGCACATACACATGGAGCTTTTTCTAAAAATCCTTTTTTTGAACTCAGGGGGGCTCAAAACATATATTTCCGGTGAAATCTTGACATGTCGACAGGTTTAACCTGTGAAAGGCAGAACAAGAAGTAGAAGTAGAAGAACAAGATGGAGTAAGTATTCGTAACGATAGTTTGTACATAAGTGGAGAAAGCCATGTGAGTGCATCACATCAGATTTTGCATGATTAAACCGTTCTGCATTTCAAAACTTATTTTTTGATTTTGATATGTGGTCCTAAACGGATTTTTTGCGCTGAATTCGAAAATAATCTCCATTTTCTCCCATCACGCCAGGTTTTCAGAATATTCATAAATAACAGAAATGAAATTAAAAATTTGTGAAATGTACGTAATAAAAATTACTTTCAACAAGAATTTTGTTTGAAAAACTAGGCCATAATTATAATTTATTTGCCACTAATTACTCACTAATTAATAATAATTATAAGCACATTTATAACCTTATCTCAAAATTGTACTTTAAATTTTCTCCTCTTTGTCCTTCTCGCATATTGTTCAGAGCAATCCCTTTTTAACACCTGCCATCATGTGAACACCCCACTGCCCTCGATACCTCATTTCCAAATTTTTATATCCTATTGAAATTTTTCGCCCTATTCCCCACTAAAATCTGCTAAATTATCAAGGAAATAATTTAGATGGAAATGAAGAAAATTTATTTTGACATTCGTGTTGCGACCAAATTGTTTGAAATTTTGTAGTGTCAGTTTCGCTTTGTTAACATAATTTGGGTCTTTTTTTACTTCCAAGGAAATTAAAAACATTTCTGAAAGTATTCCAGGAATCCTTCACGTCTCAACTGACAGTATTCTCGACCTAAGTGTCCATCAGTTTTCAAATTTGGGGGCCAACGAATACCTGCACCAGCTTTAATTGAATTTTTCTTATCTAGAATTTTCACTAATTGTTTCATTAAACCTAATTTCACATGTTGAGATGGCAACAATACTTTTTTTGTCCGGTGTTAAATTGCCACTGTTCCCTTTCCCAGTGTAGTGACCTAGCTCTGCTATTTCTTTCAAATAACAAACAAGAATATTTTATGAAATCAGCCTGCTCATCAAGCAATAGTTAAATATCTTGAAATCTCCATACGCTGTAGTTTTTGTAAAACAAATTTCGTATGCCTCCTTTAAAAGAAAAGAGTGGGCTACAGGAATGGATGTTTCCATTATGAAGCAAAATACCATTCTGGCAGTTTGTCACAATAGCTCAGTGGTAGAGCAGCCGCCCGGTAAGCGGAAGATCTGTGGTTCAAATCCCAGTTGTGGCATTGAATTTTTAAGTTCCAGTTCTACCTCTCAAACTTTGCCCACACACGGCTTGTGTGTTTAAAAACACCAACAGTAAGTTTGTTGGCATAAATAAATAATAATTACCTTTAAGACTTTTTGAGAAGAATCTATAATAAATATAAAATATAGTAATGGTTATATTATTTCACATTTTAAGAAGTAAAGTTGAAATTATAAGTTGTTGAGCCTTTCAGCAAACCATAAGCAAGCAGTAATATTACTACAGTACCTGCATTATGAAAAATACTAAAAACATAAAATTTTGAATTGAAAAATTTTCTGACGTGGTACGCGAAAACGGATTTCAGTTTTGCAATCAGTGGAAATGTGATTCAGAAACGCTCATTCAGTTCAAAATATCGAAATCCATGCAGGGCAGTGATTATTCATAGGAGGAGGAAAATAATGAATGTTATTTTTGGAGTATTTCTCAGCTGTGACCGAGCGACAAGCACGTTCATTGAGCAGGGATTGCTCGCGTGACAGCTCTCTCTCAAGGGAACCTGTGTTCGCACTCCCGCTGCAGAAATAGACCCCATTCATCACCTCACAACCTTGAAGAACGTGCCTTTTCATTGTACACCTCGATCCACTTCCTGGTACGGGATGTTCGCACGAACAACAAACCTCTGGGTCAAACAGTTCGTCCGGCTCGAAATAACAACCATCAGCACAAATATAATTCACAGCTTGATGAAGCACTTTCAGTTCTTGTATTAACCTGCTATTTCAAGTCAACATAAAAATATCTTCCCATATAACACGCATAAACCACGTGATATGTAGGTGCAGCTGTGGAAAAATCTGATGTGTTGCACTCACGTGACTTTCTCTGCTCTTGTACTAACCATTCTTACAAACTCTTATTCCTATATCTTCTTCGTGTTAGTTGAGATAAACATCTGTACAAATTATCTTATTGCTTATTTCCTCGTAGGTACAAGGGGAATATTAGAATACAGTAGGCTTTGTGCGATAGTCAAATGTTTGAGATTCTGTTGTCTTTGCACACTTAACATATAAAAAAATTAACAACGATGATCTATTTCATGAAAGTTCCAAGTTTTCCGAAACTCACACACATAACAAGGAATATCTCCGAAATGGTTCACCCCACAAGAAAATTTATTCCGACATAGATTGTGTATTTTAGCAAGATCTGCATTTTTTGTACAGCAAGATTTGGCCTATCTCTAAGGGTTTACCAGTTATGCAAAAGTCATCCAGAGTAAATACGACTACAGGGGCTATAGCCAGAAAATTCAAGATATACGTTTCATTTGTCATAAAAATATCTAAAAAATATGACATTTTAATCAAAATCGTTTGAGCCGTTTTCAAGAATATCAACATTTTCGAAAAATTTTCCATGTAAAGGGTAGTTTAGGGTGGGGTTATTTTGTTCAAAATCTTCGTGTCACATCCTTGAAAGACATTGAACTTAAATACCAACTTTGGTTTTTAACCGAGTTTTCGTTTTTGAGTTAAGCTCTTCACACCCACATGGACCTTTTAATAAAAATGCTTTTTTAGGATCTAGGGGGCCTCAAAACCTACATATATTTCCGGTGAAATCTCGACATCGAATTTTTAGGTGGAATACAATACTTCCTCTACTTACTATACGTAGTAGAGAAAGTAAAAAGGCAATAATACAAAGTACTTATTTTGAATCACATTTCTTGTGTTGGTTCAGGCACTCTACTTTGTTTGGGGTAAGGTGATAAATCCCTTGAGATAGGGTTGGCGTAGAGGTTGAAGCCAATAATCTTCTTTTCACGGGCATTTAAAAAAAACCGGCTGCTGCAGCTACGCAGAGCATTTCCGGTTTTGACTTCATAATTCCAGTGTTGCTCAGGGGTTGGCAAACTTTTCATAACGGGGGCCACATTAACCGTTAGAGGATAAACCACGTATGTTTAAGATAGGAAGAATAAACTCAGGCACGAGGCGCACAGATCTCAGAAGTTTACAAACACAGTGTTTTCTTGTACTAATATCTACACTGATGCACTTTAAATACTTAACAAATGACCAGTACTTTATTAGGAGTCCTATGAGAGTGTAAATCATAGGCAAAATATGATATATTAACTTCTGTTACATTAATTACAGTTTATATTCATCAATAACTATTTATGTCACTAAATTGTGACACGAGTATGTTTAGTGAAAGCCAAGAGTGCTTAGAGTCTATTAATTCCGTGTACTTATTTCCTTGTAGGTACAAGGGGAATATGGGAATACAGTAGGCTTTGAGCGATAGTCAAATCTTTTAAAGCTTTCAAATTCCGTTCCCTTTGAACGGTTAAGATATAAAAAATTGAATCACGATCTTCTATTTGACTCAAGTTTAAGTTTTCCAAAACTCACACTGATAACAAGGAATATCTCCGAAATGGCTCACTCTACAGAAAAATTTACTTGGACATAAATTGTGTGTTTTAGCAACAACTATATTTTTTGTACAGTAAGATTTGGTCTATCTCTTACGGTGAACAGGACTACATAGGCTATAGCCATAAAATTCAAAGATATGCATTTCATTTACCGTAAAAATATCTCAAATAATGACATTTTAATCAAAATCGTTAGTCATTTTCGAGAAAATAAAAATTTTCGAAAAATTTTCAGTGTAAAGGGTACTTTAGAGTGAAGAAATTTTCTTCAAAATCTTCGTGTTGGATCCTTAAAAGACATTAAACATAAATACCAACTTTGGTTTTTAAGCGATTTTGTTTTTGAATTATGCTGTTCACGCACACACACACACACACACACACACACACACACACACACACACACACACACACACACACACAAACACACGAACCTTTTTCTAAAAATGCCTTTTTTATTGAGGGGCCTCGAATCGTATTTCCGGTGAAATCTCAACATAAAATTTTTGAGTGGAATATAATACTTTCTCTACTTACTATATTTAGTAGAGAAAGGAAAAATGCTTTAGTTTGGCTAATGAAACAAGATTACTGCATTTCCAGAATTTCTTACAGGCACGTTGGAGATGAGGTCACTGTTGTCTTGTTGCCATGGTTATTACGTCATTCATTTTCTGACACTGGTGTCAGAAACAGGGTAATCGTGCACGATTTATGCAGTCATAATAAACCGTTAGGAATGAGTTTGTGCGAATGGTTAGTACAAGAGTAGAGAAAGTCATGTGAGTGCAACACATCAGATTTTTGCAGCACTTGCCTCGTTCCGTTTAAACGGTTTTCTCACGTTAGTATTGCAATATAGCTAATATTGTGGTTTCGGCCGCCTGACCGTGGTTTGGCAAACCCTGGTCTAGACCAACACTGTGATCGTGGTCAAAACTGTACGGATCCAATCAACGTTCTTTCCAAGGAAGTCTGTTTCCTGACCTCCCTGCAAGGTTACTTCATGTGCTGGACACGTGACCAAGAACTACAGCATTGTGAAATATCACTTAGCGGGAGAAATGCTTCCAATTTCTTGGACAGGGCTCGCAAGTTGAAGATGTATAAATACCTAAAAAGAACCTATTAAAAGATCTGATGTGTTACACTCACATGACTTTCTCTACTCTTGAACTAACCATTTTTACAAACTCTTATTCCTATATCTTCTTCGTGTTAGTTGAGATAAACATTTGTACAAATTATCTTATTGCTTATTTCCTTGTAGGTACAAGGGGAATATTAGAATACAGTAGGCTTTGTGCGATAGTCAAATGTTTTACAGCTCTGAGATCCCCTTCTCTTTGCACACTTAAAATAAAAAATGAACAGCGATAATTCATTTGAGGAAAGTTTGTTTTCCGAAACTGACACAAATAACAAGGAATATCTCCGAAACGGTTCACTCTACAAAAAAATTATTCAGAATAAAGTGCGTGTTTTAGCAAGATCTACGTTTTTTGTACAGTAAGATTTTGTCTATCTCTTACGGTTTACGAGTTATTCAAAAGTTATCCAGAGTGAACAGGACTCCATGGGCTATAGACAGAAAATACAAGATATACATTTCATTTGTCATAAAAATACCTTAAATATATATCATTTTAACCAAAATCGTTAGAGCCATTTTCAAGAAAATCAAAATTTTCGAAAAATTTTCCATGTAAAGGGTAGTTTAGGGTGTAGCTATTTTCTTCAAAATCTTCGTGTCGTATCCTTGAAATACATTAAACTTAAATATCAACTTTGGTTTTTAGTTGACTTTTTGTTTTTGAGTTATGCTGTCCACAGACTGACACACACGCACGGTTTTCCAAAAATGTTTTTTTTTTGTATTCAAAACATATTTCTGGTGAAATCTCGACGTCGAATTTTTGGGTGGAATACAATACTTCCTCTACTTTACTATACATAGTAGAGAAAGTAAAAATATGAGTGACTTCCTATTTGAGAAAAATATAAGTAACAAAGAATATCTCGGAAATGATTCACTCCACCGAAGAAATATTTGACGTATTTGTTCATTTTAACAAAATATAAATTTATTTGTGTAGTAAAATTTTGTCTACCTCTACCTCTAACGCATTAGAATGAGATGGACTTCAGAGACTTTTCGCAGAAAATTCAAGATTGAGAAATGTGTGCTAATGTACTCCGAGTTATTGCCATGAATCTTTGGCTGTAAAACAGAAATAATTTTAAAGGATACACGCTGTAGAAATGAAATTTCTGAAAGCATTATTAGAATATACAAGGTTAGATAAAATAAGAAATGCAGAAATACGAGAAAAATCAAATATATTTGCAACACAAGACAAATTGTGCAATAGGGAAAATAGGGAACACATATAGAGAGAATGAACTGCTCAAGGATTTCAGATTGGATACACCTAGAGGAAGATGAGATCCAGGAAGATCCAGACTACGATAGATTGAGGTCGGAACAGACCGATCGGCCTAATCCTTGTAAGGCAGAAGGAGAAGAAGAGTCATTAAAACCTAAACAGTATGAAGATCGTCTTAGAAATATACGTATTTGACCAACAAACTCCATCTAAGACAATAATTTGTAATTGGTACCTTGAATTCAAAAGAGATTGGGTTTTTGTAGTGATGAATTTCGTAAAGGACGCCCAAGAACAGATATTACTGATAAAAATACTTGAATACAATTCTTGAAGAAGATCGATGGACATCTTATGAATTTATTGGAGTGACGTTGGGCATGTCCACAAAGAACATTTACAGGAAGAAATTTGCTAAAAATAATATAGTGAGAAAACAGCGATAAACGATTTCAATGTTTAAAAACCGTCAGCGTAGCAGTCCATGAATGACCAAGGCTTGCTGCCCCACCGCTGCGTCACACACCTCTACAGCTACAGGCGTCATGAGTGGGGTGCAGTACTGGAGGGTGGGACGTGGTTAGCGCCCCCCAAGTTCTCCTGACCAGTTATGAGGCATTCACGGCCTGGGGTCGCTACTTCATCAAGTAGCTCGTCAATTGGCCTCTTCGGAACCTCACGAGGCTGAGTGCACCCCGTTCCATAGCTCCCACCGGGGGAAAAAACCCCACGCCGGTACTGGGTATCGAACCAGAGACAGGCACGCTACCACTGCGCTACGGAGGTGGTCATTTGAATGTATAGCTCACATTAAAATACACACAATATTTAAACATGCAGTAGGGCGTTTAAAAATGGCGTCCGGAGGGAAATTGTGCATTTTTCACATTCACAAATGTCTCAGTTATTTTATAGAATTAAAATATGTTTTTTCTCCTTGATTTTTATGACATTTTGGTCATACATATCATTAAAAAAGAATATTTTTAAAAACAATAAAATAATCTAAATTTTTAGAACTAATTCTCATTTGATTTTCTAAGTAGGTATGTTGAGTGTCACGCTCATAAGAATGGTGGTTTTGTGTGAGACTGAGTAGGGGAATAGCTCAGTCGTTGCGGTGGCCACACTAAAGCGCCACGTCGCCCTATCCAGTTACAGAAGTCTCTCAGTGTAACAACAGCCTTCTGGCACATCACAAAATTGGGCACCATAAGTGCCGCAGATTGCCGCTTGTTGTGACAATTGCATCTTATTTCAACAAGCGTTGCTTCAAGGATGTCCCTCCTCTTGTTCACGATGCTGTAGGTAACGTTTTACTTAGACCGGGGGAAACATGCCCCATCAGGGGTGTCCATCCCCCCAAACACTGGCGCACGCGCCCCAAATGTTTCTCACAGCTCAATTTAGTTTCCATTTGGATTCCGCTGGAAGTCTTTGCTATTCTAGTACCGATATACAACAGAGGACAACAAATCTGATGTATTACACTCACATGACTTTCTCTACTCTTGTACTAACCATTCTTACAAACTCTTATTCCTATATCTTCTTCGTGTTAGTTGAGATAAACATTTGTACAAATTATCTTATTGCTTATTTCCTTGTAGGTGCAAGGGGAATATTGGAATACAGTAGACTTTGTGCGATAGTCAAATATTTTAAAGCTTTGAGATTCCGTTCTTTTTTTGCACACTTAACATATAAAAAAAGAACAACGATGACCTATTTCAGGAATGTTCTAAGTTTTCCGAAACTCACACACATAACAAGGAATATCTCCGAAATGGTTCACTCTACAAGAAAATTTATTGAGACATAAATTGTGTATTTTAGCAAGATCTACATTTTTTGTACAGTATGATTTGGTCTCTCTCTAACAGTTTACCAGTTATGCAAAAGTCGTCCAGAATAAATACGACTACAGGGGCTATATCCAGAAAATTCAAGATATACATTTCATTTGTCATAAAAATATCTCAAACATATGACATTTTAAAGAAAATCGTTAGAGCCAGTTTCAAGAAAATTAAAGTTTTCGAAAAATTTTCCATGTAATGGGTAGTTTAGAGTGGGGTTATTTTCTTCAAAGTCTTCGTGTCGTATCCTTGAAAGACATTAAACTTAAATACCAAGTTTCGTTTTTAACCTACTTTTCGTTTTTGAGTTATGCTGCCCACAGACTGACACACACAGGGACCTTTTTCTAAAACTGATGTTTTTGGATTCAAGTGGTCTCAAAACATATATTTTCGGTGAAACCTCGACATCGAATTTTTGGGTGGAATACAATACTTCCTCTACTTTACTTCAATTTTCGCATTCCTAATTTTTTAATATCCCCGCAGAAGTGTTGCGGATGGCGCGACTTGAGGCAATATCCCCCCCCCCCCGCCACCCCCTTCTATGAGTGGTCCTGTACACAAGTGTTTACCTAAGACTGAGTAAGTCAGACAGTTGAAAGTCTAAGTGTGTCCACTTGAACTGTCCTAGTGTACAAGTAAGTGACGCTTTCAGAAGAGTGGCTCACACCACTTTTAAATATAATGTACATATTTAGAGGGGTCCAAATTGTCATGACTTGTCACGTTTTAACTGTTGCATCATTGGCACATTGTTAAGGTATGTATGTGACCCCTTATCATGACTAACATAATGTAAAAATGCTGTTGTGCGTCTATGGGAGGTTTACCTAATGCCAAATTTGGTATGTAAATTCACCATCTTACAAGGAAATGACACAAAGATTCAACCCCCGTCCCAAACTGTCCTCTCCATGGAGATGGCAAATGAAATGTAGGTATATCTTGAATTTTCTAGGAATAGGACTCTGAAATCCTCTTTATTCTGACTGACTTTTGCATAACTGGTAAACCGTAAGAGCGACAATATCTTACAACACAAAAAAGTGTTGATCTATTAAAACACAGAAGTTATGCCAATTATATTGTTTTGTGGAGTGAACCATTTCGGAGGTATTCCTTGTTATTTGTCTGAATTTTCCAATACTTCTACTTTTCTCAAATGGGAAGTCGTTATTCCTTTTTTATCTCTTGGACAAGCAAAGAGAAGGGAATTTCAAAGCCACCATATAGCGACCAGCTTTAAGATATTTGGCTGTCCTTTAAAGCCTAATGTGTTCCTATATTCCCCTTGTACCTACAAGAAAATTAAGATAATTTGTACAAATGTTAATCTCGATTAATATGAAGTAGATATAGGAATAAGAGTTTGTAAGAATTCTTTTTATACTTTGAGTGAATAATTTGTTTTCATTGTTTGATTACGAAAGATTAAGTACTTATAGTTGTTCAGTAGTGCTTTTGCATTGTCTTCTCGGTGCTAAGTGGGTAGCATAAGATGGCAAAAATTGGTATTTTCTGTTTTTGTCGGGGAAAAATCTGTGATTCAGAATATATGTGGTTTGTGGTCATTTAAAGCACTTAATCATTTAAAAATACATTTAAATTCTGGGTCTGTTTAAAGGCTAAAAGTGCCACGGCCGTATTTGTTAAAGTTTTAATATCACGAGTGTTTTTTTTTAAGATAATTATCTGCTGGAACCCCATCACAAGCTTTATTTAGGGAGTCCCGGGTCAAAGAACATACAACTACAAATCAGGAGACAACACGGAATACAGCTAATGATGACTTGATGATTACTTCCCTGAAATGTACTAAAATGAGCCATATCTTTGAAGTGAATTTTCAACTGCCCAAAATTGAAGGCCCAAAATTTGCACAGTTGTGTGAGATAATCTGTTACATATAGTTATACGGGGTTCTTCATTTAAAACCTAACGCACCACACGGCGTTTCGCCTCTCCCGCGACCTTGCTGGATTCCCCCACTACCGGCTGCGCGGCTAGTAGGGACTGGGCTTCTGAAAATCCACATCGCGTTCAAGAAATCCCTCATAATCAGAGAGTTAAGAGTTTGATGTGCTGTTAGCGCAGACGCATAATCACTCCAACATTCTATGAGCAGACTGTAAATGCAGAGAGGTACCGAAATAACTTTTTGACCTCATTTTATCATGAACTGATAGAAGAAGAGAAATGATATGGGTGGTTTCAACAAGATTCTGCTTCTGCCCATACAGTCCATGAATAAAATTAGGGAAGTGTCTGAAGATAAGAGTGATTAGTACTGGTGTATGGCCTTCTCGATCCTCTGATCTAACAGTGTATGTGGGGTAGTAATCTGAAAGACAAAGTTTACGAGACAAATCCTCATACATTGGAAGAACTAAACCAGAACATTAGAAATGAAATCGGAAACATTACAGTGACCCAACTTAATCAGAATGTGTCTCCCGATATAATGCTTGTTTAGCCGAGGGTGGGCGACATTTCCAGCATCTTCTATAAATGAAATATGTTTTCAGACCACCTGAATCCAAAAACAGCAGTTTTAGAAAAAGGTCCGTATGTATCTGTCAGTCTGTGGATAGCATAACTCAAAAACGAAAAGTCGGTGAAAAACCAAAGTTGGTATTTAAGTTTAATGTCTTTCAAGGATGCGACATGAAGATTTTAAAGAAAATTCCTCTACTCTAAACTACCCTTTGCATGGAAATTTTTTTCGAAAATTTAGGTTTTCTTGAAAACGCCTCGAACGATTTTGATTAAAATGCCATATGTTTGAGATATTTTTATGACAGATGAAATGTATATATAGAATTTTGTGGCTATAGCCCATGTAGTTGTATTTACTCTGGATGACTTTTGCATGATTGGTAAGCCGTTAGAGATAGACCAAATCATACTGTATAAAAAGTTTAGATCTTGCTAAAATATACAATTTATGTAGAAATAAATTTTCTTGTAGGGTGAACCATTTCGGAGATATTCCTTGTTATGTGTGTGAGTTTGGGAAAACTTAAAACTTTCGTGAAATGGAACATTGTTGTTCATTTTTTTTTTTTTATTTGTTAAGCATGCAAAGAGAACGGAATCTCAAAGCTTTAAAAGAGTTGACAAGCCTACTGTATTCTAATATTCCCCTTGTACCTACGAAAATAAGCAATAAGATAATTTGTACAAATGTTTACGAAGAAGATATAGGAATGAGTTTGTAAGAATGGTTAGTACGAGAGTAGAGAAAGTCGTGTGAGTGAAAACATCAGATTTTGTTGTACTTTGTGCCAATCTTGTATGATTGATAAAAGCTTGCATATGATGGGAAGTGGTGGTCCGCCACTGGCCCCCGCTGAGTCATCCCGACATAATTCGTTAAACCTTACATGATCACGTGGGGAACAACGAGGCCTCCTCCTCGGGTTCCCACACCTCTCGCAAGATGACCTGTGCTGTTTACTGACCTTCTAGGTCCTCAAGGAAGTAGGTACCAAGGCCTGTTTACTTCCTGGTGCTCGTGTGTGTTTTGTTTTGGTGCACGCCCTTCCGTGTGGCTACCGGAAAGACGCGAACCCTTGATCCTAAGGCAAGGTTTTGCAACAGTACTGCGCATTGCCTCCCTGTGTGTGTGTGGCCCTGCCGTTTTGTAATTCTACGAAGAAGTGAGGTCAATTGCATATCTCATTTTGTTCCTTTTTCTTTGCTCTGTGAAGAGATCGCCTTACAAATTGTGGTCAACTGAAACTGTGGAACACAACAACGGTCTATGTGCCAGTATTTCCTGGATTCACTTCCTTGCCATTTGGATCGGGTTTCAATTGTTGGCGTTATGTAACTGTTGCAGGGTGGAGCAGCTGTGAAAAATTTGGCAGTGTGGGCAGTGACTGGGCTGTATGGTGGGTGTCCAAGAAGCGCTCACGCTGTCCAGGACAACTGAACATCACACTCACATATCTGCTTGTTGCACACAAGGCCTATAGAGGCCGCGCAAGCACAAGGCGCTATTGTTAATCGCACCACCTCGCTCCGGAACTTTCTCTCGCCATGTTTCCTATTCCTGATACCAAAAAATCTCATGTGCAACAGTGGCAACATCTCAGTGGCGTATCATCAAACAACTTCTTGCAAAGGCATGCAATATGAAACAGAACTTAATTGAATCAATTACTTAATGTATTTATCGAACATAATCTAGCTTACAATTGAGTTAAGTAATTCTTTTCTAAGTGAACTAGTTCTTTCTGAATAAACTTTGATAGTTAACCTTACGCTTTATTGTGCTAAGTAACTACTATTGTATTATTGCTTGAAACAATGCAATTGTTGACGTTAGGAAATAAATGTCTTCCGCAGGCATGTTGTCAACAATAGCTTAGTAAGTAGAGGAAGTATTGTATTCCACCCAAAGTTCGATGTCAATATTTCACTGGAAATATGTTTTGAGGCCCCTGAATCCAAAAAAGAGCATTTTTAGAAAAAAAAGTCTGTGTGTCTGTGAGTCTGTGGACAACATAACTCAAAAGCGAAAAGTCGGTTAAAAATCAAAGTCGGTATTTAAGTTAATGTCTTTCAAGGATGCGACACGAAGATTTTGAAGAAAATAGCCCCACCCTAAACTACCCTTTACATGGACAATTTTGATTTTGTTGAAAATACCTCTAACGATTTTGATTAAAATGTCATATGTTTGAGAAATGTTTATGACAAATGAAATGTATATCTTGAATTTTTTGGCTATAGCCCCTGTAGTCGTATTTACTCTGGATGACTTGTGGGTAACTGGTAAACCGTAAGAGATAGACCAAATCTTGGACCATGAGAAAGAAAGATGAAAATAGAATAGTTCCCAATGAAATGAGATTCATACGATCAATGGCTGGGTGTGCGAAGTGGGATCACAAGCTTCGGGAACTACAAGTTGAACCAATATATTCAACAGCACCAGCACAACTGCAAGAAACATGTAGTACAAGAATACATTCTAGCAGAATCCCTTCATTATCATCCAAATGGAAGAAGATCTCTGGGATATCCTTGGGAGTGATGGATGGAGAATTTTATCTTGCTTTGAGTTCGTAACGGGCCTTGACCCTATACTTGTATGGGTGATGATGATGATGGTGATGATGGTGGGGGTGATGATGATGATGATGATGATGGTGATGATTAATGACATTAGAAATGGGCTTTTGGACACGGTTAGCACGAAAATCCAGGAAAGATCAAGTTCCGAATAATAGAATAAGGGAGATTATACAAGTTGACAAAAACAATTTGGAAATTGTAGAAGAAAGACGCCTGAGATGGTATGGACACGTGCTTAGGGAATGCTGGGTGAAAAAGAGTATGGGGAGAAGAGGGGTAAAGGGGTACAGGGACTTATGGAGGTAGAAGATCACTTTGGCATGAAGGAAACCCATTCTATTTTGGAGTATTCCGTAATAAAACAAAATTATTAAGTATGCTAAATTTTTAAGGTAGATTTTCAATATAATGTTAATTTCAACAGCGTTACATTTTTTGAAGATTTGGAAAAGTTTAGGTCATATTTATCGTCATATTCTCTAAGTTTTTCGGTCATATTTCTAACATTTTTAGGTTCTAAACATCGAGTTCTATTCATTAATGTGTTCCAATAGACTATTTGGAGTGCAATTATTTAATATTTTGTGGCTAAACTAGTCACTTTAGCAACAAATGGAAAATACACAAATAACTCATAACCTGTCTATGGTAATTGCAGAAGTAAACAAGGGAGTGGTGACAATCAAAACATTCGACCATTTTTATTTTTATTTTCTCTACTATGTATAGTAATTCGATGTCGAGATTTCACTGGAAATATGTTTTGAGGCCCGTTGAATCCAAAAAGAAAAGCATTTTGGAAAAATGTCCGTGTGCATGTGTGTCTGCGGGCATCATAACCTAAAAGGAAAAGTCGGTTAAAAACCAAAGTTGGTATTTAAGTTTCATGTCTTTCAAGGATGTGGCATGAAGATTTTGAAGAAAATAGCCCCACCCTAAACTACCCTTTACATGGAAACTTTTTCGAAAATTTTGATTTTCTTGAAAATGGCTCTAACGATTTTGATTAAAATGCCATATGTTTGAGATATTTTGATGACAAATGAAATGTATATCTTGAATTTTCTGGCTATAGCCCCTGTAGTCGTATTTACTCTGGACGACTTTTGCATAACTGGTAAACCGTAAGGGATAGACAAAATCTTACTGTACAAAAATTGTAGATCTTGCTAAAATACACAATTTATGTCTCAATAAATTTTCTTGTAGGGTGAACCATTTCCGAGATATTCCTTTTTATGTGTGTGAGTTTTGGAAAACTTAGAACTTTCGTGAAATGGATCATCGTTGTTCATTTTTTTATATGTTAAGTGTGCAAAGAGAACGGGATCTCAAAGCTTTAAAAGATTCGACTATTGCACAAAGCCTACTGTATTCTAATATTCCCCTTGTACCAACAAGGAAATAAGCAATAAGATAATTTGTACAAATGTTTATCTCAACTAACACAAAGATACAAGAGTTTGTAAGAATGGTTCGTACAAGAGTAAGGAAAGTCATTTGAGATTTTTTATTGATGTAACCACACACTATCGAGGAAAATGGTAGAGGAAGTTTCAGCTTAACGGCGGCTTCTTGAAATAGAGAAATGGCGAGCTCTAGTCATCAGTGCTTTCGCTAATTGTGGTCATAGTGTATTCATTTGTTTCCTTATACAGCAACGAATTAGGGAAGTCTTAGAAGGATGGGCTTGTTCCCTCTGACGTATGTATCTTGAAACTGACAGAAGATAATTTTTTCTGCTTCGCTCAGCTCCTAAACACAGCTGCGCCTTATTCTTTTGTACACGGCTTTCTTTGAAGCTTTTAAAACTAATTTCAAGCATTTTTTGTTATATACAAATGACCTTTTGTCTGCGGCCTTGGCGGCCATTTTTAAATGACCTTGCACGCCAATCAGTCATTTATACGTCATACCTACCTACCTACTGGTAATTTCGCAAAGTGTTGTTCCAATTTCTAATACGCGTGGCGTAAGTCAAGTTGAGGTGTCGAAACTGAGACTCCTAGGTATGCAACTTTTTGTCAAATATCTAACACTCATATTTAGTACAAATCTCCAAAAATTAAAATTTTTATTCCATGACTTTGAAACTAATTTGCGGCCAGGGATTCAAAATATACTTTGACTTTTTATATTATAAATATCTATATATAATGTAGGTTAACATTCCAGAATAAAAGAAAAATCTTTCTGAAATTTGAGATTTTTGGAAATTATTTTTTAGGACATTATCTTTTTCTAAACGTTATTTAGATTCCCAAAATACAAACAATTAAACCTATTATGTAAACCATTTTCTCCTTAGAACGGTTTTTATTAATTATTTTTAAATCTATATAAAAATATAAAATTTGAGATGATAGAATGTAAAAACTATTTTCTTTTGAACTAAGGCTACTAAAACAGAATTATATGAGAGATTTGCGGTTATAATACGGTAAATGGCATGTAATTTTTTAAAAATTGCATCGTTTGGAGTATTTGGCAAAGGATATTAAAATTCAGGTTCAAAATTTAGTAACTCGGAAACTGAAAGAGATATCACACTGAAATTTAAAACTAATTAATGTTCATAAAGGCAGCATTCATAATAGCTTTTCAGATAATATACCCTTAAGTTCACCTTCCAACGAAGGGACACGAAAGTTACAAGAAAATTCCGTCAGTCAAAAGTAGTTCAGATGAAAATCGTTTAGTCAGTTTTCTTATTTTCTCAGGAATTGCCCTTAACTATTGATTAAAATACTATATATTTAAGATGTTTTCGTGACAAGTCGAATGTGTATCTGGAATTTTCTGAGAATAGCCTCTGACGTCCCCCTTCATTCTGGGTAGCTTTTAAAACTGTTTATCTCGTTGAAGTTAAGTTGGAATTGGGTAACCGTTTCCCAAATATTTCTTGTTATTAATATGAATTTTCCAACAGTCACAACCCCCTAGCACAACAGCCCTGATGGGCCAAGGCTTACCGTCCGACCGCTACGTCACCCACCTCTGCCGAATACAGCGCTACGAAGACAGTCTTTCAATACTTATACTTCAAGAAAATGAGAAGTAGTTATTCGTTTTTTCCCCCTAAGTAGTATCTAGTTATCTTAGTGAGAAAGCTGATGTGTGCTCGAAATCTATTTAAATATATGTTTGAAATAGATGCTATGCATTACAACTTATATACAGATAGCGCCGAGAACAGCAGTTATCATACGCAATCATCCGCTCCATCTGCCCGGAACTGCCAACACTACCCGCCTGAAGTTACCCCTGAAAGATGATAAGGAAATGGAATGAAGGGGAATGATGGTGGTATGAAATAAATGCATCTCGCGTGAGTGTGTTTGTGAACAGCTTAAATCTAAAACGAAAAGCCGGTTAAATAACAAACTATTAACGTCTATTAAGGATGCAATGAAGATTTCAAGAAAATGTCCCCATCCTAGACCACGCTTCACATTGGAAAAGTTTCGAGGATTTTAATATATAGATATTTTTTTTCCCCCTGTGTGGAAATAACCAATTTTGAGATACATATTCCTTGTTATTGTTTTGATTCTTAAAATTCTTGTACTTTTCCCAAATACGAAGTCATGAACAGAGAGAATGGGATATCAAAGCCATCAAATAGCGACCAGCCATTAAAACGTTTGACTATCGCTTAAGCCTACTGTATTCTAGCATTCACATTGTAGCTATTAGGAAATATAACATAAAATAATTTCAACAAACGTATATCTCGATTAACTGTATACAAGAATAAGAATAATTTGCATAAGAGTGAGTGGAGAAGGTCATGTGAGTACACAGTTTTTACTTTCTCTACTGGTAAGTAGGGGAAGTATTGTATTCCACCCAAAAATTCGATGTCGAGATTTCACCGGAAATTATGTTTTGAGGCCCCCTGAATCCAAAAAACCATTTTTAGAAAAAGGTCCGTGTGTCTCTCTGTGTGTCAGTCTGTGGACAGCATAACTCAAAAACGAAAAGTCGGTTAAAAGGCAAACTTGGTATTTAAGTTTAATGTCTTTCAAGGATGCGACACGAAGATTTTGAAGAAAATAGCCCAACCCTACACTACCCTTTACATGGAAGATTTTTCGAAAATTTTGATTTTCTTGAAAATGGTTCTAATGATTTTGATTAAAATGTCATATGTTTGAGATATTTTTATGACAAATGAAATGTATATTTTGAATCTTCTGGCTATAGCCCCTGTAGTCGTATTTAGTCTGGACGACTTTTGCATAACTGGTAAACCGTTAGAGATAGACCAAATCATACTATACAAAAAATGTAGATCTTGCTAAAATACACAATTTATGTCTCAATAAATTTTCTTGTAGGGTGAACCATTTCGGAGATATTCCTTGTTATGTGTGTGAGTTTCGGAAAACTTGCAACTTTCGTGAAATGGATCATCGTTGTTCATTTTTTTTATATGTTAAGTGTGCAAAGGTAACAGAATCTCAAAGCTTTAAAACATTTGACTATCGCACAAAGCCTACTGTATTCTAATATTGCCCTTGTACCTACAAGGAAATATGCAATAATTTGTACGAATGTTTATCTCAACTAACATGGAGATATAGGAATAAGAGTTTGTAAGAATGGTTAGTACAAGAGTAGAGAAAGTCATGTGAGTACACATAAGAGTTATTTAGTTACGTGGTAGAGAAGCTGGCATCAAACTTTTGTTTGAAATCTAGAGAGTATTTTATCAGTGTGTGAGAAAGATTGAATTAAACATTTTGGATATAAATAGAGCCCGCATTTGAAGGGCAGCCGTCAATCTGCAAGTCGCTGAACCTGCACAACGATAACCAAGTGCGCACTTGATGGCCTGGCCATAATCACGTGATAACTTGCTCATGGCAAGCCCCCCAAAAAGGCACAATCACGCACGCGCCTTGGACATCCCTGACTCAGCGCCAGCTTGTCTAGAACGTCCGAGGCTAGTATATTTTCATGACCACTTGGCGTCTTGCTACACGCCATAACTCTGGATATTCTTCCGAAAGGACAGTGGCGGGTTCATGGAACAGAAATCTTCATTAGACTTAATCACCGCCGATTTACATGGCGGCTGGTCTTATCTACAGGCATGGAGAATGAAGATATGTCATCTTTCAACTGTTCCATCATGTGCAGTACTAGAACTCGTCTATTTGTCTATATTGTTCCCTGGAATCCTAGGCTTTGCGTATATAAATATATTTAATCTTACTGGAGTAAAGTGACAATGGGAGTGAAATTTGAAAGTTCCACATTTCTTGATAGATTTTTCTGCAATTTTTACTGTGTTTGTATTTATATGAGAATAGGAGGTACACCAAAGTTCATTAAAATTGGATAATTCGTTTAGGATATATAAATTATTTTATGAATTTAATAGGCACATTTTCAAAATAGAGCTCGCGTCTATTGACTTATCAAAATTCATCTATATTGGCAGAACTGATACTCTAAAACATGGGTAACAATGGCATGAAGAGATATTTCAAATACGTTTGCTGATTATGTTGTACATATTTTTTTAATGACAAAAAAAATTTAATCTTAAAAATTATTGATTTTTTTCCATACAAAAAAGATGTCTTTGGAATTCATGTTAATGATAACATCAATATTGAAGCATAGTTTTGTTTAGCTGCTATTTATGAATACTTTCGGAAGTTTTCATTGAATTTGAAGCAAAACTCAGGCGCGACCTTCTTTTGGAATGTGCAGAAATGTAGTTTTGATAAAAACAGGCTTTTATATAGGAGCATCCTGTGTACGTTAAGGGAAGAGCGCTGGGCGTAATGGCCACATAGAGTGGGGGATATGAAAAATGTTAGCTGATCCAAATGCACAGGTGTTCCAGGTACATTTTAAGGTTTAAAAAAAAAAAAAAAAAAAATTCGACTTTTTGACAATTTTGACCAAAATTTCACAGATACGCGATCAAATCAGTTTTGTAGGGTTGGCCTGGTTTCTACTTTCACTCGTAAGTGTGAACGCATGCATGGTACCAATAGTCGTATTAATAAACAAAACGTTTGCTTCTTCAGCCCTACTCTGTTGTAGATAGTGTATTCAATGCCTTATTTTTCATGATAGATAGATTTTATTCCTCATATTTTCGAAATATGCGACTCACACCCCCAATACTCTGTATACAAGGGTGACAATGATACCTTTTAGATTGCCACGTTTATAAAAACAAATCCGCTATTTTCTAATGTTTTACGAGTTGAATGTTATGTAGTTTGTTCAATGTGTTGTAAAATTCTGTTAATTATTTATCATCAAATGAAGGTTTTGTGTTGAGTCAAGAATGAATTCGACTACGGGTTATAACCTTTTTAGGATTTTAAATCGTAATTGGCGCATTGATGCATTTGGCGAAGAAGTCCCATCTAAGTTAGCAATTTATAATTGGTACAGCCAACTCAAAAGAAATCGGTTGTGAAGGACGCCCAAGAACTGTTGTTACTGACGATTATTCCACTCATACGTGACTAGGTTGAACTCAGCCAATCATGTGTATAACAGTTTCAAATTTCAACCAATGACAGTCTTCATTCGCGAAAAAGTTACATTTTATCACTTCTCTGTTTTTCTTATGTTATGATCACGTTAAAATAATCTAGATCCACTGTGCTACAGATGCGCAATAGCTTACGTAATTTGACGCTACAGAGCTGCTATTCAAATGTCAAAAATGACTGACTCGCTTTGGTGAAGCATTAATGCTGGAATAGATGAGATAATTAGAAGAGAGAAAACTCAGAACACAGAATACAACAGGAATCAGTTTTACAAATTTTATATTGAATTAAATTTTAAATTAAGAGCAGATACTCCAGCTTCTGACATCGCCAACGTCTTAAAACATTGGAGGATTAATATGACAATCTTTTGACAATCACTATGGACATTTTGCCAATGCTTGAAGAAGATTAACATGTTATAAATTTATTTGGGCGACAATGGGCGTTGGTGTGAGTCAAAATTATTAAGGTTTGGTGCATGAGGGAAATTTTTATAGGTTCCCGTTTCAAGAGGCAAGTATATAGGAAAATCTCATTTTCTTTTTCATTTCGTGTTCATCAGCCTAAATATCTTCTGCACTTTCCGGATTAGGCCACTGGCAATTCCGACTTCATACATCATATAACCTTCTTGAACGACCTCTCTTTTTTCCTCTAGGGTTATAATTACAGCGTTACTTTCCTTGTTAGTATTTTGTTGTCCATCCATCCCACGCATTCCTCCCATTCTTGTCTATATTGGTTGATTCTATCATTAAATAAAAATAGCTTCTGTTACGTCGTAATATCCTGGTTTCTCAGTCTATCCCCTCTTGTATATTCTTTTAACTCCCCTACAAAAACGCGCATCAGTTACATTCACATGACTTTCTCTACCACATATATAGTTGGTAGAAGAGGTATCGCATTCCACCCAACAATTTTATAAAGATATTTCACTGGAAATCCACGTTTTAAGACCCTGAATTCAAAAAAGCTCAAATTTCCATCTCTTTCTGTTAGAAACATAACTCCAAAACAAAAAGTTTGTTAAATACCAAACTTGGCATTGATGTTCAACAAGTCTGAAGTCTGAAGTCCTTTTCATTCTGGTTGACTTGCTAAAAGCCTAAGAAATAGACAAAGTCTTACTAGACAAAAAGACGTAAGTCCATTAAAACTTGCTATTTAAGACAAATACATTTTTTCTAGGTGAAGGGAACCGTTTCCGAAATATTCCCTGTTGTGTCTCCGAATTTTCCAATACTCACACTTTTCTCTTAGGAAAGCTGTTATTAATTTTTTTCTTTACATTATACAAGGAGAACGAAAGTTTAAAGGCATCACAAGTCACGTGACGTTGAAAAAGTCTCTCTTAGAAATAAAACTGTGCGTGGCCAGGGGGATATGGGGATAGAGTAGGCTTTGAGCTATAGTCAGATCTTATAAACCTGGTCGCTATATGAAGGCTTTGAAATTACGTTCTCTTTGCGCGGCCAAGAGATAAAACAGTGAATAACGACGTTCCATTTGAGAAAAAGTTAAATATTGCAAAACTCGCACAAATAACAAGGAATACCTCTGAAATGGTTCACTTCTCAGTAAATGCATTTGGATTTTTGACTATTTTTTGTTAAAGACTCAGAGGTGAAACTGTATTTAATGGCTGTTATCCAAGAACGGTTCTCACAGACACTGAGATCAGGTATTATTACATCATCTCTAAAGACTGAGCAAGCAAACTGCAAATAAACCATTACAAGTTGAAGGTTTACCACAACAACACAGCGAAATCTCATGTGATAGGCACGGCGAGGAACAGGATATAGGCACAGCCGTTCCTTCTCTGATCGTGGCTTTGATACCTCCAAACTATTTACCCCTCAAGCACAAGTATTATTGTCTTGCTACATAGGCCACTCTTCTTCTAAGTCGTAATCAGAGTATTATATATCTGAGTCACGGGCACTTACAGCAAAAAATTCAAATAGCTATGATTGTTAAGGTGAGACGAAATCGACTAACCATACCTTCAAAGCCGAATATGATTGGAATACCAGCAATAATTGATATATGTGGATGGGGAGTGCCCCCATAAAGTAAACGGTGTCAGGTGGCACGCGTGAATGAATATAATAATAGTGAAATAAGTTGATATAATTTAACTAGCGCACCCGACAGACGTTGTCCTGTTCAAACGCTGTATATTCAATTGTGTGAATAAACTAAAATGTCACAGCGAAAGAAACAAACATCAAAACATCGCTAATACCGCGAATTTCACTTCTCCTGTGGGTTAGAAGTCGCCATTGCGCATGCTCTGTAGCAGGAAGATGGCCATTTTTGTTGTAGTTAGGTGATTATATTACTGTATAAGAAAACGTACTAACAGGGAGGGAGGGTGGGTGGGTTCCAGGCTGTACCTACAATGCACAACATCCCTAAGTAATATACCTCATTCTCTTTAATCTGAACAACCTACTTTAGCTTATATTATAAACACTGAAATGAATATAAATATAAAATAAACATTGTGCTTAATTTTGAGTATAAAGTTGAGTATTTGTTAGAAATATATTTTACCTTGAAATATAAACCAACTTTTCGCACCACAGAAGCCCAGGATTCTTTGCTTTATCGCGGAAATGTTTTTAGCTTACATAGTAAACATAACCTCAACAAACAAGCGACATATTAAAAGCAAGTCCTCCTAATATGGCCCCCTTGTTGGTGGTGTTCCACGTAAAGCTGCATTTATTTGCACTACTTGTTTGAAAAGCAGCTCTTAATATCAAAATATTTTCCAAAGTTAATTACTATTTGTAAAATTACGTCTGTGTAACTATTTACAAAGCTTTCTCTCACCTTTGTATATGTATTTCATGATAGGGGCAAATTTGGATCACTTTTGTCATGAATAAAGAAATGCCACTTTTTTATTTCATGATTATTTGGTAACTTCTAAATCAAGTTATAGTTACAGTGACCTTATATCTAATTGTAAGCTTACATGACTGTATAACAAAGCATGCATTGTTTTTCATGCAAGTTATGCGAGACAGTTATAAACAGTAACAAAAAGGGGGCTATATTTCATGACTTTAGGTTACTTTTAAAGGATACTATAATATAAAAATCGGATGTGTTGCACTCACATGACTTTCTCTACTATTGTGCTAAACATTCTTACAAACTCTTATTCCTATATCTTCTTCGTGTTAGTTGAGTTAAACATGTGTACAAATTATCTTATTGCTTATTTCCTTGTAGGTACAAGGGGAATATTGAGTACAATAGGCTGTGAACGACACCCAAACGTTTTAAAGGTTTGAGATCCCGTTCTCTTTACACACTTAACATATAAAAAAATAAACAACGATGTTCCATTTCACGAAAGTTTTAAGTTTTCCGAAACTCACATACTTAACAAGGAATATCTCCGAAATGGTTCATCCTACAAGAAAATTTATTGATACATAAACTGTATATTTTAGCAAGATCTACATTTTTTGTATAGTATGATTTGGTCTATCTCTAACGGTTTACCAGTTATGCAAAAGTCATCCAGAGTAAATACGATTACAGGGGCTATAGCCAGAAAATTCAAGATATACATTTCATTTGTTATAAAAATATCTCAAACATATGACATTTTAATTAAAATCGTTATAGCCATTTTCAACAAAATCAAAATTTTCGAAAAATGTTCCATGTAAAGGGTAGTTTAGGGTGAGGCTGTTTTCTTTAAAATGTTCATGTGGCATCCTTGAAAGACATTAAAGTTAAATACCAACTTTGGTTTTTAACCGACTTTTCGTGTTTGAGTTATTCTGTCCACAGACTGACAGACAGACACACACGGACCTTCTTCTAAAAATACTTTTTTTTTTGGATTCAGGGAGTCTCAAAACATGAAAATATTGCCACTACTCCTGCAATGCTTGAAGATCGACGGACATTGTACTTTGGTATAAGTCAAATTCAATATATTTTATATCAAGTTAATAGTCGATAGAATATAGTTACTTGCGGGGAATCTTGGATTTATTGTTATTATTCTGAAAGGAAAAGTCAGTATGCAACAGAACTAACAGTTGAGTGTCAGATGTCCTAAAGGTCAGCACCGTGGACCTTCCCTGACCTAGCACTTAGAGTGGCGTTATTGTTCTAAGGACTGGGGAATATTGTGAAAAACAGTAAAATCATATATTTTTTTTAAAACTAACCCTTGTTTTATATTGTTCAGTGTCGTCTTGGTTAGTATGCATCTGTTAATTCATTAGAAGGTTCTAAATAAGAGAATGGTTGCAAGACTGGCTCAACAACAGTTGTCTCAATTGAGAATCGTTAAGAAAGGGCAGCATGCAGCTGCAAGCTGATTGACGTATCCTTCAAGTTACACGATTCTATTAGCCTGCTACAGACGGATGTTGCAATCAACTTCTTGTTGCTCGTTTTTGGCTTCAATCTGCAATCAGATTAAAATTCATAGTCCGCCTCTTCTCTCAGCTGCGGCTTTCCCAGGAGAGTCCGCCAGCCACATGGGCCGGCCGGCCGGCAGGCCGAAGAAAAAGTTGAAAATGAACAGAATCACCAGCTGCCGGCACAAAAAAGCCATAATGACAGTGGTTGTTCTGGCCTGGCACTCGTCAATTTATGAAACAAGTTGTTGGTGTTGGTTCTCCATCTCTGTCGCACGTATACATCAAGTCATGGCCACTTCCAACACCAGACAGCTGGGCGCTGCCCGCATGGACAGGACAGGGATCGCCAACAATGTTCGTGCGCAGAGTTTCTGAAAACGTCTCTCCTCACTGTTCCGAGTCAAATCTGTCACTGGACTGACCCCAAATGTGTTGCAAAGGTTCTGATAACTTCTCTCCTCACTGTTTCGGGTCAAATCTGTCACTGGACTGACCCCAAATGTCTAGCAAAGTTTCTGAAAACTTCTCTCCTCACTGTTTCGGGTCAAATCTGTCACTGGACTGACCCCAAATGTGTTGCAAAGTTTCTGAAAACTTCTCTTCTCACTGTTTCGAGTCAAATCTGTCACTGGACTGATCCCAAATGTGTTGCAAAGTTTCTGAAAACTTCTCTCCTCACTGTTTCGAGTCAAATCTGTCACTGGACTGACCCCAAATGTCTAGCAAAGTTTCTGAAAACTTCTCTCCTCACTGTTTCGAGTCAAATTTGTCACTGGACTGATCCCAAATGTCTAGCAAAGTTTCTGAAAACTTCTCTCCTCACTGTTTTGAGTCAAATCTGTCACTGGACTGATCCCAAATGTGTTGCAAAGTTTCTGAAAACGTCTCTCCTCACTGTTTCGAGTCAAATCTGTCACTGGACTGACCCCAAATGTGTTGCAAAGTTTCTGAAAACTTCTCTCCTCACTGTTTCGAGTCAAATCTGTCACTGGACTGATCCCAAATGTGTTGCAAAGTTTCTGAAAACGTCTCTCCGCACTGTTTCGAGTCAAATCTGCCACTGGACTGACCCCAAATGTGTTGCAAAGCTTCTGATAATTTTTGATGAAGCATTCACACACTGTTCCAGAACTTTACAAAGTTCCTGAAATCGTCTTCCCACGATGCATTCACACATTCAGTTCTGTCACTAAGCTGATCCAAATATGCTGAAAGCTTCTGCAAATGCTCCCCATGAAGTATTCACAATTTCAGGCTGTTACTAAATCGACTTCCCATAAAACAGTTTCATATCTGTCAATGATCTGCCTTCAAATTCCCTATAAAGTTTCAGAAAACATCTCCCTTGAAGCATTCACACACAAGTTCGACAAATCTATCGCTCAAGTGATTTTACATCTGTCACAGATGTCTTCAAATGTGCTGCAAAGTTCCTCAAAGCTTCCTCCTTTGGATTATCATAAGTTTGAATTCACATTTCTTATGAACTGCAAAATTTCTGAAAACTGCTTCCACGAAGCATTGACAAACTGTATCTTTGCTTTTTACCGACTTTTCGTTTTTGACCTATGCTGTTCAGACTGACACAACATCGAGTTTTTGGGTGAAATACAACACTTCCTCTACTTACTACACGTAGTAGAGAACTTACCTGTAGTAAGTAGGGGAATTATTGTATTCGACCCAAAAATTAGATGTAATTACACCGGAAATATGTTTTGAGGCCCCTGAATAAATGAGTATTTTTAGGCTTGCTGTGTCTGTGGACAGCATAAATCGAAAACGAAAAGTCGGTTAAAAACCAAAGTTAGTATTTAAGTTTAACGTCTTTCAAGGACGCGGCAGGAAGATTTTGAAGAAAATAGCCCCACCCTAAACTACGCTTTACATGGAAAATGTTAAGAAAATTTTGTTTTTCTCAAAAATGACTAGACTTTGATTAAAATACAGTATATTTAACCTATATTACGGCAAATGAAATGTATATCTTGAATTTTCTGGCTATAGTCCCTGTAGTCGTATTTACTCTGGACGACTTTTGCATATCTGCTAAAACGTTAGAGATAGACCAAATCATACTATACAGAAAAAGTAGATCTTGCTAAAATACACAATTTATGTACAAATAAATGTTCTTGTAGGATGAACCATTTCGGAGATATTCCTTGTTATGTGTGTGAAATTCGGAAAACTTAAAACTTTCGTGAAATGGATCATCGTTGTTCATTTTTACTTTCTCTACTGGTAAGTAGGGGAAGTATTGTATTCCACCCAAAAATTCGATGTCGAGATTTCACCGGAAATATATATATTTTGAGGCTCCCTGAATCCAGAAAAAGCATTTTTAGAAAAAGGTCCGTGTGTGTGTATGTGTGTCAGTCTGTGGACAGCATAACTCAAAAATGAAACGTCGGTTAAAAACCAAAGTTGGTATTTAAGTTTAATGTCGTTCAAGGATGTGACACGAAGATTTTGAAGAAAATAGCCCCACCCTAAACTACCCTTTACATGGAAAATTTTTCGAAAATTTTGATTTTCTTGAAAATGTTTCCAACGATTTTGATTAAAATGCCATATGTTTGAGATATTTTTATGACAAATGAAATGTATATCTTGAATTTTCTGGCTATAGCCCATGTAGTCGTATTTACTCTGGAAGACTTTTGCATAACTGGTAAACCGTTAGAGATAGACCAAATCATACTATAGAAGAAATGTAGATCTTGCTAAAATACATAATTTATGTCTAAATGAATGTTCTTATAGGGTGAACCATTTCGGAGATATTCCTTGTTATGTGTGCGAGTTTCGGAAAACTTAGAACTTTCGTGAAATGGAACATCGTTCATTTTTTTGTATGTTAAGTGTGCAAAGTTTTAAGCGATATGCTGGATAACTTGAACTGATCGCCCACATCCGTAACAGCAGCAGATAAACAGTTTAATAGCACCAGGAAACAATGGAACCAGGAAACCCGCTAAACCTATGCAATATACGATACTGCGCTGCAATCACCTTTAATCGGAAATTGCCATGAATTACATAATTAATTATAACCTGTTGATAATGTCACTTCCAGTCTCGTGGTTCCCAATCACCACAAGGACTTTCCTGCAGATATGTTGACCTTACATTGTGCATTTTCCTTATCCACTCTACTCGCTATCGGCCATGAGGGGAACATTAACAGCAAAATTACCATTAATCAATACCAATATTGTAAACAGGAAATTTGTATGTGAAAGGATTGGTAATCTCAAAAAACACTCTACATATTTTGATAATTCTTTCAACATTGAAATCCAATGTCCCACTGACCAACTTTTTGGTCAAGTGCGTTGTGTATAAAAATGTATGATAAGACATTAAGAGCTCCATACAATTTTGTTGAATCATATTACTTTCTCTACTGGTAAGTAGGGGAAGTATTGTATTCCACCCAAAAATTCACATCGAGATGGCTGTGTCAGTCTTTGGACAGCATAACTCAAAAACGAAACTTAGTTTAAAAACCAAAGTTAGTATTTAAGTTTAATGTCTTTCAAGGATGCGACACGAAGATTTTGAAGAAAATAGCCCCACTCTAAACTACCCTTTACATGGAAAATTTTTCGAAAATTTTGATTTTCTTGAAAATGGCTCTAACGATTTTCATTAAAATGTCATATGTTTGAGATATTTTGATGAAAAATGAAATGTATATCTTGAATTTTCTGGCTATAGCCCCAGTAGTCCTATTTACTCTGGACGACTTTTGCATAACTAGTAAACCGTTAGAGATAGACAAAATCATACTATACAAAAAATGTAGATTTTGCTAAACTACACAATTTATGTCTCAATAAAGTTTCTTGTAGGGTGAACTATTTCGGAGATATTCATTGTTATGTGTGTGAGTTTCTTTCTCTGATACAAAGTTTGTCTGCTCCATCATCACATTTCATATCATCTCCTTCCTCACTTCGGACTGATCACACATCCTGACTACTCTCTCTGATACAGAGTTTGTCTGCTCCATCATCACATTTCATATCATCTCCTTCATCACTTTGGACTGATCACACATCTGGCTACTCTCTCTGATACAGAGTTTGTCTGCTCCATCATCACATTTCATATCATCTCCTTCCTCACTTCGGACTGATCACACATCCTGACTACTCTCTCTGATACAGAGTTTGTCTGCTCCATCATCACATTTCATATCTCCTTCATCACTTTGGAGTGGTCACACATCCTGGCTACTCTCTCTGATACAGAGTTTGTCTGCTCCATCATCACATTTCATATCATCTCCTTCCTCACTTCGGACTGATCACACGTCCTGACTACTCTCTCTGATACAGAGTTTGTCTGCTCCATCATCACATTTCATATCATCTCCTTCCTCACTTCGGACTGATCACACATCCTGACTACTCTCTCTGATACAGAGTTTGTCTGCTCCATCATCACATTTCATATCATCTCCTTCCTCACTTCGGACTGATCACACATCCTGACTGCTCTCTCTGATACAGAGTTTGTCTGCTCCATCAACACATTTCATATCATCTCCTTCATCACTTTGGACTGATCACACATCTGGCTACTCTCTCTGATACAGAGTTTGTCTGCTCCATCATCACATTTCATATCATCTCCTTCCTCACTTCGGACTGATCACACATCCTGACTACTCTCTCTGATACAGAGTTTGTCTGCTCCATCATCACATTTCATATCTCCTTCATCACTTTGGAGTGGTCACACATCCTGGCTACTCTCTCTGATACAGAGTTTGTCTGCTCCATCATCACATTTCATATCATCTCCTTCCTCACTTCGGACTGATCACACATCCTGACTGCTCTCTCTGATACAGAGTTTGTCTGCTCCATCATCACATTTCATATCATCTCCTTCATCACTTTGGACTGATCACACATCTGGCTACTCTCTCTGATACAGAGTTTGTCTGCTCCATCATCACATTTCATATCATCTCCTTCCTCACTTCGGACTGATCACACATCCTGACTACTCTCTCTGATACAGAGTTTGTCTGCTCCATCATCACATTTCATATCTCCTTCATCACTTTGGAGTGGTCACACATCCTGGCTACTCTCTCTGATACAGAGTTTGTCTGCTCCATCATCACATTTCATATCATCTCCTTCCTCACTTCGGACTGATCACACGTCCTGACTACTCTCTCTGATACAGAGTTTGTCTGCTCCATCATCACATTTCATATCATCTCCTTCCTCACTTCGGACTGATCACACATCCTGACTACTCTCTCTGATACAGAGTTTGTCTGCTCCATCATCACATTTCATATCATCTCCTTCCTCACTTCGGACTGATCACACATCCTGACTGCTCTCTCTGATACAGAGTTTGTCTGCTCCATCAACACATTTCATATCATCTCCTTCCTCACTTCGGATTGATCACACATCCTGACTACTCTCTCTGATACAGAGTTTGTCTGCTCCATCAACACATTTCATATCATCTCCTTCCTCACTTCGGACTGATCACACATCCTGACTACTCTCTCTGATACAGAGTTTGTCTGCTCCATCATCACATTTCATATCATCTCCTTCCTCACTTCGGACTGATCACACATCCTGACTGCTCTCTCTGATACAGAGTTTGTCTGCTCCATCAACACATTTCATATCATCTCCTTCCTCACTTCGGATTGATCACACATCCTGACTACTCTCTCTGATACAGAGTTTGTCTGCTCCATCATCACATTTCATATCATCTCCTTCCTCACTTCGGACTGATCACACATCCTGACTACTCTCTCTGATACAGAGTTTGTCTGCTCCATCATCACATTTCATATCATCTCCTTCCTCACTTCAGATTGATCACACATCCTGACTACTCTCTCTGATACAGAGTTTGTCTGCTCCATCATCACATTTCATATCATCTCCTTCCTCACTTCGGACTGATCACACATCCTGACTGCTCTCTCTGATACAGAGTTTGTCTGCTCCTCGACAGACTTCTGCCACAGAAGTTTGAGAATGAATCAGCAGTCCAGTTCAAGCAGGACCTTCATGAGCAGTTACCCCGCAGTTTAGCTTGGGACGCTGCCAAGTTAGAAAAATCCAGGGAAGTTAATGATGTAACTTAATCGCGTAATTCGTCCTGGGAACAACGAGTTTGTTTATGTTGGTGCACCGAACTTCTGTGCGTCATTTGGTTTGGTCTGGAATAACAACATAGATGACCTTAAGGCTGCTGCAATAGTTGGCAACAACTCTGAAACATTATTTACCTGCCTCTGACGTTAGACATACACGCTGGTTTGTTTTCAAAAAACTTTCCACCCGATTATCTTGTAAGCAACACGTGTTCAAATAAACGATTTACGATCAACGTTTTTTGTTAAATGGGGAAGTATTGAGTTACGTTTTATTTAGTGTATATTTTCAAGGTCCAATTCATGGACAGCCCAGTTTTCTTTTATTTGTACGTAAATTTGCATACATAGTCTCAACCGTTATACCTATAGACTCAGATAGGCATTTTATGACTCCTTTTGTCATTTGCTTACCAAAAGGGAAATTTAACACAATCAGCTCCATAAAAACGAATTTATTTGTCTACAAGTAATAATATCAGATTTAATCAAACTCATCGATTTGCTTTTGCTTTACTCAAGTATCAGAAAGTTTCACTATCATACTTCTCTGAAAAATGTAAATCTGCAGAACGATTTTAAAAATTATTTTTCGATAGGAACATTTGAGTGTATTATTCTGAGAAATTATTTGAGCTCGAGCTTTGAGTTTTTAGCACAGTAATTTATTTTGTTTCTCTATTTTCTGTCAATCCAGATGGCAACTCCTTTACCAGTTGCTGTGTGGAACTATTAAATGAACCTTTAAGAATAAGGCAAAGAAAGGAACACAAATAAGTTAGTGGTAAACTATAGAAGTGAGACATGGACTATAAGAAAAAAAAAAAGTCTGATGTATTGCACTCACATGACTTTCTCTACTCTTGTACTAACCATTGTTACAAACTCTTATTCCTATATTTTCTTCGTGTTAGTTGAGATAAACATTTGTACAAATTATCTTATTGCTTATTTCCTTGTAGGTGCAAGGGGAATATTAGAATACAGTAGGCTTTGTGCGATAGTCAAATGTTTTAAAGCTTTGGGATTCTGTTGCCTTTGCCCACTTAATATATAAAAAATGAACAACGATGATCCTTTTCTCGAAAGTTCTAAGTTTTCCGAAACTCACACACACAACAAGGAATATCTCCGAAATGGTTCACCCTACAAAAAATTTTATTTGGATATAAATTGTGTATTTTAGCAAGATCTACATTTTTTGTACAGTAAGAGTTGGTCTATCTCTAACGGTTTACCAGTTATGCAAAAGTCGTCCAGAGTAAATACGACTACAGGGGCTATAGACAGAAAATTCAAGATATACATTTAATTTGTCATAAAAATATCTCAAACATATGACAATTTAATCAAAGTCGTGAGAGCCATTTTCAAGAAAATCAAAATTTTCGAAAACTTTTCCATATGAAGGGTAATTTAGGGTTTTGGAATTTTCTTCAAAATCTTATGTTCCTATCCTTGAAAGTCATTAAACTTAAACACCAACTTTCATTTTTAAGGGACCTTTAGTTTTTGAGTAATGCTATCCACAGACATACACACAGACACACAGACATATTTCCGGTGAAATCTGGCCATCAAATTTTTAGTTGAATATAAAACTTCCTCTACTTTATTATACGTAGCAGAGAAAGTAATATGAGGGTAAGATACAAGCGGCGGAAATAAGGTATTTGTGGTCAGTCAAAGGATGTGCGAGAGAGGACCATATCAGAAATGAAGTAATTAAAGAAATACAGTCATTATTAGAAGAAATAGGAAATTATAAAAACAAATGGGTTGAACACCTTTATTGCGTGCCAGAAGAAAGAATACTAAAAGAAGCCTTCAAGGATAAGCCTAAGGGATGACGTCAATAGAACGCTCCCAAAAAAGATGACTGCGACAAATATGAGACCGGAACATGCTAATGCCTAACCTACGAAGGAAGAAGAGTTTCTTGATTTACTCATCTGTGCCAATTTTCAAGTAAATAGCTTTAAAATTAAGGTTAGAACATCCATTCCCAGTGTCCCTTAACTGTAGCTGACAGGAAATATGCAAAGATACATCAGGAAGAATTGTGGACATGTGGGAAACCAATTTGCCATTTGAAGACATTGCTCGGAGTTATCTTATTCGTGTGTGAATAGTCGAGAACTGTTCACGTCACTGCATGCGCGTAAAAGCTAAACTGATGCACCCACTTCCTCCTTTCTGTACATACTCCACCTGTGAAGCCCAGTAGAATGTCTGATTCCTCCCACAAAAAGCATTTTTGCTTTCTCTACTACGCTTAGTAAAGTAGAAGAAGTATTGTATTCCACTCAAAAATTCGATGTCGAGATTTCACCGGAAATATGTTTTGAGGCCCCCTGAATCCAAAAGAAACATTTTTAGAAAAAGGTCCGTGTGTGTGTCTGTCTGTCAGTCTGTGGACAGCATAACTCAAAACCGAAAAGTAGGTTAAAAACCAAAGTTGGTATTTAAGTTTAATGTCTTTCAAGGATGCGACATGAAGATTTTGAAGAAAATAGCCCCAACCTAAACTACCCTTTATATGGAAAATTTTTCGAAAATTTTGATTTTCTTCAAAATGGTTCTAACGATTTAGATTAAAATGACATATGCTTGAGATATTTTTATGACAAATGAAATGTATATCTTGAATTTTCTGGCTATAGCCCCTGTAGTCGTATTTACTCTGGACGAATTTTGCGTAACTGGTAAACCGTTAGAGATAGACCAAATCATACTTTACAAAAAATGTAGATCTTGCTAAAATACACAATTTATGTCTCAATAAATGTTCTTGTAGGGTGAACCATTTCAGAGATATTCCTTGTAATGTGTGTGAGTTTCGGAAAACTTAAAACTTTTGTGAAATGGAACATCGTTGTTCATTTTTTGTGTGTTAAGTGTGCAAAGCTTTAAAAGACTTAAATGTGTACAATTATGATAATCATATACAAATGTTTATCTTAACACGAAGAAGATATAGGAATAAGAGTTTGTAACAATGTTTAGTACAAGAGTAGAGAAAGTCATGTGAGTGCAGCACATCAGATTTTTCTTGTTTTGATTACAGTTAAACATATATAAATAAATTACATGCAACTACTGTAATTAGCGCAAAGGAATAAATAGTTAAATAAATAATTGTCATAAAGGTCACATCATAAAAATTCTTTATTTATAAGACTTCAGAAAATTCCATTTCAATCGAGAGGTCGCCAGAGTTGACAACACTGTCTTATACGCACATTTCCTAGTGAATAAATAAATCGATTACTGCGTGAGGAGACTAACAGTTGAAGCCCCCTCTCATACCTCAGACCCCGGTCGCCTTCTTCTGGTGGGTAGATAGGTTATGTTACCAGCAGTAACAGCGGAAATTAACTGACAATTTATCACAAAAAAATGACAAACAGAAAGCAAATGAGAGATTCATGCCCACTACAGTTGGAGGATATTGATCTAGTCATGCAGTTCAAAGTAATAACCAAACACAAACACCTGACGCTCGGGATATCTTGCGTCAATGCAATTAGATAGCACGTGCTATATTTGCTTTTCCTCAAAAGGTGTTCCTTTAGAATCAGCTGTTTGGTTGTCCCGTACGTGCCAACAAAAAATTCGATATCAAGAGTGTATTGGAAATATTCCTAGGCTTTAAGGTCCCTGAAAAAAAATCTGATCTGTTTTGGCTTTCTCTACTCTTGTACTAACCATTCTTGCAAACTCTTATTCCTATATCTTCTTCGTGTTAGTTGAGATAAACATTTGTACAAATTATCTTATTGCTTATTTCCTTGTAGGTTCAAGGGGAATATTAGAATACAATAGACTTTGAGCGATATTCAAAGCGTTTAAAGCTTTGAGATTCCGTTCTCTTTGCACAGTTAACATATACAAAAATGAACAGCGATGTTCCATTTCACGAAAGTTTTGTTTTCCAAAACTGACACACAAAACAAGGAATATCTCCGAAATGGTTCACCCTACCAGAAAATTTATTGAGACATAAATTGTGTATTTTAGCAAGGTCTACATTTTTTGTATAGTAAGATTTTGTCTATCTCTAACGGTTTACCAGTTATGCAAAAGCTGTCCAGAGTAAATACGACTACAGGGGCTATAGCCAGAAAATTCAAAATATACATTTCATTTGTCATTAAAATATCTCAAACTTATGGCATTTTAATCAAAATCGTTAGAGCCATTTTCAAGCAAATCAAAATTTTCGAAAACTTGTCCATGTAAAGGGTAGTTTAGCGTGGGACTATTTTCTTCAAAATCTTCGTGTCGCATCCTTGAAAAACATTAAACTTAAATACTAACTTTGGTTTTTAACCGACTTTTCGTTTTTGGGTTATGCTGTCCATAGTCTGATGGACACACAGACTGACACACAGACACACACACACGGACTTTTTTTCCAAAAATGCTTTTTTTTGTATTCAGGGGGCCTCAAAGCATATATTTACGGTGAAATCTCGACATTGAATTTTTGGGTGGAATACAATACTTGCTATTAGAGAAAGTAAAAACTATGTGAATGTAACACATTTTTGTAATTACTTGAGACTGCATTAATAACTCATTAAGTGGTTTTCCAGAAGGTGCTGTGAATGAACGTGGAGAGGAATGAGACAGGCAGAAGCGTTTCTGTAGTAAAGTTGTAAATAGAAAGGAGAGCAGAGGTTTGCCGATTGATTGGCTGAATTACTGTGCCGGATGACGCGTGCACAGCAATAATTAAACAGCGGAGCAATCGAATCCAGAGCAAGGACGGTCATGTGATCTCGCGAAAAAAAGTCTTGACCTTTGCTGGTCAATCCCACGGGTCCTGCCTTGAGGTCATACACAAGACACTGCTTTTTCTTGTTAAGGTGTCCGATTCCAATTTGTTTCATGACGAGAGAAGATGGCTTCAACTTTAAAACAACGCCTAGTTTGAAAGTTCATTGGCCAGCTTTAAGTCTGACTGATGTACGTAATATATCCTGCGTAATAACGATCGTTTTTCAGCTGCGTGCTCCATGATCAACTCATATGCTAAAAGAGTGAAGAATACAGAAACTAAGTTGGTACTCTACCGAGATTTGACCAGATAAGGTTATGTTAGTGCAACAAACAGTGGAAAATCTAGAAGTACTGTCTCTGCACCAGCTCATGGTGTTAGGGGAATGAAGGAGAGAGGAGAAACATTCCACGTAGTCTAACCCGAGTTTAGTAAACTTCCGCGCAAACGTTGTTCTGCTGGTTACACTACCAACTTACCAACGTTATTCGCGGTATGTTTACTCGCTTCTAATTTTTCTTAATTTCAGTTTCAACATCGTACGAGTCACCAGCTTTATATCGGAAGTAATGAAAATATCTGATGTGTTGCTCTCGCATGACTTTCTCTGCTCTTGTACTATTTTTTAGTTGAGCTAAACATTTGCAGAAATTATCTTATTGCGTATTTCTTTGTAGGTGCAAGGGACACTTCGTTCCATTCGACGAAAGTTTGTTTTCCAAAACTCACACAAATAACAAGGAATACCTCCGAAATGGTTTACTCTACAAAAACTTTATGTGAACCTAAATTGTGTGCTTTCCCAAGATCTACATTTTTGGACAGTAAGATTTGGTCTGACTCTTACGGTTTACGAGTTATTCAAAAGTCATCCAGAGTAAACAGGACTACAGGGGGTATAGCCAGAAAATTCAAAATATACATTTCATTTGTCATTAAAATATCTCAAACATAGGACATTTTAATCAAAATCTTAGAGTCATTTTCAAGAAAATCAAAATTTTCGAAAAATTTTGCATGTAAAGGGTAGTTTAGGGTGGGGCTATGTTATTCAAAGTCTTCGTGTTGCATCCTTGAAAGACATTAAGCTTAAATACCAACCTAGGTTTTTAACCGATTTTTTGCTTCTGAGTTATGCTGTCCAGACACACACACACACACACACACACACACACACACACACACACACACACACACACACACACACACACACACACACACGGACCTTTTTCTAAAAATGCTTTTTTTTGGATTCAATAGGGGGTCTCAAAACTTATTTCCGGTGAAATCTCGACATCGAATTTTTGGTTGGAATATACTTCCCCTACTTACCTACCAGGACAGAAAGTAATTATACCATTGTTGAAGATAGTTCCTTTGTACTTGGTCTAAACTTCCAAAAGTTCTTGATTCGTCAAAAATGTATGTTTTTGATTGAACAGAGTGATATATTTGCCACTGGGTTTATTATTTTCGTCTGAGATGAGATTGAGGACTTCTTTAAAAAACCAAAAAGGATACACACAATGCTGAATGGAGGCATGTGGATCTTCAATAAGGAAGTAGTTGAAGATAAATACCTCTAAAATCCAGCAATTATATAAGTTGTGGTTATCACAAAGAGTGCATCGACGTGCCCTATTCTGACGTACTCTCGCAAAGACACTAGGCATTTCTCTTGTTTAAAAGTTTGTCGGTCTAATTTTGAACAGTAAAGCGGTGATTAACTGTAAACAATGAGATGTTTGTGTTCTGTGTTTGTTTCTTGGATTAAGATTGTGTGCCGTACTAAGATAAATGCAACTACTTTGCATTGTTGATGTTGCCGTAAGTACTTAAACTGGGTGGGAGGCAGTCATCTATGACATAACTCGTCTAGCGTTTAAACTAAGCACCGTAGCAAAAAGCTTTCCATTACAAAAAGTGTTTAAAATAATGTTATCTATCCGCTCCAAAGTTTATCGGTGGGCCATTCTGTATATCTGACACCTGTAGATGCGATATGGTTTTATAACAGTCACTGCACTGTAACCAAATGTGGTTATTAAGTCTATGATCTTACATAGAGTCAGTACAGTGGCAACAAACTGTACTTTTGAAGTAATAAGGTTCAGGCTATCAACTGAACTTCAATCTGCTGCCTCTGTGACCCAAAACCAAGGCCTGGTTATTACGCATCAGATTTGTTAGATAGGAATAAAATATATGGATGTGTTGGAATGTGGGCCGGAGATTCCCCTATCACATGTGTACACATGGCGCTGGAGCGACCAGACTTGGTGTCTCCCTGTGCGGTCTTGCTGTTTCTCGAGGACTTGCAGGACATTCTTCACTGTCTCCCTGAGGTGATTAGCATCAGATGACGTCAGACTCACCACAACAGGGCGATTGTGTGAACGGCGATGGGACGTACACCCGGATACTCGGGCAACATGAAGCATCAATCCCAACTTAAAGACTCTTTTAACTCCGGTAGAGGATGTCCAACAGATTTACTCCTCACTTAGCGATAACAGCCCAAGAAAAACAATTTAAAGTGCTGCTCGTATAAGAAGCCTTTCATTAATTGTGTTGGTACCGAAGTAGGATGGTTTTTTTGTTTTCTCTACCACACACATTCGATACCGAGATTTCACTGAAAATACATGTTTTGAGAGTCCCTGAATTTTTTATGGACTGAACCATTTTGGAGACTTTTTGACCAATCTTTTTGTATCCAATGGAATTGCATACAAAAGAAACAGTGTCGCCACACTATGATTCATTGTGGTCCAATACAAATGACAGTTCACGTGAGAAATAAACATGGCGGACACAAATACTAATTTAGCGATTGCTATATTAAGTATAGGTTTGGGATATATTTCCACGTGTCTGTCTCAGTAGGAAGAAAAGATGTATTAGAAGTAAAAGACGTTGTCACGGTTACAGGACACGGGCCGAGGTATATTGGGTCTACTACAAAACGAATTGAGGTTAGAGGACCCGGAAAACTATCGCAATTTTCTACGAATTGAAGAGTTTCTCAAACTTTTACATGGTGTCGAAGGTAAAATTGCACAACAGGACACAAATATGACACAAACGCGAATGAGATAAGGAACAATTGCAATGGTTTTAACGTAGTATGCATGGACAGGAGATTTGAACTCATTTCATAACCTAAAATTTAAACATACTGTTAACTGGATGTATTATTATTTATGAAATATAGCGATGCAACAACCATCTCAGTAATATATTAATGGTCACGACAAATCGTAATTAGCTATTGGCTATTTTCAAGTTGTTGGATACAAAAAAATAGGATAGAAGTTGTATGCAACAAAATTGTATTCAACTGTCGATGTCTAACGATGTAATTTTGTTGTATGCCATTGCGCCATTTGGACCAGAAAGTTGGACTGTGGGACATCGGCTTTATTATTTGATTTTTTTCAATACTTCCACTTTTCTGAAACAAGAAGTGGTTACTCATTCTTTTATCTCTTGCCTGTGCAAAGTGAATGGAGTTTCGAATCCATGACAGGCTGCGCAGAGTGGCTAGACCATTCGCCTCTTATCAAAGTGGCCCAAGTCGGATACAAGGCGATTTGTGGTGGACAAAGCGGTGAAGGGACGAGTTTCCTTAGGGTTCTCTGGTTTCCCCCGCCATTTTATTCCACCATCCCATGTATCATGAGTATCATGGGTGTTAAACACTACCAAAATAAATTGATCACGCAGCAATCAGCTCTTAAAAGATCTTATACGTCCCCATATCCGCAGTAGTTGCAGCAGGAGATGGTGATATAGTGTTGCTGGTTCTGACAGACCGACTGCAACGCTCTGTATAGCCCTGCTTGTGCCTGTCGGCTGATGCAACAACGCAGACGAATTGGCCGTAAAACGAATCGTAAGAGGCGCCTTTCTGTGATGGAATGTGGTGACTAAGTGTCGGCCCGGCCAAGCGAAACCAGAGTACCACATTCGTTTCCTGGACCTGACATAGGACTTGTGCTCATTTCCAAGGTATGGACCACCATGCTGCGAACATAACCTTCTTCACCGAAAAAATCTGATGTCTTACACTCACATGACTTTCCCCACTCTGTACAACTTGTTCGTACAAACACTTATTCTATATTCTTCGCGTTAGTTGACATAAACATTTGCAGAAATTATTTTGTGCCTAATTTTCTTGAAGGTCCCAGGTTAAACACAAAACTTACAATTGAAGTTCAGCGCCTTCCAAGAGCACCACCCGAAGATTTCATAAATTTGGCTGTAACAATTTTGATTAAACTATCATTAAGATATCTTCATGATGAATGAAGTGCATATCTTGAATTTTCATAGAGTAGCTCTGTAGTTCTGTTTACGTTTTTCTTATTAAACCAGTTTTACAATGAATAAACATTTTTCCTGCACCCAAATTCGCAGCCTTTAATAAATTTGAGTGAACACATTTTTCTATACCTATATCTTCTTATATTCCCCACTCCTTCTTGACCTCGTTGATTCCTTGGATCCACGTCACAGGTGGCCTTCCCTTCTTCCTCCTTCCCTGCGGTTCCCAATCCATGATCAGCTTTGGAAGTCTTTCATTCCCCATATCATTTAAGCTGTTTCGTCTTGATAAAATCTAAAATTGAGTATTGTATCTGCATAATTTATTTTATATGTGAATTTCTATGTTTTTCTTTCCTGGATATTCTCCGCAACAATCAGTTTTTTCAGTTCTGAATTCATCAGCTCCATAGGTCATAATGCTTCTGATTATTGTATTAATTTAATTTTTGTTTCTTTGAAAATATGTTTGTCCCAGTGTTCCACAGACATAGCATTCCTTCCTGTATTTATCGTAGTCCTTATCTCTTTTTGTTGTATTCCATCCATTGTAATCTTAATTCCCAAATATTTATACTTTTCAGTATGTTTAATTGTCAGTAAATCTTGAAGAACGTCCCCAGTGGTCATATATGTATATTTATTTTTAAACTCCATAAATTATATTGTTGTATTAATTTTCTTGTAAGATATTCTATATCTTCAAATTCTTGAGTTGATCATCTACAAATTGGAGGGAATATACTATTAAATCATCATCTAGTGGCATTCCCATCGTTTTACATTTCTATTTCCAGTCTTCAATAGCTTCTTCCGATTTTTAGTTGTGCATATTTCTCTGGATATAATATTTGTATTGTATTTTATTTCTAGGAAATGTTTTATTATTTTTCCATACAGTCTACTTAACCCTTTCAGTCCTGAATTATTTTGCTACTTATGCCGTTCTTCCTCTAATTCGAAACCGGTTTAGATTAGGCGGTCTGGGAGACCTTCAGCCCACTGACTTGAATAGCCATGATCGTTAAGGCGACACTGGCTATGCACTCAAAGCCTGAGGTCGTGGTTTGAGTCTCGGCACCCGAGTCAGATGTGCCTGTGGTAAAGGATGGGGAGGGGCCACGTAAAATAATAGGTGTGATGGTGACGGGGTATCATTTGACTGTGGTTGCATGAATTTCACTTTTTTCCTTATAAAAACACTAGAATGTAAATGATAAAAAAATAATTTCAGAACATCTCCAATAGAGTATAACAAGAATATAGCAGAAAAAACCATTAAAAGTATTATAAATATGAAAAAATTAATAGGAAAAAATTTCTGGTGAAATCTCGACATCAAATGTTTGGGTGGAATACAATACTTCCTCTACTTTCTATTCGTAGTAGAGAAAATAAAAATTAGATCTAATTAAAACAAAATTTACTTCAAATGCATTTTTATAGGGTTAAGCATTTCCAGAATATGTTTTTGGTTTGAGTTTTCAGATAATTATATTTTTTGGGTGGTAAGTCAATAAATATCAATTTTTGTTCTCATGGTGAGGCTAACAATATGCAGTTTGGAAGCATCCCATGGTAATACGCTGCTTAAACATCTGAGAATCGCTGTATGTATAAACATCTGACGCTAGGAAAAGCGGTGTAGGCCGAGGTTATTTAACAGGCCATGTAAAGTGCGTAGTGCCTGCCCAATGGCGACCTTCACGTATAAAGGGCCTTCACTTTGAAATGACAAAAACCGTTTGTTTCGCCATGTGTTGCCTGCTTTAATTACTGCAAGCTTCTTGCGAAACAGAATGCGTCACAACAGTCAACTCATTGGCTATTTGACCGGAAGTCGCGCATTGCAAAACAATGGAATGTCGAGTATTGGCGCCATTTCATTATTCAAACAGAACATCCGCTTTGCAGTTCTGAGATTCACTACATTCTTTCAGCGTGAATATATTTTGAATAAGAGGAATTCGCTGTTACTAAGGCAATAGCAACTGTTTATTTCTTCCCCAGCTTTTTGGAATACATTTTGAAGTGTTTATTCATATGACCTTCATTACTCACTCTTCTACAAAACATTTTTTTTTTTTTTACAAAAACTTCTATCTAGTTACTTTCTCTACAACGTAGAGTAAATAGGGGAACTATTATATTCGACTCGAAATTTCGATGTCGAGATTTCATTGGAAATATATGTTTTGAAGCCCCCTAAAAAGCAAGTTTAGAAAAGGTCGCTATGTTCGTGTGTCTGTCAACAACACAACTCAAAAACGAAAAGTCTGTTCAGAACCAAACTTGGTACTTAAGTGTAAAATGTGATACAAAGTATTTTAAGAAAATCTTCAACCCCAAACTATCCTTTAAGTGAAACATTTTTCGAACATTTTGATTTTCTCAAAATTACGTTCTTTTCATGAAACATGAAATGATCATGAATTTTCTGGGAATAGTGTCTAAGGTCCTCTTTCTTCTGCATGACTGTATAACTCGTAAATCGTAAGAGATAAAATAAAATCTTACAATACAAATAAATTTAGAGCTCATTAAAATATAATTTTTACTTCAATAGATACTTATGGGAACAGAAAGAAAAATCTTCATTTTAATGGAAGTAAACGTATGTAGAAATTATTGCTTATTTCCATGCAGGTACAAGGGCAATATCGGAATACACTAGCTGGTCGCTAAGTGATGGCTTTGAAATTTAGTTCTCTTTGCATGGGCACGAGATAAAAAATGAATAACCATCTCCCTTTTGTGGTAGGTATTAGGACAGCGCTGTGGGCGAGCGTTAGGTGGCCCGGATTCTCTCCCAGGGGTGTGGTATTTGTGATGGACAAAGCGGCGTTTGGACGGGTTTTCTCCCGGTTCTCCGGTTTCCCCCGCCACTCATTCAACCAATTGCTCCATCACCTTTTCATTCATCTATTTCGTCTGCATTTCATATATTCTTCCTCACTCTGTCCGGTCCATAGCTTCCTGTGTTCCCCGACAGGCGTCTGACCCTAAGCACTGGCTTGTAAGTCCTACATATGGGGAGGATAATCAGGGAAAGAAGAAGTATTAGAAAATTCAGACGATAATAAAGAATATCCCTGAAATGGTCCAGATCTACATTTGTTATCTCAGTTATGTAAACGTCATTCAGAAAGAAGACCAGTTTTAATGAGTTTCCCAGAAAATTCATGATACACATTTCATTTTTCATGAAAAGATGGTAAACATATGCTGTTTTAATGGAGATCGTTAAAGCCATTTTTAAGAAAATCAAAGGTTAGCTTTGGATGGGGGATTATTTAATTTTCTTGGTATTTAGTATGTTTTTTACACACGCATATACACACATGAGCGCGCTCGGGGACATTTTTCTAGGAATGCTCGTTTTTAGATCCAAGAGGTCCCAGAATATATATTTCCGGTGAAATCTCGATATGAAATTTTTGGATGCAATACGATACTTCCCCTACTTACTAGTAGAGAAAGTTAAAGAACTAATTTGCAGTGTATACAGGCAGTAATTACTGCACATTATCTTTTCCTGCATTCGCGTCATTAGTTAATGAAGTAATTTGCAGATAAATCACCATCATCGCCCACATATTTAGACATCGCAGTATAAAAACGGCCAAGGACGTTGGAACCGCGGGAGTTTCCCGGCGCCTAAACTTAACCTGGTATTCACCTTTTCTATGCAACGAGGAAACCTTTACCAGGTACATCCCATTGATCGGGGTCGAGCATTTCCTGGGCTTTTAGGCCAATGCCCCTGTGAAATTGGAAGAAAATGTGGAACAAAATGCAAAAATTCAATTGTCAGAGGCGGATGGCGCGGAGTATATAGTAGTACATACAATTCAATGGGAGGACGAATATTCTTGTTTTCGAGATGAAGACGATAAATATAGTGCTTGGTTTGTAAGACTGGTAGTTGCACATTTATATAATTTCCTTTGCTTACGTTCCATGTTCACGATAAACTTTATTCTCTTGGAAAAATACAACGAAATTTTTAAGCAGTTGTATGACACATTTTCTTCACAATTTGAAGAACTAAATACATTTGAAAGCAAAGTCCAATTATTATTATTTTGCACTTCTGAAGATTCCATGTAGTGAGGCTTCGCATTCTTTGTAGCGGGAAGATGGCCACGTTTGCTGTGGTTAGGTGATTGTATTACTGTATAAGAATACGTACTAAACAGGGAGGGTGGGTGCGTGGGTTCCAGGCCGTACCTACAATGCACAACATCTCTAAGTAATTATTTCATTCTCTTTAATCTTAACAACGTACGCTTGCTTCTCTCAAGTGATTTGTTAGGGACACTGGGAGTGAAATTTTGGTCAAAATTGTCAAAAAGTCGAAGTTTGTTTTTTTTTACCTTAAAATGTTCCTGGAACACCTGTGCATTTGGATCAGCTAACATTTTTCATATCCCCCACTCCATGTGGTCATTACGGCCCAGCGCTCTTCCCTTAACGTACACAGGATGCTCCTATATAAAAGCCTATTTTTCTCAAAATTACATTTCTGCACATTCCAAAAGAAGGTCGCGCCTGAGTTTTGCTTCAAATTCAATGAAAATTTCCAAAAGTATTCATAAATAGCAGCTAAACAGAACTATGATTCAACATTAACGTTATCATTAACATGAATTCCAAAAATATTTTTTTGTATAAAAAAAAACAATTTTTAAGATTAAATTTTTTTTGTCATTAAAAAAACATGTACAGCATAATCGGCAAACGTATTTGAAATATCTCTTCATACAATTGTACCCATGTTTTAGAGTATCAGTTCTGCCAACATAATTGAATTTTGAAAACTCAATAGACGCGAGCTCTATTTTGAAAATGTGCCTTTTAAATTCATAACATAATTTATATATCCTAAACGAATTATCCAATTTTAATGAAATTTGGTGTACCTCCTATTCTCATATAAATACAAATACAGTAAAATTTTCAGAAAATCTATCAAAAAAAAAAAGTGGAACTTTCAATTTTCACTCCCAGTGTCCCTTAAATAATATATTAAATTTGTAGGTTAAGTGGATTTTTATAGAATGACGAGTATACATCATTGGAATTAAGGACAGATCATGTAAAATACTCACTTTAATACACTTGCACAATGTATATTTGTTAATTACTTGATCTCCATAAGTGCTCACTTTTAATGTAGTATTAACACTCAGCTGTGACAAAATTTCCTAGAGTCCGATCGCAGCACCAAATACCGCGATCGCAGCGCTGCTTGAGGGATCCATTTGTGAACAGAACCTAAACCATCCAAAGATCAACAACGCTTAGATTAATTAATTGAGAAGAACATGTTCTATTGGGTCAAATTGTGAATCTAAAGCATTCTTGAATCACCTTGATAACACACAAAGTGACAAACATCGGTCCAGCCGTTTAGGGCGAGCCCAGTCACGTACACAGGGATATGTACAAAGGTATATAACGTTATAAAGGAAGTGTTGCTGTTTATTTGAGCCTTGGTTACACAACACAGGAATATGTATGATCGCAGCAGTACCTGAGTTCTCAACTGCTATAGCTAATAGCGATGCCGGGTTAATTAGCCGGCAGAATAGCGAGTTATGCTTTCACGTCATGCAATATTTATAACACAAAACACTTGGTCCGACCTGTAATTAATTTTCTCTGGTCATCCCCTCAGGGTTACAGAGTGGCTTTCTCAAGCCGACGGACCCTCAGCGCTTTCTACTTGCCAGTACAATGCCTTGCAAATGTGTATCTTATATTGGCAAGCAGACCTCATACAAATAATTGCTTTCTCTGCTACGTATAGTAAGTAGGGGAGAATTGTACCCCACCCAAAATGTTGAGGTCGAGATTTTATAGAAAATGTATGTTTTGAGGCCCCCTGAAACCAAAAAAAGCATTTTTAGAAAAAGGTTTGTGTCTGTGGACAGCATAACTCAAAAACTAAAAGTCGGTTAAAAACCAAAGTTGGTATTTAAGTTTAATGTCTTTCAAGGATGCGACACGAAGATTTTGAAGAAAATAGCCCCACCCTAAACTACCCTTTACATGGAACATTTTTCGAAAATTTTGATTTTCTTGAAAATGACTCTAACGATTTTGATTAAAATGCAATATGTTTGAGATATTTTTATGGCAAATAAAATGTATATCTTGAATTTTCTGGCTATAGCCCCTGTAGTTGTATTTACTCTGGACGACTTTTGCATAACTGGTAAACCGTTAGAGATAGACCAAATTATACTATACAAAAAATATAGATCTTGCTAAAATACACAATTTATGTCTCAATAAATTTTCTTGTAGGGTGAACCATTCCGGAGATATTCCTTGTTATGTGTCTGAGTTTCAGAAAACTTAGAACTTTCGTGAAATGGATCATCGTTGTTCATTTTTGTATATGTTAAGCGTGCAAAGACAACAGAATCTCAAACATTTGACTATCGCACAAAGCCTACTGTATTCTAACATTCCCCTTGCACCTACAAGGAAATCAGCAATAAGATAATTTGTACAAATGTTTATCTTAGCTAATACGAAGAAGATATAGGAATAAGAGTTTGTAAGAATGGTTAGTACAAGAGTAGAGAAAGTCATGTGAGTGCAACACATCAGGGTTCATCATCAATAAGGATATTTGAGACCACGTCTTGGAAGTTTTCCACAGTTTTCTGCACCAATGAATGTGACAATAGTTTTACCACGTCTAACTGTAGATGTAAAATGTTTTGTATTTGACTCATACCAATGTCCAATGTTGCCCAAATAAATTCATGAGATGTTCTTCGATTTTCTTCAAGCATAGCTCGAACAGTTGCAATATTTTCATCAATAACAGCAGTTTTTGGACGTTCTTCATGAAATTCATCAGTAAGAAAAAACAGATCTCTTTTGAATTCGCTGTAGCAATTATAAATTGTGAATTAGAAACTTCTTCGTCAAATGCATTTCTAAGTCGTACTTCAGATTGTTTCGGCCTTAATGCTCCCTGCTTAAATTCATTTTTGGATGAACCAAATGCTTTAAATGACAATTAATGAACAATTAAAATGAACGAGGCTAGCCCCGTAGCTACCTGCTGTGCAAGGGGTCCCGGGTTCGATTCCTGCTAGGAAGGGTGGGGAATTTTCTTTAACTAGCATCATTCCCCATTCTCCCTAGAGTCTGTAAGAGGGGGAGAGAGAGAATTAATGTAAAAAGTTGATCCAAAGTAATAGAAACCCAAAGTTTAAAACCACTGTGAACACCGTTGCCGTTGCATATTAATGGAACATTAAAAATAAAAAAGTAGTTGTCAAATTTCACTTGACTATCTTTGTGGTCATGCTAACCTTCAAATTCAGGGCTCGCGGATTCGATTCCCGGTTAGAGGTACAAATGAACCACGATTCTTCGTAGAGTGTGGAAGTATGAATGAGTGTGAATTTAATTTAGAAGTAAAAGGATTAGAAACCCAAAGATTAACAGCACTATAAGCAAGTAAACGCTATTACTGTTGAGCAATTGCTCCAAAGGTAAAAAGCCGCTGATATTTATGTATTCATTTGTGCTACAACGGAGCAAAGCTACAGTTACATTAGCTATATGCAATTTATTTACACAAGTTTGTCTAAATACAAAACAAGAACACAAGAAGGAATACAAATAAACTATCTATTAAGCTATTATTGAAGAAGTACATCGCAAACTGTATACTAATCAAGCGAACTAATCAATAATTAAAGACATTTGAGTATAATAGAAAAACAATAGAATAACGTATTAAGAAACTAAGACTAAAAATGAAGAATCTATTAAACTATTATTTAAGACTAGAATTGCAAGTTATACTGATTATTCTGATAACAATGGCTGAAATCACATTCAAATAATTGCCATATTTAAGTGTTTCTTAAGTTGCTTGTAAGGGAAGCTAAAATCTAGCTCTATTTTAGTTGAAGGTTTGTTGTGTTTCGCACATAACCTCACAACGGGAGAAGTTTTATGGAATACGTTTTCGGAGTCCTAAATTGAAACAGCTGACGGTTTATAAAGTTAGCAGTACTGACATTAAAATATATTCTTTATCAGATGTTACCTTAGATGTTAAAAAATTTCCCTTCTCATGTTCTGAGACTTCAGAACTTTATTGATTAGTATCTGCAGGACACAGGGCCATCTGCTTTGCGCCCTGCCGAAGAAAGCCGCACTAAGGCTGAAAAAATCCACCCTCCGCCGGATTTGAACCCGCAACTTCGTAAATTAGAGGCGACGGAGTAAGAGTTTTTCATTAAAAGCGTGAAAGTGGCTATCATTAGCGAATATTTGTATTGGATGTTAGAGGATTGAAAGTTGAAGCAGCTGGGATAGCACCAGGGACGGGAAGTGAACCCGCGACTGGGGTCAGCATGTGTTTGAAAGTGCGAGAGGCCTAAGGGGGGATAATTGACCAGCACAGGTGCCCAAGTAGGTTGCGCACCTGAAAATAATGTTTCCGCATCATTTTGCGAGAGGCACTGCTAAGGGGAGTCAAACCATTAACAAATTCACCGTCGTTTACTCCTTTGAAGCATTCATTCGGAACACATAGCGGTGCAAATCCTGAAGATATCTTCTATTTGATTTCATTTGCCTCTAGCCATTCATAAGGCAATAGGCAATGCTATGACAATTATAAAATTATCTTTTTTACTTTCTCAACTGCGTATAGCAAATAGAGGAAGTATTCCATTCCAACCAAACATTCTATATCGATATTACATCGGAAATTGAATAAAAATCTGATGTGTTGCACTCACATGACTTAGTTAAGATAAACATTTGTACAAATTATCTTATTGCTTATTTCCTTGTAGGTACAAGGGGAATATTAGAATACAGTAGGCTTTGTGCGATAGTTAAATGTTTTAAAGCCTTCAAATTTCGCTCCCTTTGACTCCATTTCACAGAAGCATAAGTTCTCGGAAACACACAAATAACAAGGAATATCTCCGAAATGGTTCACTCTACAAAAACAAATTATTCAGACATAAATTGTGTCTTTTAGCAAGATATAAATTTTTACTTCCTCTACTAGTAAGAGGAGAGGAGACTCCCATGAACCCCCCCCCCCACAAAAAAGGCATTTTTAGAAAAAGGTCCGTGTGTGCCTGTGGACAGCATAACTCAAAAACGAAAAGTTGGTTAAAAACCAAAGTTGGTACTCAAGTTTAATGCCATTCAAGGATGCGACACAAAGATTTTGAAGAAAATAGCCCCACCCTGAACTACCCTTTACATGGAAAATTTTTCGAAAATTTTGATTTTCTTGAAAATGGCTCTAACGATTTTGATTAAAATGTCATATGTTTGAGATATTTTGATGACAAATGAAATGTATATCTTGAATTTTCTGGCTATAGTCCATGTAGTCGTATTTACTCTGGACGACTTTTGCATAACTGGTAAACCGTTAGAGATAGACCAAATCATACAATACAAAAAATGTAGATCTTGCTAAAATACACAATTTATGTCTCAATACATTTTTTTGTAGAGTGAACCATTTCGGTGGTATTCCTTGTTATGTGTGTGAGTTTCGGAAAACTTCAAACTTTTCGTGAAATGGAACATCGTTGTTCATTTTTATTTTATATCTTAGGTGTGCAAAGAGAACGGAATCACAAAGCTTTAAAAGATTTGACTATCGCACAAAGCCTACTGTATTCTAATATTCCCCTTGTACCTACAAGGAAATAAGCAATAAGATAATTTGTACAAATGTTTATCTTAACTAACACGAAGAAGATATAGGAATAAGAGTTTTTAAGAATGGTTAGTACAATAGTAGAGAAAGTCATGTGAGTGAAACACATAAGATTTTTTAAAATTGTATCTCCTCTTACATTTGCAACAAATTAAAGGAAGGAAATTTTGATATAGTGAATAGTATTTTTTTAAAAAAAATGTAATACCGCAAATTATAAAAATTTCATAAAAACAGCGTATTATTATATTATTTTTTTAAAAAGGATATAAACAATATAATAATTCCAAACGGACATTTTATTATCCAATTCTGAACTATATTGGAAAAAAATTAGATCTTTAGCTAGTTTTTTTGTAGAAAAAGATAGATTTTGAATATGAGAAAGTAACAGAAAAATTATTTCCAAAAAATGAGTTCAAAGCTTAGTCATACACTTCCTCTTTAAGCTCTAAAGAAGTATATTTTCCCCATCTGATTGTGTTCATCGATCTTTCTTTTCGGCATTCCAAAACAGAGTAATTCAATATGTGATTTTAAAATATACCTAATACCTATATAGTGTTTGCAAACACGTGGTCTGTTCATAGAAATAAAAGGAAACTATTTCTTGTCGTAACATAAGGTCTATTTTTGCCACAAATAAAATAAGTAATACTACATACGATGTATATATGAATAATTACACTCAAATAACGTACTACACACACAAAATTATTTCAAAAGTAAGATCAAATGCACACGATAAGCTTGTAAACAACAGAAATCAAACGAATGACAAACGAGAGACACTCCCTCTAGGGGATTTATTGGAGAAGTTTTTCAACTAGACTGCGGTGAATGCATCGGCAGCAGAACACTTAGCGCCCTGTTTAAAAGCAATTTGTTCTAAGCCCCATGAACTAGAAGATGTGCGCGTGCCTATTTAAAAGACAGAGACAGAGGCGCACCGCTTTAAAAATGGCGTCACAAAGATGTGTTCCCCCCTCCCTAGGGGATTAAAATTTCACAGATATATTCTTTAAGGTATGGTGCATTTTTTGCAATTAAAAACCAAAAAGGCTAAAATATAACTAGTGTTCCCTTAGCGGTAGATGGGTTAAACCCAAGTTCAACTGAAAATTAGTGTTTATAAGACGAAATAAACCCTAAAACTGTAGTTTAAACCTAACCTGGAGCTTGAACCTCCTTTGTAGCACCAACCGTTAATAATATTGAATGTCTTAGCGCACTATAATGGTAAGGTTGCATTAAATTTCTAGTAAAAAGCCTAGAACTTTGTTCCTAAGTAAGATGCACATTTGGAAAACAGAAAAGTCGTGAGGTACTCACCTTTGGAGAGTTGCAAGGGATGTAACAGTGTCAGAGGCCTTCCCCTGCAATATATACCACCATGAGGACATGCCACCCGCCGGTTGCTAAATTAGCCCTGTATTGAAGTCACACACACTTCAATTACCCCCCTCCGTCCGTCCTTCCTTCCGACTTTGCGCGCAGTTAGCCCTTCATTTGTCGTTCTGTACTTTGACATCAGTGGCGACTCCTGAAATCAGAAGACCCGGGAGCCGTGTATATATTTTTTTTTGGGGGGGGGGTAAATTTTCTGTTTTCTAAAGTAGATGTTAAGTTTATGTCTTATCTACTTCAGGTTAATCTTGGTGGTTATATGAATAGCCCTTAACCAATCGTAGCTTTAAAACGGATTATAACGACATAAATCGTGCGCAATTACCATATTTCTAACACCACCGCCATAAAATGAATGACATAATTACCTTGAAAACAAGATAACAGTGACGTCATCACCACACCATAATTTTCTTCAACGTGCCTGTAAGAAAACGTGAAGTTGTCACACTCCCAAGTACAGCAACATTAATGCACAAAATAAACTTCATTAAATTTCTTTTACGTAAATATATTTTTTATTTTTATGTAATTAATAAACTTTCAGCACTCTTGGCTTCGTTCACAATGTCAAGCGAAACACCATCCATATTTTGAATACTTTTATCTCTATCCCTCTCATTTTCCTCTATAAGTGTTGAAACAAATGAAACAACATGTGCTTAGCAACTATATTACGTCATACATCTGTGATGTCCGATGCATGATATATTTTCAGTTAGTAAATTTATTAATTATTTTTGCGTATTTTAATGCTAAAATTGCTTAAAATATTGTATGTAACACGCGAATAATATTTTCATTGTGACGTTTTCACTCACACACTAAACATATACTCGTGTCACAGTCAGATTATACACTAGTTACATAAAAAACCATATTACTCAGGTCCTTGTAGATACAAGGGGAACAGGGAAACACAGTAGGCTTAAGTGATAGTCAAATATTTTAAGGGCTGGTTGCGATTTGGCGGCTTTTTATTTCCATTCTGTTCGCATGAGCCAGAGACAGACAGAGAGAGAAAGAGATGTAAAAATATAGACTTCCCATTTGAGAAAAATGTAAGTATTTTCAAATTCAAATCAGTAACAAAGAATATATCGAAAATGGTTAACCCCACATAAAAAACAACATATAAACGTTAAGAATGCTATACAAGTTATTCAGAATGAAGAGGAATTCTGAGGCTCTTGTCACAAAATTGAGAATATACGGTATTTTAATAATAATCGTCTTCTCTCTTTGTGGACAGCGTAACATCAAAACGAAAAGGTAGTTGAATACCAAACTTCTTAGTATTGTTAAGTTCAACATATTCTTAGGACGTAACACAAAGATTTCCAGTAAGATTCCTGAAACGACCCTTTACATGGAAACTTTTCCGAAAATGTTGATTTTCTCAAAATATCTGAAACGACATTTATTAAATTACCATAACTTTAATATACTTGACAAATGAAATGCATACCTGTAAGTCCCATTAAGGTATGTTGTCAAACATGAAGTTTAGATCTACTCGTGGTTTACCGGAAAAATGCAAATAAACTGGAGAATATAATGTTATGCCGGCATGTTGCCATGGTAGCTCTGTGGTTATAGAGACCGAAGATCCGCAGTTCAATCACGGCTATGACTTCGCTTTTTTTTAGCCTGAATCTACCTCTCAAAATGTTACTAATCTCCCCCCCCCCCCCCCCCTGTTATTGATTTTAAATTTCCAATACTTACACTTTTCTTAAATGGAGGATATTAGTTTTTTATGTCCAGGTCATGGAAGTAGAACGGAAGTTCAAAAGCATAATATCGCGACCAGCTCATAAAAGATTTGAACTATCAAAGTGTTTCCTATTCCCATTGTACCTAACAGGAAATATGTAATAAACGCATATCTCGAAATGTTTATCTGAGATAACATGAAATAGATGGAAGATTGGTTTATACATGTCAGTAAATAAAATTTATCAGACTTTTTTTGTGTTTTTCTGTTGCTAAATTCCGAAAGATGAGATGCCGGGTCTTCTTCGTGCTGTTGGTCAGTTCCTAGGACCCTAGCCGCCACTGGTCAAGGAGTTTGGAGGAACTGGTATACTGTGTTTGTAAGTGAAGCCATTGGTCCCTTAAAACTCTGCCAATATCACAAAATGTATCTCTATATACGAGGTATGACAAAGCAAACACGAAATACTTTGTTCGTACTCTTCCTATAGAAGACCATTTTTGTACCTATGCCCTCCTGGAGAATTGAAAATGTAGATTTGCAATGCAAGTATCTTCAACATATGGTATTTTAATAAAAATCGTTAGATCCATTTTTGAGAAAATAAAAGGTGAATACTCATGTTGTATATACCATAACAAAATGACAACTTGACAAATCCCACTCCTGACACCACGGTGACAAAATGACAATTCCAGTTACTTTTTTCTGTCACTTTATTATCCTTAAACTGAAGAACAAAAACACATTACTGTTTTACCTTCAACACAATCTACCGTTCTTCGTGATCTTGCAAGACAGCTGTTCAGTCCTCTCCTAACCTTGACACACACACTTTCCTGTCTTTCAGTTCTCCCTGTCCATCAAACAGCTGGCTTCGATGATCACACTCATTAAAACTGTTTCTCACTAGAACTCCAACTTGACATTAAGTGTCCCTGTCGACACATACATTTCTCCCACAACTGTACACACACACACGCACACACACACGTTGCTAACAGCTGTCTCGTTCAACACTCACGATTCCATCACATACAACTACTACTCTTCCCTTTGTCTCACAAACTGCTCGGTCTCTCGCCGTCCCACATGCTTTTTATTGGCGAGAATGACCTAGCATTGGTTTTTCTTAAAATTTACAATTTCTTCGACACTTCTGGAACGTTCTCGAAACTCTTTGTTTTCCGCGCTCATTGTTGGATGTTTACTCGCCACGAGTGGTGTGAGGTACCTTGATCGTGGCTTTCCTTTTGGACGCACGTAGCCGCCTAGTGGTATGAGGTAGGTTGACCTTAACCGCGACCGGCGTCGCAATACTGAAGTTAAATAGCAATTTTGGTATTTATCCAACATTTTGTTTTGGAGTCATGCTGTTGAAAGACCTACACAGACACACACGTGGGCCTTTTTCTGAAGACATTTTAGGGGTGCAGAGTATGTATTTTTCTGATATTTCGAGATCGAATTTTTTGTTGTAATGCAGTAGTTATCTACTTAAACTATGTGCGTGCTAGAGAATGACTTTGGGAGATGTCGTACGTCATTGAACGGGATGAGGCATTTTGGCAAACAGATGACCGATACAAAAAATAAGACTATGTAATATCACATAAACTTGAAGTAGCCCAAATGTGTCTCTTGCGATCACTGTTAGATGTTATTAGATTGGACCACCAAAGGAATACGGACATCAGAGAAAACCTTGGGGTACTATGTTTGACTGAGGAGAGAATGGAAAAATTATTTGATGAGAATCGAAAGAACTAGACTTCCATTCCAGTATGCTCCAACTGGTCACAGGTACCAAGGAAGACCAAAGTAGTCGTGGAAACACCAACACCATCTTCAATAGGTTAATCGTTACAGGCCATATGGCCTAAAACGAACTTGTTCATGCTGACTTATTTATAATTTCTCATCAGTTAGACCTTTAATTGTTCTAATTGTATTATCTGCCTTGGGTTTACATATTAGGAAATATAATTTTGTTCCTGTTACGTTTAAGATTTCATCAGTTAAATTGGAAAAGTCGTTTCTGTTTCTGTTTTGCTGATTAAATCGCGTATAAGTATTCTCCAAGTGTGACACAGAACACTGTCTGATAAATTGGAATAAATATGTCTATAATTACATATACGCACTTTGTAATGCTATAAATGTGGAAAATTGGTTCACTGTTAATATACTTTCAGGTTAATTTGACCTGCCGTATGGTTGGTTGTGTGGACGCTAGTGACGTAATCCGAGAGCCGCGCTGAGGCTCTAAGAGCGGGCAAGCATACCAGTGCCTGCCCTACGGACTTCCATATCCCGTACAGGGTTCGGGAACTGGAGGTCTTCGCCACTCCGTAGGATAAGCCGAAACTCCCACCAATACTTAGAACCCTGGAACAGCCAAACATGAATAATTGTGAACTGAAATGGGAGGATGTAATTATCGATCCAAGAATTCCCCTAGAGACCTGCAGAAACCCCGATAACGCCCATGGATAGTATCAGTTTTTTTTGTTTGTTTTGAGCTGCTCTACTTGTGTGCCTTTGACCTTATCATCTTGTTGATCCAGACATTGCCTCACTTGGACGCTGATAGTCCACCACTCAGAGAGTCAAGTGGCGACTGATGAACAAGGAATTAGTACCCTCTGTGAGCACTGGCCGCCCCGCGGCGCCTCTGTCACCTACTTGTTGACGTCAGTAAATCTTTCCCTTTTCTCCCCTCAATTACACCCTTATGATTATCGTCATTATGTCCATTCTGTCTCGTTGCTCAAAGCAGTCCATACATTTCTACGTCGCATATACGCGTCATCCTGCCATTTTTACTTTCTCTGCCACGTATGTAGGGGAAGTATTGTATTCCACTCAAACATTTGGTACCGAGATGTCACCAGAAATGCATGTTTTGAGTCTTCATAAATAAAAAAAAAATATAATTGTGTGCCTGTGTCAAGCAGCACAAGTTAAAAACGAAAAATTGGTTAAAAACCTTACTTGGTATTTAAGTTCAACAAACATTTGGAGAAATTATCCTATTATCCTATTGTTTATTTCCTTGTAGGTACAAGGGGAATATTAGAATACAGTAGACTTTGAGCGATAGTCAAATGTTTTAAAGCTTTGAGATTCCATTCTCTTTGCACGGTTAACATATAAAAAATGAAAAAGTATGTTTTACTTAACAGAAGTACAAGTTCTCCAAAACTCACAGAAATAACCAGGAATATCTCCGAAATAGTTCACTCTACAAAACAATCCATGCAGACATAAATGGTGTATTTTAGCAAGATCTACCTTTTTGCTATAGTAAGATTTGGTCTATCTCTAATGGTTTACAGCTATGCAAAAGTCGTCCAAAGTAAATACGACTACAGGGGCTATAGCCAGAAAATTCAAAATATACATTTCATTTGTCTTAAAAATAGCTCAAACACATGACATTTTACTCAAAATCGTTAGAGCCATTGTTCAAGAATGTCAAAATTTTCTAAAACGTTTTCATGTAAACTGTACTGTAGGGTGGAGGAATTTTCTTCAAAATCTTTTTGTCGCATCCTTGAAAGACATTAAACTATGGTATGTCCCACTTCATCAGTGGTACATACCATAGATGGTCACCGTCTATGAATCTGTTATGGGATTGGAACAAGATGAGACAGAATATTTCTACAATGGAAGCATACCACGGCATCTCCGACTCTGTTGAGATACAAAAGTATCACCAGTTGATACTCATTTTGGCCATACTTTGTCACCAAGTGCTTTTTTAACCTTGAGCAGATAAGGTTGTTGTCTGAGAGACAAAACGTTTCATCACTGCAAGGACATTTTGCCAAAAACTCTTCATAGAATGCGTTGTGAGACATGAATCAAAGAAGTTGCTCTGGGAGCAGTCATTCACGTCTTGGCAAGTTCTCGGCTGAAGACCTAGCCGCCATTGAGTCTGTCGTGACCAGCAGTACAGTTTTAACAACTTCTTTGACCCGAAGCTTCACCATTGAGGCAGAAGAATGGTTGATGAGTCCGGTTTTCGCCATTCACTGTAGAGATTTGAATCAAGCCTGGTCTAATTGCCTCACCGTATCCTGTCCAATTTGTTTTCTTTGTCGTTTTTTCTTCCCCCAGCGCTTGGAATTCTTCCCCACGATGACTCACGAGTAGCGAAATATAGACTTGCACGCGGTACTTTCATCTACCAGCATTTTGCTTTTATTCCTTAACCTTCACGGCAATTAAGTGGCTTTTCTTTGTGTTTGAGTTGTCCTCGCTGGAGCGTGAACAGGCCACTTGCTGCTCGGGTTCTTAGAATTGGCTTCTGGAATCTTTCGACCATTACGGGACACATTTCTCGGCATGTAGATAAGTGTAACAGATGTTATATTTTAAGTCCAGACTTATCAAACATTTCACTGACAACAATAGCATTCGTTGGATACCATTGGGCCTGTTTTTAAAGCTAACCTTATTTTTACTTTCTCTGCTACGTGCTTACAACAGATAGAGGAAGCATCATATATACATCGAAACATTCAATGTGGAGATTACACCTCAAATACATGTTTTGAGACTCCCTGAATCTCTATTAATGTAGCCATGAAAGCATTGGAATATCTCCTAGTATTTCGAACACCTCTTGTCTTATTCTTTCTTGGAGAATCACCTTCGGAACTATCCATAAGTAGCACAAAAGCAGCTAAAATGTTTCAATATTCACTATTCTATTAGTTGAAAAAAGGAATGACGTCACTAAATGACAGTGTTACCAACACACACTATTCGATCTACTTATGAATCCAGTAACTCTTTGCAATTAACCAGCATCACTGCCCTCTCTTAGTATAAAAGATAAATTAGTCCAGAACTTTTTACTTTCTCTACTGGTAAGTAGAGGAAGTATTGTATTCCAACCAAAAATTAGATGTCGAGATATCACCGGAAATACATGTTTTGTGCCCCCCTAAATCCAAAAAAAGCATTTTTAGAACAAGGTCGGTGTGTGTGTCTGTCAGTCTGTGGACAGCATAACTCAAAAACGAAAAGTCGCTTAAAAACCAAAGTTTGTATTTAAGTTTAATGTCTTTCAAGGATACGACACGAAGATTTTGAAGAAAATAGCCCCACCCTACACTACCCTGTACATGGAAACTTTTTCGAAAATTTTGATTTTCTTGAAAATGGCTCTAACGATTTTGATTAAAATGCCATATGTATGAGATATTTTTATGACAAATGAAATGTAGATCTCGAATTTTCTGACTATAGCCCCTGTAGTGGTATTTACTCTGGACGACTTTTGCATAACTCGTAAACCGTTAGAGATAGACCAAATCATACTATACAAAAAATGTAGATTTTGCTAAAATACACAATTTATGTCTCAATAAATTTTCTTGTAGGGTGAACCATTTCGGAGATATTCCTTGTTATGTGTGCGAGTTTCGGAAAACTTAGAACTTTCGTGAAATGGATCATCGTTGTTCATTTTTTTATGTTATGTGTGCAAAGACAACAGAATCTCAAATATTTGACTATCGCTCAAAGCCTACTGTATTCTAACATTCCCCTTGTACCTACAAGGAAATAAGCAATAAGGTAATTTGTACAAATGTTTATTTTAACTAACACGAAGAAGATATAGGAATAAGAGTTTGTAAGAATGGTTAGTACAAGAGTGGAGAAAGTCATGTGAGTGCAACACATCAGATTTTTTCTCTTTTACACTAACTGATAGCTTGAAGAGTGAGGAAATAAATTCATATTTCAATTTATTTTTGCAAAACGTGGACTTGTTCCCCTTTTCAAATCACTGATTCAATGTTGGATCTTGTAAACCAAGCGTCGATAAAAATCCCTTCATTTCCAAAGAGTTCCATAATTCCCTTTCGAGTGAAAGATACCTAAGCCGAGGGAAAAATCCCTCAAGGTGGCAACACTGGTTAGGTGCTTAAGAAAGAAGTACTTAAGGTTTTACTGTATTTTACAGAAACAGTTACTTGTTACCATAGTTTGACCTTGCATGTTCGTTCTCGACACCACTGGTTTTTCGGTCCACTTGTTTGACAGGGTCTGCAAGGTAATTTGTTAATTGCACAAAATTATACCTATGTAATTTAACACCTGCTAAATGGTTTTGTTTGTTTATCACCGACATTAACTTATTTTGCACTTTAAACACCCATCTACATTTTTCGAACAAAAAAATCTGATTTGTTGCTTCATATTACCTTCCCTACTCACTGCAAATTATTCTTACAAAACCCAATATTCCTACCAAGGATATACGATGACTTTTAAAAATTCCATGATTATCCCATGACCACAAGAAAAAAAAAATGTTATGTGTGTACACGCCTGAATTTCTCTACTCGCTGTTGTAATACTATTCTTAAAAATTTCATAGTTATAACTTGTGATAACCGCATTCAAGTTTTCCATTGTGGTAAGAAACACTTGCATGAAAAGAATAAAAGGAGAAACGAAAAAAAAAAAAAAAAAAAAAGGTATAATGGTTCCAATTAAAGAAAACCACAAGAGCCTCAAACTTGAAAGTAATAACTCCGAAATTGTGAACTTCAAAAGAAAATTAATATGGAATAAATTCTGTATTCTAACCAGATGTACATTTTTTGTAAAGTAATTTCGTCCGATATGACACAATGTTGGAGGACGTTAATTAAAAAAAAAAAAAAAAAAAAAAAAAAAAAAAAAAAAAAAAAAAAGTAAAGTAAGATTTCGTCTCTCTCTTACGGTTTTAACAGTTATGCAAAAGTCATCCAGAGTAAATACGACTACATGGGCTATAAGCAGAGAATTCAAGATATACATTTCATTTGCCATAAAATATCTTAAACATATGTCATTTTAATCAAAATTGTTAGTCATTTTCGAGGAGAAAATCAAAATTTTCTAAAACTTTCCGTGTAAACAGTAGTTAGGGTCGAGGAATTTTCTTCAAATTCTTCGCGTCATCCGTGAAAGACACACACAGACGCGCGCGCACACACACAGTTTTTTTCTAAAACGCTGTTTTTTTAATTCAGGGGGCCTCAAAACATATATTTCCGGTGAAATCTCGACATCGAAATTTTGGATCGAATCTATTACTTTCCCTACTTACTATACGTAGTAGAGGAAGTAAACATCGAATAGTGAAATTGAAATTGATAACAAAGAATGTCTCAGAAGTGGTTAACACAAAAGTTTTTAGATAGCATAAATTGTGTTTTAACTTTTACACTCTTTGTATAGTGAGATTTTGTCTATCACCTACGTTTACCAGTTATACAACATTCATACGTAATGAGGATTAGTTGGGAGACCATTGTAAGAAAATTCAAGATATAGATTTCATTTGTAATGAAAATATCTTGAACGCATTGTGTTTTATTCAAAATTGTTACAGCCATTACTATTGAATCTATTCAGAAAGTTGTGTGATGCGTAATATACAAGTTATTCTACCAAGACTGACATTTTGACAGCTTAGGAATATAATTATAGTTAATTTTTGTTGGCAATGCCAGGCATATTAATTTATGCATACCGGTAACCTTATGCGCATGTGCAAGGCCACGCATGACGCACTTCTTTACCTATATACTTGCCTTATAAACATAGTTACTTGTTTAATTTCATGCAAACCTCTTTAATGACACTGGACAGTTGTTTAGGACAACAAAAATCGATGTTTTGTTTTTATACTTTAAAAAATAAAATTATAAATTCTCATCTGTCAAAATGCATGTCATGTTGGGATTTTGTATTCATAAGGAGCTTCAGTTTGGACATTTAAGTGTGGCAGCACGGACCAACTGCCTTCATGCACTTTAACAATTTGTATTTTTCATGCATTAGTTTTCTCTGTAACCCATGAAGCTGCATGGATGACATTTTTACTTTCTCTACCTATAGTAATAAAGAAAGTATTGTACTCCACCCAAAAATTCGAGTCGACATTTCACCGGAAATATATATTTTGAGAGCCCCTATATAAAACAAGCATTTTTAAAAAAAAGCCCATGTTTGTCCGTGCGTGTGAATATGTGTTTAAGCGATAGTCAAATCTTTCAAAGCTTTGAGATTCCATTCTCTTTGCACACTTAACATATAATAAAATAAATCACGATCTTCCATTTGACGAAAATTTGTTTTCCAAAACTCACACAAATATCAAGGAATATCTCCGAAATTTTCACTCTACAAAACAAAAAAATCATTTGCACATAAATGGCGTGTTTTAGCAAGATCTGCATTTTTGTACACTAAGATTTGTTCTATCTCGTACAGTTTACCAATTATAAAAAAGCCATCAAGAGTAAACAGCACTATAAGGGCTACAGCCAGAAAATTCAAAATATACACGGATTGGTCATAAAAATACCTCAACCATTTTAATCAAAATCGTAAGAGCCATTTTCGAGAAAATCAAAATCTTTGTAAATGTTGCATATAAAGGCTAGTGTAGGGTGGAGGAATTTTCTTCAAAATTTTCGTCTTGCATCCTTGAAAGACATTAAACTTAAATACCAACTGTTGTTTTTAACCGACTTTTTTTAGTTATACTGCCCGAAGCCTGACAGACACACACATACACACGCGTCTTTTCCTAACATGATAGACATATATAGTTTTATTAAGGGTGCCTCAAAACATAGATATATTTCCGCTGAAATCGCGAGTTTTAATCCGGCACAGACCGATGGTTTTATGTGTGCTTAAAAACGACAGCCCCATGTCAGTAGATTTACTGACATGTAAAAGAACTCTTGCGGGACGGAATTCCGGCACACTGGGGACGCTGATGTGATCCTAGAAATTGAAAGCGTCGTAAACAGCAAAATAATTTTCGACATCGAATTTTTGGGTGGAAAACAGTACTTCCTCTACGTAGTACAGATAGTGAAAGTGTTTTTATTTGATTTTAATGAATTTTCAGTCATGCATATCCCTGAATAGTTTCAAGGACAATGAGTCATGCATGTAGTTGATTCAGCAAGGCAGGATAACACATCTGAACACTCTTTAAAGGAAGCATTTGCACTGTGCCCGAAATTGACAAGTTACAAATATGAAGGAGACGAAAGTTTCCGAGGAAATGGTAGGGCCATTCTTTTCCTGTGTTAGAATTACACAACGTTGACTCATATGAACACCCAACTCGTTTTCAAGGCAGTGTGACTCAATTGGCATAAAAAAACTCGGTCTGGGTTATTATGTATAAGAAATATTACACTTAATGTCCGCACTTGACCCCAAGGAAATAAACTTTTAGGATTATGCAGAGAATGCGATGACTCTTTCAGATAGTGGCATTTTATTTTCGCTACAGGAAAGATAGTGCCAGAAATAGCTATCTGCACACATGCTAACTTTTACGTGTTGGCCATAAAGTGTGAGAAAGACGCCTGTCTTCTATAACGGGAAAGAGTGCGGTTACAGATTCAAAGTGTTACAAATTTTCACCCTGAGCCTGGAAAAACACCACATTCAGTTGCAGTTTATTCAAACTTAAGATTACAGACAGTGTTATGGTAGACCAGAGCTTATCTGTGTCTCTCCTTCATCATGATCATGGTCCCCCTTCACTGGACTGTAACAAAATGTATAGCACCACTAGTGACCTCTAGTAAATGGTATACAGTGTTATGGTAGACCAGAGCTTATCTGTGTCTCTCCTTCATCATGATCATGGTCCCCCTTCACTGGGCTGTAGCAAAATGTATAGCACCACTAGTGACCTCTAGTAAATGGTATACAGTGCTGTGATAGACCAGAGCTTATCTGTGTGTCTATCCTTCATCATGATCATGGTCCCTCTTCACTGGACTGTAACAAAATGTATAGCACCACTAGTGACCTCTGGTAAATGGTATACAGTGTTATGATAGACCAGAGCTTATCTGTGTGTCTATCCTTCATCATGGTCATGGTCCCTCTTCACTGGGCTGTAACAAAATGTATAGCACCACTAGTGACCTCTAGTAAATGGTATACAGTGTTATGATAGACCAGAGCTTATCTGTGTGTCTATCCTTCATCATGATCATGGTCCCTCTTCACTGGCTGCAACAAAATGTATAGCACCACTAGTGGCCTCTAGTAAATGGTATACAGTGTTATGATAGACCAGAGCTTATCTGTGTGTCTATCCTTCATCATGATCATGGTCCTTCTTCACTGGACTGTAACAAAATGTATAGCACCACTAGTGACCTCTAGTAAATGGTATACAGTGTTATGATAGACCAGAGCTTATCTGTGTGTCTATCTTTCATCATGATCATGGTCCTTCTTCACTGGGCTGTAACAAAATGTATAGCACCACTAGTGACCTCTAGTAAATGGTATACAGTGTAATGATAGACCAGAGCTTATCTGTGTGTCTATCCTTCATCATGATCATGGTCCTTCTTCACTGGGCTGTAACAAAATGTATAGCAGCACTAGTGACCTCTAGTAAATGGTATACAGTGTTATGATAGACCAGAGCTTATCTGTGTGTCTATCCTTCGTCATGATCATGGTCCCTCTTCACTGGGCTGTAACAAAATGTATAGCATCACTAGTGACCTCTAGTAAATGGTATACAGTGTTATGATAGACCAGAGCTTATCTGTGTGTCTATCCTTCATCATGATCATGGTCCCTCTTCACTGGGCTGTAGCAAAATGTATAGCACCACTAGTGACCTCTAGTAGATGGTATACAGTGTTATGATAGACCAGAGCTTATCTGTGTGTCTATCCTTCGTCATGATCATGGTCCCTCTTCACTGGGCTGTAACAAAATGTATAGCATCACTAGTGACCTCTAGTAAATGGTATACAGTGTTATGATAGACCAGAGCTTATCTGTGTGTCTATCCTTCATCATGATCATGGTCCCCCTTCACTGGGCTGTAACAAAATGTATATCACCACTAGTGACCTCTAGTAAATGGTATACAGTGTTATGATAGACCAGAGCTTATCTGTGTGTCTATCCTTCATCATGATGATGGTCCCCCTTCACTGGACTGTAACAAAATGTATAGCACCACTAGTGACCTCTAGTAAATGGTATACAGTGTTATGATAGACCAGAGCTTATCTGTGTGTCTATCCTTCATCATGATCATGGTCCATCTTCACTGGGCTGTAACAAAATGTATAGCACCACTAGTGACCTCTAGTAAATGGTATACAGTGTTATGATAGACCAGAGCTTATCTGTGTGTCTATCCTTCATCATGATCATGGTCCCTCTTCACTGGACTGTAACAAAATGTATAGCACCACTAGTGACCTCTAGTAAATGGTATACAGTGTTATGATAGACCAGAGCTTATCTGTGTGTCTATCCTTCATCATGATCACGGTCCCTCTTCACTGGACTATAACAAAATGTATAGCACCACTAGTGACCTCTAGTAAATGGTATACAGTGTTATGATAGACCAGAGCTTATCTGTGTGTCTATCCTTCATCATGATCATGGTCCGCCTTCACTGGGCTGTAACAAAATGTATATCACCACTAGTGACCTCTAGTAAATGGTATACAGTGTTATGATAGACCAGAGCTTATCTGTGTGTCTATCCTTCATCATGATCATGGTCCCTCTTCACTGGGCTGTAACAAAATGTATAGCACCACTAGTGACCTCTAGTAAATGGTATACAGTGTTATGATAGACCAGAGCTTATCTGTGTGTCTATCCTTCATCATGATCATGGTCCCTCTTCACTGGACTGTAACAAAATGTATAGCACCACTAGTGACCTCTAGTAAATGGTATACAGTGTTATGATAGACCAGAGCTTATCTGTGTGTCTATCCTTCATCATGATCATGGTCCCTCTTCACTGGGCTGTAACAAAATGTATAGCACCACTAGTGACCTCTAGTAAATGGTATACAGTGTTATGATAGACCAGAGCTTATCTGTGTGTCTAATCTTCATCATGATCATGTAATTAACCATTTCTGAGATATTCTTTGATATAAGTAAAATTTTGAATAGTTACAGTTTTCTCAAATGGGAAGCCGTTATTCGTCTCTGTGTGTTTTTGTGTCTATTATACAAAGAGAATGGTATTTCAAAGCAATCACAGTGAGACCCGCTCTTAAATTTTTAGCAGTCACTACACTGTATACTCGTTCCCCATTTACCCACAAGAAATATACAATACGCAATATCTACAAAGTGTTTATCTTGATTAACTTGAATTAAATAGCAGAATAAGAATTTCTGAGAAGAATTTTTACAAGAGTGAGTCGAGAAGGTTATATGAGTGCAGCACATCAAATTTTTACTTTCTCCACTAAGTATATTAAGTAGGGGAAGTATTGTCTTCGACACAAAATTTCCAGATATATACTTCACCGGAAATGTGTTTTGAGGTCCTTGAATCCCAAAGAAGCACTTTAAGAAAAAGGTCCCTGTGTGTGTGATTGTGGACAAATAATTCAAAGACGAAATGTCGGTTAAAAACCAAACTTGGTATTTAAGTTTAATGTAATTCAGGGATGCTACGCGAAGATTTAGAAGAAACTTCCTCCAACCTAAACTACCCTTTACATGGAAAATATTTCGAAAATTTTGATTTTCTCAAAAACGGCTTCAACGATTTTGACTAAAATGTCGTATGTTTAAGATATTTTTATGACAAATGAAATGTATATCTTGAATTTTCTGGCAGTAGCCTACGTGGTCCTGTTTACTCTGGATGACTTTTGCATAACTGGTAGACCATAAGAGATATACCAAATCTTACTCTTCAAAAAACTAGCTCTTGCTGTCGGAATACATTTTTTTAGAGTGAACCATTTCGGAGATATTCCCTGTTATTTGAGTTTTGCAGTATTTATCAAATGGAAGGTTAGTTATTCAGTCTTTTATTTCTTGAACTTGCAGGGAGAACGGAATTTGAAGGCTTTAAAAGGTTTGACTATCGCTCAAAGCCTACTGTATTCTCATATTCTCCTTGTACCTACAAGGAAATAAGCAATAAGATAATTTCTGCAAATGTTTGTCGACTTACATGAAGAAGATAGAGGAATAAGAGTTTCTAAGAATATTTTTTTTTGCAAGAGTAGAGAAAATCATGTGAGTGTAACACTCAGGTTTTTGTATGTGATATATGGCATATAATTTTGAGTATAGCTTAGGCAGTGGTGTTCTTTGCATTTGTACTTGTTTATTGCGGTACCAGGAAGAATTTCAGCAAGAGGAAACTTATGAGACGGAATTCCTACTTATTTTTCTGCACTGAAAACATATTACGTATTAAATTTCAGGTCATCGCAAAGTTATTGCTGTTTGCTGGATGAGGTAAGATTTTGCAGTAAGGTTTGAATTTGAGGAAGTTGATTGCGGACAGGAGCTGTGTGTGTGTGTGTGTGGCCGATGACCGTTGCTCGTTCATCTTCAGCTGATACCCATTTGCATATGGCGGCGGCGTGTCTTTGAGTAAACCAAACCGATATAATATCGCATTACCTGCATCTCTACAGCTAGGCCTGCCCCACTTGTATAGTTTTGCTTCCACAAAGAGAAATTACGTAAGACAGGCAAGGTCACTTCATATGTTTCTGTTGGAATATCGCCGATCGGATGTCCTGGGAACCTGGCAAGGAGCTCTGTTGCCACGCTGTCTGCAAGAACCGGTCCAGCCTGTGTATTTATATCCTCACGTGATGACCCCAACGTGTGCCTCATTTCGGCTCTCGTTTGAGAAAAAACGCTCATTTGCAACACAAGAAAATGCCGAGCAAGGTGAAAGAGCTCTTGAAGCCTGCCTTTCCAACCCAACAAAAAACAAAGGAACACTATTTACTCATTAGATAAACTCCTAACCACTCACTCAAGTAATTTGGTTGTATTTCATCCGAAAGGGGAATGCAACCAAAAAACTCCCAGAATTATCCCAAGACGTTAATGGATGTGTGAACCGGTGCATTGTTTTGATCAAACCAAACTTTCTTTTTCGCTAAATGCGGCTGTTATTGCCTGGTTACATCACTAAAACGCTGCAACAAGTTGACATAATACTCACCATTGATTGCATTTCCTTTTTTGGAAACAATGAGAATTACCCTTCCAGCCTTACATCCGCACCTTGTATCCCTCCGCGATAACCTGATGTTATCACCTGCGACTAACACAGAACAAACACCACGTGGACTCATACCTCGTATTTATGTTGCAACAGAACGATATTTACTCAGGAATTTTAGAAATATCGCGTTACTTTAAGTAGTCTTTACCAGGGTTATCGTACATCTTGAAAACTCACAGATAATCGCCGATATTTAAGGTACTATATTTTATGGTGTGCTTGGGTTTCGGCGTATTGCGAGTTCCTTGTTGATGGCTTGTGTTTACAGCAAGTGCGGATCTAATGGTGGAGCGATTATACATCCCAAAATGACTGATGCCATGACTTCGCCTGCAGATGGAACTGTCTTCGCCTTCTTTGAAGCCCATTCTCCTCTTTCAATCCATTATGCCGACTGTTCCTTCGTCTCAGGTGTGAAGTCATGGATCCATTTATACTTTCTCTGTTACATAGGGGGAGGTATTGTATTCCACCCAAAAATTCGATATCGAGATTTCACCGGAAATATATGTTTTGAGGCCTGCGTGAACAGCATAACTTAAAAACGAAACGTTTGAAAACCAAATTTGGTATATATGTTTAACATCTGTCAAGGATGCGACACGAAGATTTTGAGGAAAATTCGTCCACTCAAAACTACCCTTTACATGGAAAATTATTCGAAAATTATGATTTTCTTGAAAATTCCTCTAACAATTTTGATTAAAATGTCATATGTTTGAGATAATTTTATGGCAAATGAAATGTATATTTTGAATTTCCGGCTATAGCCCATGTAGTCCTGTTTTCTCTGGATAGCTTTTGCACAACTGGTAAATCGTAACAGATAGACCAAATCTTACTATACAAAAACGTAGATCTTGCTAAAACACACAGTTTGTGTCCGAATAAATGTTTTTTGTAGGGTGAACACGTTTCGGAGATATTCCTTGTTATTTGTGTCAGTTTCGGAAAAGTTAAAACTTTACTGAAATGGAACATCATTGTTCATTTTTTTACATTTTAAGCGTGCAAAGAGAACGGAATCTCAAAGCTTTAAAACATATGACTATCGCACAAAGCCTACTGTATTCTAATATTCCCCTTGTACCTACAAGGAAATAAGCAATAAGATAATTTGTACAAATGTTTGTCTCAACTAACACGAAGAAGATATAGGAATAAGAGTTTGTAAGAATGGTTAGTACAAGAGTAGAGAAAGTCATGTGAGTGCAACACATCAGATTTTTCATTAATGTATCCATCCGATAATGTATTCAGTTATCTAACAGTAATTTTCTTTTTCTCCTTCCATAATTATAATAACAATAATTATGTTCATCTCTAAATTATCACATCGTTGTTGCCATTTTATTTAAATATACAAAGACGTCGCTTGAATTTAATTATATGCAAATCCAAGCCTATAATTGCGCCACATTATACGTATAACAGGAACAAATCTGGTAAACTACTTTCATGCAAATTTTAGTGTCATTTTTGTAGCTTTTTGGTAATTTTGCAGTAATTTTGCAGCTCATTTTAAAAGTAATTTAGGTCATCAAAATCCGGGCCCTGGTAATTACTAAGGCTTGGAACTTGAAAACTAGTTTTCTTTTCGAGTATCCGAAGACAAGGGCAATATAAAATTGGTGTATGTTTGGTTTCGTAAATGTAAGCAAGAAAATGGTGAATTTTATTTGTCCTTTTGCCATTTTATTTTCTCTGCTACGTATTTACTGCAAGTAAAGGAAGTATTATATTCCACCTAAAAATCCGATACCAATATTTCTGTGGAAATACATGTTTTGTGACCCCTGAACTTAAAAATATCTGACTCACATACTTTCTCTACTCTTGTGCTATTTTTACAAACTCCTAGTGTATAAAGTTTCCTTTTTCTGTTCTCCTTGACTGGTTAAAAGGAATTGAGAACTGAAAGACAAAACCGCTGTTCAACAGTAAACACCAGATACCGAAAATGTTTATGCTGACTTCTCGTTTGTTGCTACGACATTGTTGCTCCGAAAGCCGCCAGCTCACGTTGCGTCTTTGTCAGCAAAGATAAGGAAAATACGCCTAGAGTTGTTTTTAAGATGCGTATGCTGTATTCTGATTGTAATGGCGTAAAAATTAGTTCTATTTTACTAAAATAACGCTTTTGTTTTGCCCATTAGTTTACCATAAGTTGTTCTTCACATTTCATAGGCAACTGTTGTAGTTTTGCAGAGTTTAAAGCAAAATTCTATGTTTCTTCGTTGTACTTCGTAATCCAGCATTTTCAATAGACAGAAAGATTCAGCAGGTGCAAAACACTGGTTCACTTGCACCCCTGCACTGCAAGACGTGTCACCTTTCATTTTTACTTTCTCTACTGGTAAGTAGGGGAAGTATTGTATTCCACCCAAAAATTCGATGTCCAGATTTCACCGGAAATACATGTTTTGGGCCCCCCTGAATCCAAAAAAAAAAGCATTTTTAGAAAAGGTCTGTGTGTGTGTCAGTCTGTCAGTCTGTGGGCAGCATAACTCAAAAACGAAAAGTCGGTTAAAAACCAAAGTTGGTATTTAAGTTTAATGTCTTTAAAGGATGCGACACGAAGATTTTGAAGCAAATAGCCCCACCCTACACTACCCTTTACATGGAAGATATTTAGAAAATTTTGATTTTCTTGAAAATGGCTCTAACGATTTTGATTAAAATGTCATATGTTTGAGATATTTTTATGGCAAATGAAATGTATATCTTGAATTTCGTGGCTATAGCCCCTGTAGTCGTATTTACTCTGGACGACTTTTGTATAACTGGTAAGCCGTTAGAGATAGACCAAATCATACTATACAAAAAATGTAGATCTTGCTAAAATACACAATTTATGTCTAAATAAATTTTCTTGTAGGGTGAGCCATTTCGGAGATATTCCTTGTTATGTGTGTGAGTTTCGGAAAACTTAGAACTTTCGTGAAATGGATCATCGTTGTTCACATTTTTATATGTTAAGTGTGCAAAGACAACAGAATCTCAAACATTTGACTATTGCACAAAGCCTACTGTATTCTAATATTCCCCTTACACCTACAAGGAAATAAGCAATAAGATAATTTGTACAAATGTTTATTTTAACTAACACGAAGAAGATATAGGAATAAGAGTTTGTAAGAATGGTTAGTACAAGAGTAGTGAAAGTCATGTGAGTGCAACACATCAGATTTTTTTATTACAAGAGAACGCTGTGTTGTGTAATGTTTGTGTAAGAATGTAAGACAGCTCAATGGCAAAACTGTCCGGAGATTTTGTGAACACACCTCGTATATATATATAAACATAAGCATAGCGGTATGCACATTGCCAAGCACGAATTGAAGTAGCGTTCATCTGTTCATTGCTACCTTCTCTCTTCCATTTGAAAGTTCTTTTTAACACTCTGGTTAACCTCAGACTGCTGAGTCAGTGCATGACGTCACGCAACAATGTGGCCGCCGCGCCGCGCCGCTGGTACAGCGATGCTGCTTGATAATTATTATTGTGGGCCATGACTTGTATCTTATGTAACAGTTGGTAGGAATGTAACCCACAGGGTCATAGCCCGTTTCTGTAGCAAGGGTTAAATTGCATACGTCTGCTGCTCGGAACACCATCTGGGACCGAGAGTGAGTTCTTCAGGTGCAATACCGCGGTCACGTGGTCACCACCAGACCTCCAGGTATGTACCTAAGGGAGAGGAGCTATTGCACTCCACCCACAAAATTCGCTATGCCAGTATCATAGGAAATCATATTCGCAGGACTTAAGGATTTGTGTATCTGAAATTGTATAACTGAAATTTCATGAAGACCAAGAAAAAATTATTTTAATCTATAATACCCTTATCATAATCGTCATCTACACCAAGATAGGGCAAGCTGGCCTGTTTCGGTTCAGAGAACGTCATCTTTGCAGCGACATTTAGGTTTTCCCACGCTACGGTTCCCTTCAGGTTTGCTCTGCTCAAATCTGTTTGTATGTAGATATTTTCCTATTGAAGTTATATATGTTTAGTTGTTCTCTAATTGTGTCATTTCTCGTGTGATCTAAACGAGTGTATGCAACAATGCTTCTTAAACACTTCATTTCAGCTATTTCCACCATTCTTCTGTCCCTTCTGTTCATTACCCAGTTTTTGGAACCACATTGGTACGACCATTACTTTATAAAACTTCATCATAGTTTCATTTCGAACTTTATTTTTCAGAGTTCGTTAACCGTTGCACATATATTCTGAAATTTGTATAATTACTTTCTCTACTGTAACTACAACGAAGTTTTGTATTCCACCCAAAAATTCGAAGTCGAGATTTCACCGGAAACATATGTTTTGAGGCCCCCTGAATCCATAAAAAGCATTTTTAGAAAAAGGTCCGTGCGTATGTCAGTCTGTGGACAGCATAAGTAAAAATCTGATGTGTTGCACTCACATGACTTTCTCTACTCTTGTACTAACCATTCTTACAAACTCTTATTCCTATATCTTCTTCGTGTTAGTTAAAATAAACATTTGTACAAATTATCTTACTGCTTATGTCCTTGCAGGTACAAGGGGAATATTAGAATACAGTAGGCTTTGTGCAATAGTCAAATGTTTGAGATTCTGTTGTCTTTGCACACTTAACATATAAAAAAATGAACAACGATGATCCATTTCGCTAAAGTTCTAAGTTTTCCGAAACTCACACACATAACAAAGAATATCTCAGAAATGGTTCACCCTACAAAAAATTTTATTGAGACATAAATTGTGTATTTTAGCAAGATCTACATTTTTTGTATAGTATAATTTGGTCTATCTCTAACGGTTTACCAGTTAGGCAAAAGTCGTCCAGAGCTAATACGACTACAGGGGCTATAGCCAGAAAATTCAAGATATACACTTCATTTGTCATAACAATATCTCAAACATATGACATTTTAATCAAAATCGTTAGAGCCATTTTCAAGAAAATCAAAATTTTTGAAAAATTTTCCATGTAAAGGGTAGTTTAGGGTGGGGCTATTTTCTTCAAAATCTTCGTGTCACATCCTTGAACGACATTAAACTTAAATATCAACTTTGGTTTTTAACCGACTTTTCGTTTTTGAGCTATGCTGTCCACAGACTGACAGACACACAGACACACACACGGACCTTTTTCTAAAAATGCTTTTTTTGGATTCAGGGGGCCTCAAAACATGTATTTCCGGTGAAATCTCGACTTCGAATTTTTGGGTGGAATACAATACTTCCCCTACTTACCAGTAGAGAAAGTAAAAATGTAGATCTTGCTAAAGAACACAATTTATGTCTAAATAAATTTTCTTGTAGGGTGAACCATTTCGGAGATATTCCTTGTTATGTGTGTGAGTTTCGGAAAACTTAAAACTTTCGTGAAATGGAACATTGTTCATTTTTTTATATGTTAATCGTGCAAAGACAACGGAATTTGAAAGTTTTAAAAGATTTGACTATCGCACAAAGCCTACAATATTCTAATATTCCCCTTGTACCTACAAGGAAATAAGCAATAAGATAATTTGTACAAATGTTTATCTCAACTAACACGAAGAAGATATAGGAATAGGAGTTTGTAAGAATGGTTAGTACAAGAGTAGAGAAAGTCATGTGAATGCAACACATATTTTTTGTAGAGCTTAACATTTTCGAGAGATTCCTTGAATTGCTTTGATTTTTAGAATATTTATTATTTTTTAAACAGGAAGCCATTGTCTTTTGCCCTTTTCTGATCATGCAAAGAGAATGGAATTTTAAAACCATTACATAGTGACCTGCTCTTAAAGGGTTTGACTATCCGTTAAAACGTGCTGTTTTCCCATTATATCTACGCATTTCTTCAAATTCTCATGAGGGTTAACGTGAAGCAGATAGAAGCTTTGTTGTTTTTAAGGAATAGTTGTTTGAAGAAGGGGTGGAAATTTTATCTGAATGTAACACGACAATTATATTTTCTTGTATTATAATTACTTTGAGAGAAATACAAATAGATTGACCCTCAGAGTCAATTGAAGATAGGCTTCAGAATTAGCCAATATTTTCTTAAATTTTTTGTTGGGTTTCAAAACAATTACGCAGTTAAGTGTAATTCTAATGAAACCCCAAATACAGCACTGTATTTGTTGTAAAAGACCTAACTCCGTGCTCGAAACACACTCAAGACCTGCGCTAACAGGTGAAGAGAGCTCAAATGTTGAAATACCACTAACGCCGTGTGCTTAGGCAACATGCAAAACGTGGCTTTGGTGCAGAGTGCATATTCATCGGTAAAGGAATGTCTCCTGATTTCCTGCATAGGTTAACTCGTAAAGCTTAAGGGTACCTAACTGAATTCATCAAACATACAGGCTCGGCTTCATCTGGATAAGAAACTGCTACTTGCATTCATATGGTATTCTCTTCTCATTCTTCCAAAAACTTACGTACTAGTCCAAATACCCGGCGTTGTCCGTGGTTTGGGAATTTCTCCCTAAAACATTCGGAGTTAGGTTGCACTTGTCCAACAGCCTTGTGTTTCTTACGAGACATAAGGATACTATAAGGAATAAAAAATAAACTAAATAAACAAAAACATCGGGAAGACACTGCAAAATCACTGTTGAACAATATCAAATACCACAGCAAGAAAAGCGAGCAGAGAAAACCGTATGAATGTAATACATTGCATTCATTTCGACAATATAGAAAGTGTATGAATTGTTTGTAGAAGGGTAGAAGAGAAATACATGTGAATGTGTTACGTAAAAGTAAAGCGAGTTAAGAAAATCATGTGACTGTAATACAATATATTTCTATTTCAAACATATATATTTGTTTTGGTATCTTAATACGGAAGATATGTTACCGTTTAGCCATCTGTGTACTGAGATGAACAACCTGAGTATAACAACATTCCTGCGCATGCGCTAAATTCCTCCATAGAGTCCTTGGCGCATATAGTACTGCGTTACTTGTGTAGTTTCCACTACAGTAATATTTTTAACAGCAGTGCGACACAGCTGCTGAATTGGCCGACATGAGCTCCAGCACAGTTTGATGTGAATGTGCGGAATCACCTCAACGTCACATATCCAGATCGATGGATTGGTAGAGGTGGACCAGTTCCATGGGCAGCACGGTCGACAGATCTGACATCTCTACACTATTTTCTGTGGAGTTGTATGAAGAGAATGACACTCCTGTAACTTCAGCGGAGGACTTTATGGCTCGAGTCCACGAAGCGATTCAGAATCTTCAAAGACAACTGCACGTAAGACTCACCACCGCCGATATAGGCTCTGCACACTACGAAGTACAGTACACAGTTCGAAGCCCGTTTGTAATGCAGACAGCTCGATGTTGGGTTTATTGACGAAATATGAACGTACACTCATCTCACACTTCGATGCGCTACAGCGTCCAAACCGCGCATTTCTAGACAGGGCTTCCTTTGAAAACCGATCAGTTTGCCATCGCGCACAACATACTAAACGTTGGTGGTGTTTTTTGAGACACCCTATATATATATAAAGCTTACTTCCTCCCAGAGGTTGTTGGTGTTCGTTGGGCAATTAAAGTTTATAAAATAATAAAACTGTTGTGGTAGTTTAGTTTCTTATGCACATGAAATATTTTGAATAACATTAACATATTTTCGTATTGTGAATAAGTTGAATAATTAATTCCCTCAAAACTATATAACAGATTGTGCTGAAACTTTGTGTGGTAGTTTATAGCATGAAAACCCTTAAGTTTGCACAATATTTATTTCATATCTATAAAAGTACCATAGACCTTCCAAATTTGAGTCTCCGGATCCCTTAAGCTTTATGAAACCCGAGCTCATTTGAGCATTATTTCATTCATTCATCTTACTATATGACTACAGATTTTATACTTCGTTTAAGGTGTGAAAATTGCGGAAAATTTTTAGTTTTAATCTTTGCATTTGTATTATACTTTGTACTTTAACGTACACTTTAGTTTTCTCAATATAAGCCATTTTAAGGCCTCAGGAGGGCATTCTCCTAATGCCGGTGAGCGTTCCTCACTAAACTTCGTCGATACTGCTTTGAAATGCATTTTTCGTTTCCACTGGCTCTGGTTTTGGTCTCTTGTAGGGAATTTTGCTTCAGAAAGGTTGTAAGTTGGCTGTGCTGAAATTAATTCGATATATCGAGTTGAAATGCCGCGAATCTGACATATTTTGCTTCCAAACAGAGAAATGCACTCAGTGTTCTGTAATTCTGTAATCTTGCCAGGTTATTTCAGTGTTCCAGTTATATATTTGACATTGTTTAGTTAGTTAATAGGTTTTAAGTTATGCGTTAATCTATAGTAGGCGTAACAAGCAGATATTTTATGAATTTGGCGTATAAATTAGAAAGTGCGTATGTACAGGTTAGGTAAGAACAATACATTTCTAAATTTTGTGAACAATGCGAAGGTGAATAGAGTCCCACATATAGTGTTGGGGAATTTTAAGTTAATTGGATTTAGTTAAAGTACAAAAATGTATTGTTAAACTTCAAAATCCATTTTTCTCAATTATTTTCTTCAGCATTTTTCACTATTAAAAGTGCTCCTTGGACCCCAGTTTATAACTTATTAACTTGACATTTTCAGGAGTGTTTCAGAGATTAAGGTATTAAAATTTGTAATGTGCTGGTTAAAAAATATTAAATAATTGAACTGAAATTAAATATTTTCCATAAATCATACTGAAAAATTTGAAACGATCAATAAAGTGTATACAAAACATTTTTTTTTTTTTTACTTTCTCTACTGGTAAGTAGGGGAAGTATTGTATTCCACCCAATAATTCGATGTCGATATTTCACCGGAAATATATGTTTTGAGGTCTCATGAATAAAAAATAAAAATTAAAAAAAAAAAAAACATTTTTAGAAAAATGTCTGTGTATGTGTCTGTGTGTCAGTCTGTGGACAGCATAACTCAAAAACGAAAAGTCGGTTAAAAACCAAATTTGGTATTTAAGTTTAATGTCTTTCAAGGATGCGACAGGGAGATTTTGAAGAAAATAGCCCCACCCTAAGCTACCCTTTACATGGAAAATTTTTCGAAAATTTTGATTTTCTTGAATATGGCTCTAACGAAATATTTTTATGTCAAATGAAATGTATATCTTGAATTTTCTGGCTATCGCCCCTGTAGTCGTTTTTACTCTGAACGACTTTTGCATAACTGTAAACCGTTAGAGATAGACCAAATCGTACTGTACAAAACATGTAGATCTTGCTAAAATACCCAATTTATGTCTCAATACATTTTCTTGTAGAGTGAACCATTTCGGAGATATTTCTTGTTATGCGTGTGAGTTTCGGAAAACTTAGAACTTTCGTGAAATGGAACATCGTTGTTCATTTTGTTATATGTTAAGTGTGCAAAGACAACAGAATCTCAAAGCTTTAAAACATTTGACTATCGCTGAAAGCCTATTCCCCCTATAAGCAATAAGATAATTTGTACAAATGTTTATCTCAACTAATACGAAGAAGATATAGGAATAAGAGTTTGTAAGAATGGTTAGTACAAGAGTAGAGAAGGTCATGTGAGTGCAACACATCAGATTTTCTCCTAAGCAATGGCAATTTGACAATTTCTTTATATTTGTTTACTGAGCTGAAATTAAAAATCTGGGAGAGATGCAGTAAACTGAAGGGCCCAAGAGTAATTTTGTATTAACATATCAAAAATGGATATTTGATTAATAAATATATTAATAATTCAAACGCAATTTGACATAGGGCATTGAAATTTTGTCTATGCTATATATTTTGTGTTCTGAGCGTGTGGAAAAAATTGAAAGCAATTAAAAGAAAACTGTGGATTCTTTTATTTTCTTAGTTACATTGCCTTAAAGGACGTTAAACTTGAAATAAAGAAAGAGACAGACTAGAGATTTTATATTTGCTTTAATGTAGATGCTCTGAATATATTGGTTTGGGCGTTACATAATAAAATTGAAAGAAAGGTTTTTATTTTGCTGTGGTGTCACACCTGTTGCTAATCTGGATCCCAAGGCTAGCTATCTAAACATAGGAATGAACAGCGTAGTGTAGTGTGTGGGGTAGGTAGACCACCTAGGCGGCGGATATCATTATCGGCCGCTATTTTGATAACCACCTGCACATTAAGGCGTTTTGCGTGTCTCGAATAATTGCCGATACGATCTCGCAGGAGTGAGTGAGACAGATATACAAAACTGCGATGTAGTTATATTTGTGAAAATACGTCAACCTTAGCCAGCACTGCGAGTGTGCTAAAAGATATCTACAGAAGCTTAGTCGAGCTAAGGGGCTTAGCGTTTTATATAACATAATTTTCGGATAATTGATATGACTATTTTACCACCTTCAGACCCATAATATTTTATATTTTCCCAAAGAACATTACTATACAAGTCCCAAAGCAGGGACGTAGTAATTTTCCTCAAACTGATTGCCCAATTGGGAGTTCATTATAATTTTATGGTACATAATCATGTTAAGACAACTAAAAAATCCACAGTTTTCTTCTGATTTCTTTGAATTTTTTCCACACACTCAGAACACAAAATATATGTTATACACAACATCTCAATATTCTACGTCAAACCGTGTTTAAATTATGAATATATTTACTAATAATAAATCCCTTTTTGATATGCTAATATGAAATAACTCTTGGAGCCTACAGTTTATTGTATCTCTCCTAAATTTTTAATTTGAGCTCAGTATACAGATATAAAGAAATTGTCATATCGCCATCGCTCAGATTTAATTACTTTAAGAGAGAAAAAATTGATATTTTCAATTTTTTCAGTATTAGTTATGAAAAATATTTAATTTCAGCGCAACTATGGTCCACCGAGCACTTCCAATAGTGAAAAATGTTTAAAAAAAAGAATAGAGAAAATGGATTCTAAAGTTTCACGATATATTTTTGTACTTAACTAAATCCAATAAACTTAGTTTCCCAGCACCATATTTTGGACCCCCTGTTGTTTTCTGCTTGGTCTCAGTAATAGTTTTTGAGAATTTTAAGTTTCCTTGGTTGTTTCTTAATAAGAAAGCTTTCCTTTCGCCTTCGCATTGTTCATGAAATTTAGAAATGTGTTGTTCTTACCTAACCTCTACACCATGCACCGTCGCTAATTTATACACAGAATTCATAAAATATCTGCTTGTTTCTGCTTTACTATAGACCAACGAATAACTTAAAGCCCACTAAATACCTAAACAATGTCTAATATATAACTGGAACACAGAATAACCTGGCAAGATTGCAGAATTACAGAACACTAACTGCATTTCTCTGTTTGGAAGAAAACATGTCAGATTCGCGGCATTTCAGCTCGATATATCGACTTTATTTCAGCACAGCCAACTCACAATCTTTCTGAAGCAAAATTCCCTGCAAGAGACCAAAATCAAAGCCAGTGAGAACGAAAAATTAATTTCAAAGCTGTAGCGACGAAGTTTAGCGAGGAACGCTCATACACACTGGAGCTTTGAAAATGGCTGATGTTGAGAAGACTAAAATTGCCGTTAAAGTACAGAGTGTAAGATAATAAAAATACAAAAAGAAAAAATCAAGTTTTCCGGCAATTTTCAGCAAGTTTCATAGACACAGTACCTTAATGGCAGTAAAAATCAAGCTTTCCGAAACATGATTTGAATTCGCGCCACTCTGCAGCAGTAATTCTGGAAACAAAGCTTGGGCCAGCGGCATCGGTCGTCAGTTGGAGGAACTTGGTGTTGTTCTGTGCTTGACCCACGTGGCATATGTTATTGTCCATCTCATGTTAAGAATCAGGCTAACATTATTGCATTTATAGTTGTCAATAGGGAGTAATTCGCAATTTGTATTGGGTCTTGTATGTGTGGTCTTCAATTGTAAACATTTGAGCATGATTTGGATACTTGGTTACTTACTATTAAAGCTAATGTAGGCTAAGATCTGCACGGGTTCTGGGACGAAGGTATGCACACAAGCAGATTCATCCATGACGTCATAACATGAATCAGAGCTACAGTAGTAAACAAAACTTCGTTTCCTTGTAGCAATAACGATAGAAATGATCTGTTATGTGTTCGACAAACTCGGTGACGCCGTGGCCCAGTGGTTAGACCGTTCTGCTACTACGTAGGAAGCCCGTGTTCGATCCCAGGGACCCGCATGTGGTATTTGTGGTGGAGAAGCGGCGTCTGAGCGTGTTTTCTCCGGGTTCTCCGGTTTCCCCCACCATTTATTCCACCAATTTCTCGAACATCACCTTTCCATTCATCATTCCCATAGTGACCACTTCACTCTGTCCGGTGCATAGGTTCCTTGCTCCCCGACAGGCGTCTGATCCTAGGCACTGGCTTGTAAGTCCTACATAAGGGGAGGGTACTGAGGAAAAGAAGAAGAGATTCTGTTCTCTTTGCACGGTTAACATAAAAAATGAACAACTATGTTGCATTTGACGTAAGTTTGTTTTCCGAAACTGACGCAGATAACGAGTATCTCCGAAATGGTTCACTCTACAAAAAAGTTATTCGAACATAAATTGTGTGTTCTAGCAAGATCTACATAGTAAGATTTGGTCTATCTCTTACAGTTTACCAGTTATGCAAAAGTCATCCAGAGTAAACAGGACTACATAGGCTATAGCCAGAAAAATCAAGATATTCATTTCATTTACAATAGAAATATCTCAAAGATATGACATTTTAATCAAAATCGTTAGACATTTTCAAGAAAATCCAATTTTTTGAAAAATGTTCCATGGAAAGGGTAGTTTAGGGTGGAGTTATTTTCTTCAAAATCTTCGTGTCGCATCCTTGAAAGACATTAAAGTTAAATACCAACTTTGGTTTTTAACCGGCTTTACTTTTTGAGTTATGCTGTCCACAGACTGACACACTTACGCTTGGACCTTTTTCTAAAAATGCCTTTTTTTTATTATTTCCGGTGAAGTCTCTATATTGAATTTTTGGGTGGAATACAATACTACCTCTACTCTACTATACGTAGTGGAGAAAGTAAAAAAACTATGAATCTCAAACTTAAATGGAAACAACATTTATTACGAAATGTTACAAAAGACTGTCTCTGGAACTATGTGAAGTTGAGACTAACTGGGACGGTGGAGGAAGCAACTAAGCTGAGATTTGAGCCATGCGATGTTCCTGAAAGTAGGCTCCTGGTGTCCTCCGAGAGAAATACGTTAATTGCAGGATAAAAATGGAAACTCCGGCCCCGGGGCGTCCAGAACAAGACTCGTTATATAACCAGAGATCGCCAGGTGGAAAATTCCAGAGCGCTAAGCCTGATTAGAGACTCTGTGTGTTCTGTAACAACCACACCATAATTGGCAAGGCGATCTGTCACAAGTTCTCGTTACTGTCATGTGTGCTGCGACAGTATCCACCATTATTACTTTCTCTACTAGTTAACTATAGCAAACCCCCTGGGACATCACCCCCAGAAATATCTAACGCAAAAACTTCCAAGATAGATCTCTCATTAATGGGCACTGCGACTGAGTTTTTAATGAAAATGAGAACTTTTTTACTTCCAGGAACAGGAAATAGGAACCTGGAAAGTCAGAGAAAGTCATGAAATTACTGTCTCGTAATACATGTTGTCCAAAAGCTACCCATTGATGGTTCTTAAAACATAACCTCACTTCTTCTTGATCTCAGTTCATTGGCTGAGCGCCAGTAAGGATTGAATCGCACCTTCACATGTCTTCTTTGTAGAAGAGTGAGTAGAGAAAGAGATCTAAATGTATTACCTTAAAGTGAGAGGAGAGAGCAGTGTGAATGTAATACCATTTCTATTTCAAACATACAGAATATGGTATGACTTATTTTAAAAGAGGGTGTAAAAATGATTTTTGGTGTAAAATCATGTTTTTATGGAAAACTGTTTATAGGAGAGTGAGTAGAGAAAGAGATGTGAATATGTTACCTAAAAGTACTTAAGTAGAGAAACCACTGTGAATGTAATATGCAGCATCTCTATTTCAAACATACAGAAAAGTGTATGATTTGTAGAAGAATGCGTAGAGAAAGAGATGTGAATGTGTTGCCCAAAAGTGCGAGGAGAAAACAGTGTGAATGTAATAGCATTTATATTTCAAACATACAGAACATGGTATGACTTATTTTAAAACTGGGGATAAAAATGTTTTGTGTGTGTGTGTGTGTGTGTGTTTGTTTAAAATCACATTTTTTTATGGAAAATGGTTTATAGAAGAGTGTGTAGAGAAAGAGATGTGAATATGTTACCTAAAAGTGAGCCTAGAATACACTGTGCATATAATATCCATGTATACAAGAATTTAACCAAATCTTTAGTCGTTTCTGAAATACCGGGAATATATATACAAGAATTGCGTTGTAAAAGCGGGAGTAAAAAAATGTTATTTTTTATGTAAAATCGCGTTTTTTCGGGAATTACACCTATATAGATGAACTTAAAAAGCAAAACCCTATCTGAATATAAAATTTGATGAAAATCGTTAGACCCGTTTCCAAGTTGCCCGGAATAAATATATTTATATACAAGAATTGCTCGTTTAAATATATAAGATTACTAATTCATGTCTGTAACTCTCTCTTCTGTTGTCTCCTCGCCTCTTTATATGGCGAGGATGGCTTAACATGGACCTTTCTCGACTTCCACAAATACGCCGGCCGCCGGATGTCCCTAGAAGGTTCTGGAAACAGCTTTTGTTACCGCTTGATTGTTGTTAGTCACGTGTTTGCTCGCCTGAACGGTGTGGAGAAGCTTTACCGTGCTGTGAAGTAGCTTGGCCCCAACCGCCCTTTGTTGTGCGTCGTGCCCGGCATCACGTTATAAAGAGTAAAAGTGTGTGTATGCGGCGTAACCTCAAAAACCGCTCAAATTCTTTCACCGTTGAAAGGGCAACTCTGGCGGAATTAGGCCTATAAAACACTTCTAATTTCATTATATAAATTAATTAAAGCTCAAAATGGACTTACAAAGCTCTTGCACGTGAATACCAAAACATTAGAGATAAAAAAGGACATACGAATGAGGCCTTGGCTTTCACGTGGAATGCCATAGAATAGAAAAGGTTACTCCACAGAATGTAAACAGTTATTGCATTCCTAGAAGTATAAAAAGAAAATCCCATTACGTTTTATTGCAGGGAATGCACATAGTTGGCCATGATGCAACACTATAACAAAGTGAAGACAGAGTATAAAACGTGTCAATCGGTCATATGTTATATTTGCTTTTTTAGTTATCATTTATCAAGTCTGCAGATGTGTATGTAACGGAAAAGCGTCAAAACTTTTTAGTAATCTTTATTTTAATTGTATAGAGGCATGCATTGAATTTTCTTAAACAAGAAAATGTTCGTTCACAGGATATTCTAACCAACTGTATACAAGAGTCGCTAGATATGTATTGAGACAGCAAAATATGTCACAGAAATGTTTTGTTTATCCCAGTTTCTCAAACTATTCTCCCTGGCACTCTATGCAGCGTTCTATCCTCTGGAACAACTTCTGGAAGCATCCAGTCACTCAGTTTCTGGCACTGGAGATATCTCCTCTTCAAACTGCTTCTTTAGGGCTAGAAAATCGGTGACGTCGAAGTCCGTTCTTCACAATAAGGAACAGGAAGAAATCACGTGGTCTCAGATCGGGGCTATAGGCCAGATGAGTCAATAGTTTTGCCTCAGTTCCTTACAGAAACTCCATTGTTAGGTTGGCGGTGTGAGCTGATACATTGTCATGATGCAACAATGTGTCCCTTAAACGTTATTCATGATGGATGGTTGAAACTTCGGTGAACTAATCCCTAATGCCAGTTCAATGTCCTTGTAGGTTAGTCTTGTATCTTCCCTGGTCATTGTTTCCACAGCTCTGATGTTTTTGTCACTCTTTTCTTCATCTTTAAGAGATCGCCGCCCTCTAGCGGAACACAGTGGCACGTGACAGAGATAGGCCCCCAAAACCCCCCTCAAACCATCAAATGACTGCGTTTCAATCAAACGACATTTGAAATCGTACTAAATCATTGCACAAAAATCTCAATCCCCATTGCACATGAAAAAAATCTGATGTGTTGCACTCACATGACTTTCTCCACTCTTGTATTAACCATTCTTACAAACTCTTATTCCTATATCTTCTACGTGTTAGTTGAGATAAACATTTGTACAAATTATCTTATTGCTTATTTCCTTGTAGGTACAAGGGGAATATTACAATACAGTAGGCTTTGTGCGATAGTCAAATCTTTTAAAGCTTTGAGATTCCGTTCTCTTTGCACACTTAACATATAAAAAATGAACAACGATGTTCCATTTCACGAAAGTTTTAAGTTTTCCGGAACTCACACAAATAACTAGAAATATCTACGAAACGGTTCACTGTACAAAAAAATTTCTCAGACATAAATTGTGTATTTTAGCGAGATCTACATTTTTTGTATAGTATGATTTGGTCTATCTCTAACGGTTTGCCAGTTATGCAAAAGTCGTCCAGAGTAAATTCGACTACAGGGGCTATAGCCAGAAAATTCAAGATATACATTTCATTTGTCATCAAAATATCTCAAACATGACATTTTAATAAAAATCGTTAGAGCCATTTTCAAGAAAATCAAAATCTTCGAAAAATTTTCCATGTAAAGGGTAGTTTAGGGTGGAACAGTTTTCTTCAAAATCTTCGTGTCACTTTCCTGAAAGGCTTATTGAGTTTTTGTGTGGAACACAATACTTCCTTATGTCCTCAGGTATAGATGAGAAATCACCCTAGAATTCCCTACCGACCCATATACAAACTCAAAGACAATGGACAGTTGAAGGGATTCGAACCCGGGGCGTTACTAGGAAGCCTTATTGCGTTATGCTGTGATGTCCTACATTGCAGATCACCATGAGACGTGGTGATTAACACCACACCTCTGCTCTGGAATGATGTTTCACAAATTCCCTGCTTAATGACAGTAATAAAAGGTTGCCAGGGTCGTATGCATAAGTAGTCCTCGACATTTGCAACGACCACATATGTCATTTAAATGAATACATTTTCTCCAATGAGTATTAAAATTATCACGTGTCACATTGACGTTCCTATCCCTAACCATTTTTTTTTTTGCAATCACTTTTTGTTCAATCTACTTAATGTTAATCGAGATACGATATGTGTAAGAAGTAGTTTTATTCCGTATCTCCTTGTGGATACAATGACAATAGAGAAATACAATAGAAAGTATTTGAAAATATAGATCAATATTAATGACTATCTCGGAAATGGTTAACTACACACAAAAATAGGTTTGGACCAAGTTGTGTGATTAAAAAAAAAAAAAAAAAAAAAAAAAAAAAAAAAAAAAAAATAATAATAATAATAATAATAATAATAATAATAATAATAATAATAATAATAATAATAATAATAATAATAAAAATAAAAATAAAATTAAATTAAAAAAACATTTTTAGAAAAAGGCCCGCACGCGCGTGAGTGTGTGTGTGTGTGTGTGTGTGTGTGTGTGTGTGTGTGTGTGTGTGTGTGTGTGTGTGTGTGTGTGTGTCCGCGGAAAAGTCGGTTAAAAACCAAAGTTTGTATTTAAGTTTAATGTCTTTCAAGGGCGCTACACGAAGATTTTGATGAAAATAGCCCCACCCTAAACTACCCTTTACATGAAAATTTTTCAAAAATTTTGATTTTCTTGAAAATAGATTAAACGATTTTGATTACAATGTCATAGTTTAGATATTTTTATGACAAATGATATGTATATCTTGAATTTTCTGGTTATAGCCCCTGTAGTCGTATTTACTCTGGACGACTTTTGCATAACTGGTAAACCGTAAGAGATAGACCAAATCGTACTATACAAAAGTTGTAGATCTCACTAAAACACACAATTTATGTCTCAATAAATTTTCTTGTAGGGTGAACCATTTCGGAGATATTCCTTGTTATATGTACGAGTTTCGAAAAACAAAACTTTCGTGAAATGGAACATCATTGTTCATTGTTAAGCGCGCAAAGAGAACGAGATCTCAAAGCTTTAAAACATTTGACTATCGCACAAAGCCTACTGTATTCTAATATTCCCCTTGTACCTACAAGGAAATAAGCAATAAGATAATTTGTACAAATGTTTATCTCAACTAACATGAAGAAGATATAGGAATAAGAGTTTGTAAGAATGGTTAGTACAAGAGTAGAGAAAGTTATAGTTTTTGCATCCGTTATAGGGAAGCCAAACGATAGATTTAAAAACAGGATTCTATTTACGCAACGTATTAATTTCTAAATGACATTGTATTGCTCGTGTGTGCCTGCTTTTGTTCTGAATATTTCAGAATAGTAGTTGTTTTTACTGTTGTTATTTGTATGTTATTCGCAAAACAGTAGTGTTTTAAAGACACCGGGTAGTGAATTTTTGCGAAAACATCGATTTTTATTTTTATTCTAGAACATAGTACAAATCTTTAGCTTTCATTTAAATGTGCCGGCACAGGGACACGCCCCTATTTTCCATACTTTAACCTCAATTTTCCGTAACTTCATTTTTTAACACTTCTTGTGCACTTTTCCCAAAGCATATTAAAGATATTAACTTGAAAATGTTACTGTACCTATATGCTTAACTACATTCACTACAATTTTTTCTCTTCCTCAGTTTTATGGCTACATTTCAAATTATCCCCAAATTTCATTTAAATCAGGTAAATTTTGGCAACAAAAACTGAAACCGTCTTAAGCACATAACCTAAGTATGGCAAAAGCAAAATTACTTCCTGCTGTCCTTAAATATATTATGATATTTAGAATCGGAAATGATTTTATCCAAAAGTGTTTTAGAGAACAAGATGAATGGGTTTATCATGTGTTGTGTGATAACGATGTTCAAGTATTATTGCCGTTTGAAAGCATGTTACTTTAACCCTGTGATATTTGAGGTTAGGAATATTCTATTATGTGGGTTGGCAGTACTGCTTTCCGGTGTAATGTCGGCCATATTGAATTCTTGGGAGCTACCGATGAGCTGTTTCCCCTATACTTATTTTCTTGCTGATACAATGTCAATAAGGAAAGAGTAGAAGCTATTTAAAAATTTAGACCGATAACAGGAATATCTCGGAAATTGTTAACTGCACACAAAATATATTGGACCGAAGTAGTGTGATTTAACAAGATCTAAATTTTTTAATGCCGTAAGCTTTTGTCTATCTCTTAGGGTTTGACATTTATACAAAAGTCATTCATATACGTTATATGAAATAAATATTTTTTTTCTAGAGTTAACCATTTCTGAACTATTTCTTCGTATTGCTTTGACTTTTGCAATACTTACTTTTCTCATCAGCTAATTCATGTTTGTTACGTAATTGAAACTGAGAATGGCTAATTGCTGATTGGTAATACTGTATTAAAGCAGTTTATTCAAGGAATTGCCCTTAACAATAATGGTGTGACGTATTTACTATGACTGCTTGAAATTTCCACATGAATAACAGTTCTGTTGAATTTCCTTGGGCTAAATGCTTTGCTCTGGTTGAAGTTGAGGCAGCAAAGATCGCGAAAATGATAGGTTAAGGAGAATACAATGAATCAGCACAAATCACCGCTATCAGACAGGAGAGGCTGCTGCCATTGTTTGTCTAGTTCCTGTCTCGACACGCCCATCCCACTTCCTTCCCTGTATGGAGCGAAGTTAATTGAAAACAGTAGCCTAAACCTGAAAACCAAGCACGGTGACCGTGAGCGCAGAGAGGAATATTACACAACCTCAAAGTCAGCTGGGATTTTGATGATCGTCAATGAAGGGGTAGGAAAAAAGATACAGAAACCATTGATTGGAGATTTTGAAGGCTGAATCAAGAAAAGAAAATGCAGGAAGCAGAAAATCAATGAGGTTTTGCTGGTTGTCATTGAAGAGGAGGGCAAAAAGGCTGAAAAATCAATGGTTGTAGATTTTGAAGACTGTGTCAGCAGAAGAATATTGCACAGTCAGAAAATCAAGTGGCAATTTGAATATCGTCAGTGAAGAAGGGAGAAAAAGACTGAAAAACTAGTGGTTCACCTTTTGAAGACTGGATCAAGGAAAGATTTGCACAACAACTTTGGATTTTGATCATCGCCTATAGCAGGGACAATGAAAAGTCTGAGATATCAGTGATTAGAGGTTTTGAAGAGAATAACTGCAGGAAGCAGAAAATCAATTGGGTCTTTGATGATCCTCAATGAAAAGGTTGAGGAAAAGGCACAAAAGCCAGTAACTGGAGATTTTGAAGCCAACCAAGAGAAGAAAATGCAGAAAGCGAAAATCAACCGGGATGTTTATCATGATCTAAAAATGCTCTTTTTTGGATTCACGGGTCTCAAAACATATGTTTCCGGTGAAATCTCGACATCAAATGTTTGTGTGGAATACAATATTTCCTCTACTTAACAGCAGAGAAAGTAAAAAAAATCATTTTAATGAAAAGGTCCGTGTGTGTGTTTCTGTGTGTGTGTGTGTGTGTGTGTGTGTGTGTGTGTGCGCGCGCGCGCGCCTGTCAGACTGTGGACAGCATAACTCAAAAACAAAAAGTCGGCTAAAAACCAAAGTTGATATTTAAGTTTAATGTCTTTCTAGGAAGCGACACGAAGATTTTGAAGGAAATTCCCCCACCCTAAACTACCCTTCACATGGAAAATTTTTCGAAAATTTTGATTTTCCTGAAAATGGCTCTAACGATTTTGATTAAACTGTCATATGTTTGAGATATTTTGATGACAAACGCAATGTATATCTTGAATTTTCTGGCTATAACCTATGTAGTCCTTTTTACTCTGGATGAATCTTGCATAACTGGTAAACCGTAAGAGATAGACAAAATCTTAGTGTACAAAAAATGTAGATCTTGCTAAAATACACAATTTATGTCTGAGTAAATTTTCTTGTAGGGCGAACCATTTCGGAGATATTCCTTGTTGTGTGTGTGAGTTTTGGAAAACATACTTCTGTCAAATGGAACATCGTTATTCTTGTTTTTATGTTAAGCGTGCAAAGAGAATCTTAAAGCTTTAAAAGATTTGACTATCGCTCAAAGCCTACTGTATTCTAATAATCCTCTTGCACGTACAAGGACATAAGCAATAAGATAATTTGTACACTAGTAGAGAAAGTCATGTGAGTGCAACACATGAGATTTTTTCCCCTAAAGCTCGTTATCGAATTTTAGGGTGGAATACAGTACTTGCTCTGCTTACTGGCAGAGAAAGTAAAGAGGAGGATAAGATGAAATTGTAAACAAGAAAAAGCAAGGTAGAAGAACAAGAGGTAGATGGAGACTTAAACATGAACAAAGCACCTTGTCTGGGGAACAATAAGGTCTTTGTGTGCTAATGTAAAACGTCTCCATTGCAGTCGAGTTTTGCATGACATTAGTCACGTGGTTTGAAAGCCATTTAACTTGTGTAAAGTGGTAGCTACACACACACACACACACACACACACACACACACACACACACACACACACACACACACACACACACACACACACACAGGTGGTTCATCTTGGGAGGCCCGGCCTTCAAACACGATAATGGGACAACTTGCTCACAATTTGGTTAATGTCGTTCCTCACAAAATTACCGCTACTACAAAAACTGGCAATGTTTCCTGCTTTATTGTCACTATGTATAATAATGATTATAGTATCAGCTCTCAAGGTGAGGTGTTTGTTGCCTGCTTATTTCTGGTCACTCGGGTTGGAACTACTTGCAATTGCGGTACACCCCGTGTCGACATTCATATGTTCTAACATGTCTGGGTGCTGAACCCATGACAACTTGTCGTTAAACATACGTTTAACAAGTCTATCAATATTTGACACAGTCTTAGAAGATATACCAAGTGATCGTCGCGTAACATATTGTGATACAGACTTTTGGAGAAACTCTGTTCACAAATATATGTAGAGCTATACTCACTCTTATACACACTATTCTTGTAAATGTCTATTTCTCTATCTACTTAATTTTAATCGACATAAACATTTTCAAGTTCTCTTACTGTGAATTTCCATGTAGGTACAAGGGGAATATTAGAATACAGTAGACTTTGTGCGATAGTCAAATCTTTTAAAGCTTTGAGATTCCGTTCTCTTTGCACAGTTAACATATAAAAAAATGAACAACGATGTTCCATTTCACGAAAGCTTCGTTTTCTGTATCTGAGACAAATAACAAGGAATATCTCCGAAATGGTTCACTTTACAAAAAAAAAAAAAAAAAAAAAAAAAAAAAAGTCAGACATAAATTGTGTGTTTTAGTGACATCTACAGTTTTTATATAGTAAGATTTTGTCTATCTCTTACGGTTTACCAGTTACGCAAAAGTCGTCCAGAGTAAATATGACTACACAGGCTATAGCCAGAAAATTCAAAATATACATTTCATTTGTCATACAAATATCTTAAACATATGACATTTTAATCAAAATCGTTGGAGCCATTTTCAAGAAAATCAAAATTTTCCATGTAAAGGGTGGTTTAGGGTGGGGCTGTTTTATTCAAAATCTTCGTGTCGCATCCTTGAAAGAGATTAAACTTAAATACCATCTTTGGTTTTTAACCGACTTTTCGTTTTTGAGTTATGCTGTCCACACACACACACACACACACACACACACACACACACACACACACACGGATTTGTTGTGCTTATAAGTTTGGCCTTTCGGGTGGTACTTGCTGTTTTTGACTGTTCCGGAACAAATCGTGGGCTGCAGTGCTGTCCGGAGATTTTGAGAGCTGTAACTGTATCTTCATAACCTTTGTACATAAAACGTAGTCTAGAGCAGGCATGGGCAAAATTGACTCATCTAGGACACTGCCTCACTCCACCTGCCATTCCTCCCCTTCAGTATTGTTCAGATTTCGACACGCCTCATTCGCTGGCGAGTATGGCTGTTTCATGAAGAGTGGTAGATATGCAGATTTCAATTTGCAAATATAAGGCGTTACAATATCAAACGCAGCTTTGATCAGAACCATGAATCAATCTTTGGTGATCTTACAAGTATTTATTTTACAATTTCAAAAGGCACTTTTGGAATACTCGTATTATTACGTGCATAAGATAAAGGAAGGATATAAACTTGAAGGTTATGTAGTTTGTCTAACCTCAGTAGGTGACTGTTATTATTACCGTATGCAAAATATGTCTAATATAAACAAAATGCTTAATAACAGCCTAGAAATTATTACTGCCGCGCAGGTGGAACGAAACCACCACTGTACGTGTTGTATCCAAACAACCTTGGTCACTCTGCAAGAGAATGTGGGGTGAGTAATTGTTTTCCATCAATTGTTCCTTCATCATATTTCCATTCATCCCCTTCCTGTCTCATACGTGAGTTGTTTAAAGAAATGTTTATTTCATTGGATCAAGTATACCTGGTTAAATAAAACCTTGGGTCGTTTGATCACCCACCCTGCAGATTCTCTTTGATACGGAGTCTATACCTGTTTCTCGACAGACATCTGATCCTAGGCGCCCGTTTGGAAGTCCTGGGGTGTAGTACGTCCATACGGCGAAAGTAAACAGAGACAGAAGTTTTCCACCTTTAAATATCAACCTTTGAATACCGGTATCTGTGACTGGTCTAAAAATAATCGAGATACATAAAGCGAACAAGTGAACGGTGCTGTAATCGATGTCAAATGAAGGGGTGGTTTGATACCGCCTCTATGGAACTTTCACTTGGATTACTCCACAAGGAAAGGTTAAACCAATACAACACAATTGGGCTTCTAGAGGAAGAAGTGAAGAATTATTTCCATGTATTGTTAAACTGAACAACAACTACAGCGTTTGTGCGTAAACTTTCATAGACATACTGAGCGGGAGATCATGGGTTCGATTATAAATAAAATGAAAATCTGTATCTTATATAAAATGACCGCCTCTGTAGTGCAGTGTTAACACACCTACCTCTAGCGCAGAGGACCCGGGTTCGACGAGGGGATTGTTTCCCCGCTGGGAGGTTTGGCACGGGGTGCACTCAGCCTCGTTAGGTCCCGGAGGGGCCAGCTGAGGAGCTACTTGATGAACTAGCTAACCGATATCCTGAAGGCCGCATAACTGACCGAGAGGGCTCAGGGTACTGCACCCCGCCTGTAGTGGGCAGAGGTGGAGGACGCAGAGGTCGAGCGGTAAGCCTTGGCTCGTCATAGACTCTTGAGCTGGGTTTTTTATATATAAAATAAAAATCTGTGACGCCTAGTTTCTTAATCCACGGCCAATATTCCAGATTCTTAAACCTATTAACTATTTCAACAATTATAACACAAACATTTGTCATTTACAGATCATGTAGTAAAAATTAAGCATTATTAACGATGTAATTAAATAAAATATACAGTATATAAATACCGAATAAACAATGCAATACATAATATAAAATGACAGGAAAATTTTGAAGAAAATAGCTCCACCCTAAACTACCCTTTACATGGAAAGTTTTTCGAAAATTTTGATTTTCTCAAAAATGGTTCTAACGATGTTGATTAAAATGCCATATGTTTCAGATACTTTTATGACAAATGAAATGTATATCTTGAATTTTCTGGCTATAGCCCCTGTAGTCGTATTTGCTCTGGACGACTTTTGCGTAACTGGTAAACCGTCAGAGATAGACCAAATCTTACTCTAAAAAACGAAGACCTTGTTAAAACAATTTATGTCAAAATAAATTGTGGACCATTTCGAAGATATTCCTTCTTATTTGTGTGAGTTTTGGAAAATAAACTTTCATCAAATAGAAGATCGCGATTCAAGGTTTAAAAGATTTCACTATCGCACAAAGTCTACTGTATTCTAATATTCCCCTTGTACCTACAAGGACATAAGCAATAAGATAATTTGTACGAATGTTTATCTCAACTAACACGAAGAAGATATAGGAATAAGAGTTTGTAAGAATGGTTAGTACAAGAGTAGAGAAAGTCGTGTGAGTGCAACACATCAGGTTTTTTAAAGTTATGATCAGGGTAAAGAATCTAGCTGCACTGTGGTACAGATATACAACAGAACCAGTATTCAAATGAGAAACATAAAATAATTCGAACTTGCAATCGCAGAACACAAAATACAACAGGAAATATGTTTGAAATCAGTTTAACAATTTTTGTATCAAACGAAATTATAAATTAGCAGCAGATACTCCAACTTCTCACATTGGCAATATCTTAAAAGTTTGCACCATCAGTATGATCGAATTTTAGGCCGTGCCAATGGACGCTATTGTATGTCTGCTTCATTTTTTCTTTTAAGAGCTTAGTAATAATTACAATACAACATTTATAGTAGTTCCGGCGTAAGGAACCCATTTAACGTCAACACCGCTAATGTATTAGTGCGCGCAGCACGTGGGGAACATGTCGGTAGCGAGAGATATTCGTCGCTTATTTTTTACACGAGACCGGTTATAACATCTGCTGAAATAGCTGCCATTGAAAAGAGCGCCTTTAATTTTGGTGTCTACAATCATGTATGGGGCCTATTAAACCCAACAATTTAACATTTATAAAGTTAAACACATGCGTGTAGACTTAGAAATCAGACTGGTGGTTCGTTTTCATAACAGAACTTCGGTACTTTAGAGCGAATTCCACACTTCACAAAATCGTCTACTTTTTCTTTAACACAGCCAGTTTCTTTGAACTCTTTGCGAACATGCACAACGCTGGTTCCTGATAAACCGCTATATTCTGAGGTTATGTTTACTAAGTCATTCACAAGAAATAGTTTAACACTTTTTAAGTTTTCCCTTAGCATGTTTTCTGTAACTCTCAGCGCTGGGTTATGCTATCGCAACTGATTGGTTAGACCCCATATTCCTTACTGGCCGACTGGCATAGTCTGTTCACTAGCTCATAATTTAAAAACGACTCGGTGGGGCTTTTCCTGTCTCAAATAAAACTTATAAGTGTAGTATGTTACAAGGGAAGCATTAATCATAATAGTGAACAGATTTTAAACAACAATATCATTAAAAATTGGTGGGTCTATTTTCTTTTGTTCCTCAGAGTGCTTCGGTCATGCTAGGAGCGTTTGTGTATTTCGAGTAGCTTGCTTATTTCAGCAACACTATAAATAACAATTCATAGGTTATGTTGTCCTTTAGTTTATGAAACAATCTTAATAAATGCAATTCGTGTTAGCAAAATTCTGTAGATAAATTGACAGTCTCTCATGCTGGATAATGTCGTTAGGGTATTTGAAAATGCAGATGTTTATTCTGATACCCTGAGTGTTCATTAGCTATAGTTGGTGTCACGTGACAAGTACTCATTAGACAGCTCTAGGCGCCTTGTAAGGCGATAACTTCTCCTACAGCAAGGCGTGCGGGTCAGTCTGCGACACAGGCGTTTGTGAACATCGCAGACACTCCGTATCTTGGCAAATTACTGTCGTTAGAGAATTTAGAGAAAACTTGCTGTGATAAGAGATCTTAAATCATAATTTTTTTCAACATAAAAAGAAAAAAAGGGAGACAAAAAATAACAAAAAAAAAAAAAAAAGTAACTGCAACATAGGTTTCCAATTATTTTTCTATATCTGCTGCGTATTTAGGGTATGTATGCCTGAATAAATGGATTATTCTTGGAGTTGCTTATTAGTGTGTGTGTGTCTGTGGACATCATAACTCAAAAACGAAAAATCGATTAAAAACCAAAATTGATATCTAAGTTTAATATCATTCAAGGGTGCGACGCGAAGATTTTGAAGAGAACTCCCCTACCCTAAACTACCTTTACATGGAAAATTTGTGGAACATTTTTATATCCTCAAAAGCGCCTCTACGATTTTGATTAAAATGCCATATGATTAATATATTTTTATGACATATGAAATATAAATTTTGAATTTTCTCGCTATAACTGGTTGTATAACTGGTAAACCGTAACACATAGAGCAAATATTACTGTTCACTTGTAGAGTGAACTATTTCGCAGATATTCCTTGTTATTTGTGTGGGTTTTAGAAAACTTAAAACTTTCATCAAATGGAACATCGTTGTTCGTTTGTTATGTGTTAGCTGTGCAAAGAGAACGGAAGTTGAAAACTTTAAAAGATTCGACTATCGCGCAAAGCCTACTGTATTCCCATGTGTGTTTGTTTTTTAAGAGTTTAACTCAGACGAAAAATTGGTTAAATACCAATTTGGTATTTAATTTCAGGGTCTTCAAACCATACAACAATAAAACTAGAAAATCCAGCCAATCAAAACTTACCCTTATATAGAAAGTGTTGTCATACTTATTTTTTTTTTAAAAAAAAGTGCTTAACGATTTTTATAAAATACCACATATATTCTTGCATTCCAAACTTCTAAATCCTCGCCTTATATACCTTTCCGGCTGTCATAATTTATCGTTGTAACTCTGATTATAAATATTGTTTATTAAATTACTTATCTATTTCCGTATGGGTTGCTTATAAAATTATTAATCTTACCAGTGAATATTTGTGATATTACAATGTGCAAGTGAGGGGAAAATTTGAAAACAGTGGAGGTAAAAATGCATATTATCTGATTCCCTGGAGAACAAAGCTGCTCCCATTTGTAAGGTAGTTGTGTGCTGACTGACGTGGACTTTCTGTTGCAGATGTTCAACTCTCTGGGGGTGTTGGTGTCCTGCAAGAGGGGGTCCAAGGATCCGACTGTGACCCGTTGTTCAGGCATACAGCTGTACCACACTGGCTGGATCTTGACCACGGCCACTGTCTTTGGTGAGAACCTGTCAGAGAATGAGGCACGTACCTTGAGTGGTGCCACCCGGGGTCTGCGGCATATCCCCACTTTCAGCCCGGACATGGCCCAGTCTTCAAGTTTCTCTGTCATATCCCAAGCTTCAGCCACTGGAAATATCGGTACGTTAACGTTAAATCGGTTAATTTTTGAAATGCTTACTTATAAAACGCCCTGTATTTCTCTGTAGGTAAGGAGAGAATAAATAGCAACTATTTGAGTACATTGACTGCTTACAGACGTGCTTCCTGAGCAGACCAGGTCTACACATGTCAAGTGGGTGAAGCGCGAGGCAAGTTTGGAGTATGTTTGGCGATGTTCTCTGGTCACACAGGCTCTGGAGAATGTCCTGCACGCCAACAGTTGGGACCTAGGGGGTCCAGGGACAACGGACAAGGCTGGGGAACAATCTGCCAGTGACGAGCAAGTCCGTCTGCAGCTCTCTGTGTTTGTGCTGCTCAAGATTACCCAACAGGTACATTAGTTTATATCCGTTGTCGTCATAATCACCACCGCCACCGCCATCGCCATCACTGCCGCCATCACTGCCACCACCACCACCACCACCACCACCACCGCCACTCTCTTCACTGCGGTCTGCCCACGTCCCTTCTTCCTGTTGGTTCATAATTTAGAATTATTTTCGGAAGTCTATCATCGTCGACCTTCTCCACATGTAACAATTATTTCTAAATTGCTTTATTTCTTTATTTATAGATTTCACTTTCAGTTCTTATCACATCATTATTTGTGTGGTCCAGTTTTGTACATCCTTTGGTTCTCAACAATTCCATTTCAGATCCTTTTCCCATCTTCTTTGTTACAACCCAAGCTTCAGTTCCTCATAAAAGCACTGGATTTGCCATCGTTTTACAAAATGTAATATGTTCCACATATGGTTTTGATGCGGAATCGTCCGCTCCTCCTTCCGCTATCCTACGCCGACTGCTGCTTTCTGATGTCTTCTGCTCCGGCTGCTCTGACATGTGATCTTAACATCAGGGTATGCGTGAGTGTTTGTGAATAAAACCAGAACTTCGTTGAAACACTTTTATTCTCACCAAAATAAGAAAGCGTGAGATTTTCCGATCGTTATTAAATTCGTTGAGTCGTTACCGTGTCTTTACTAAGACAGAAGATTGTTAATATTAACTATAATGTGTTCTCACACTTGAGGCCCCGGAATACAAGTCCCGTAGCTGAGATGCTCGCTCGGCGGTATGGGCGGCACGTGTACTGCCCCGTCGGATTCTGGAGGGCAACTCTAAACGACCCTTTCTCTCCGGGTTCTCGCAGGCAAGTCTCTGTGCGTTATGACGCTCTCTATACCTTTCACTTCCTAATTAGCAACAGGGTTTCGAAGAATCGACCATCCCTTGTTTTCCGGCTCACACCGGCGCTGAGCGATTTCCAGGAAAACTGGTCTTACCAGGTCTCGCTCGACTACCTGAAGCTCGCCCCTAATGACTTGTCTGTACCTTTTCTTGCCTTTTGACAATTTTAGTCACAACTAATCTCCCTGATCCTGTAACTTTATATATGTAACGATTTTAACATTTTCTGATTATTTAATTCCGCCATGTGATGCAGTATTCTATCCATAATTATGGCGTTCACAATTTCGGCTTCAGTTTGAAATCTTGATAGTTTTGCGTACAATTGTGTTTCTTTCCTTCCGTCCTTCCCACCTTGCTTCCTTTCCTCCTTCCCTTCCTCTATCCTCTTCCTCCCTCCTTCCTTCGCTTTCACCTGAAACTTGACTTGTTCTAAAGATTGATCATATATAAAACAATGTTAGATCTTATATTTATTGCTTACCCTAAAATGATATCTTTGTTTTTGTTTAAGAAATGTTAAAACCATGGTCCTTACATATTAAGCTTAATTATGATATAACACGATGTAAGTCATCTTCACTTTTCTGTCTGCATATAAGAAACCCTTTATCTCTCTATGATTATTTAATCTAATTCCTTCGCTACAGATCTGCTTCCATTTTAGGAAATTGTCATTTATATCTATATTAAATAAAGCGGGAATGCACATCCGTGTATGACTACAAGAGTAGAGAAAGTCATATGAGTGCAACACATCAGATTTTTAAAAACTAATCATTATTTGATTTTGTAAAACTTTTATAGCAGCAGATTCATCACAGGAAAGTTGGTATCAGGCTTGTCAACTGTTTATGTCTTATTTGTCAGGGTGCAGGCTGGGACGTGAATACAACATTACAGAAGTGGTATTTGGAGTTGGGTGTTGTACATCGTGGTCTGAACATCCACATAGAGTCCACGCCCTTCGGCAACTCATTCTTCCTTAACTCATTGAGTGGGGGCATCGTTAGTAACATAGTGGGGCCTTCAGGCTGTCTCATCCTGACTGATGCACACTCGGCTCAAGGGTCAGAAGGTGCCCCCATGGTCAGCAGCACACACTTAAGGTAATTGTTTTATTTATCCACCACTCCCATATAAATTACAGTTAAACCCTTTCGCAAATATACAGGATGGAAGCGAAGTCATTACATTAATTTAAACCAGTGATAGATCGCGGTATCTGGAACACATTTTGTATCTTACTTTTTTGTCTCTGACCATTTTCTACGGAGATACTTTAATTATGTCGAAAGCAAGTTGGCAACACTGCAGTCACTTTCACTAGGTCAGTACAGAAACAAACACCGTAACGGTGCGTCTTGAGAACATAAACATATACCCTGCCCTGTCCTTCCATGTTTACTGTGCAAGTATAGGTCAATCTGAAGCTTTAGCTCCCAAACATTACACGACCCTGCAAGTCGCTTCAGTTCCCTGGCCAACCTCAACGCAACGTTGTCGACTTACCTCACGTCTGAAAGAGCTGCTCGGAGTATACCTTCAGTTCTTTTAAGTGATTAATTATTTCGAAATCCTGTGTTATGTCCCATAATTACTACCGAAGTTGTGTAAGAATTAAAGTACTCTAGCATCTTACAAGAAAAAAACTGTTATCTTCATATATTCTTGTATGTAATAACTTCACTTCCATCCTGTATGCTAATGTTTGTTTACTTATCAATGTTTCTCATTAGGGCAAGAAAGATCACAGTGGAAATTTAAAGTGAATTAATTTTTAATTTTAACAGAAAAACTCACATTGAACATAAATATTAGTATAAAACTAACAACAAACTATTATAAAAGGTTATTCCTCCATCTACTTCATTTTAATTGTGGTAAGCCTTTGTAGAAATTGTTTTATTAAATATTTCCTTATAGATACAATACAAATATGGGAATACACTAGGCCTTTGAGCGATAGTCAGATATTTTGATGATAGTCGCTATGTGATGGCTTTGACATTTTGTTACATTTGCAAGACCAAGAGATGAAAAGGCGAATAACGACTTTCTATTTGAGAAAAGTATAAAGAATGGAAAATTCAAACCAATAATAAGGAATACCTCAGAAAAACTATACTACGTATAGTAAGTAGAGCAAGTATTGTATTTCACACAAAAATTCGATGTCAAAATTTCACCGGAAATATATGTTTTGAGGCCCTCTGAATCCAAAAAGTATTCTTTAGGAAAAGGTTCGTGTGTGTGTGTGTGTGTGTCTGTGTCTGTGTCTGTGTGTCTGTGGACAGCATAGCTCAAAAACGAAAAGTCTGTTAAAAACCAAAGTTCGTATTTAAGTTCAATATCTTCCAAAGATGCGACACGAAGATTTTGAAGAAAATTCTGTCACCCTAAAGTTCTCCTTACATAGAAATGTTTAGGAAAATTTTTATTTTCTCAAAAATTAGTAACAATTTTGATTAAAATGTTATGTGTTTAAGATATTTTTATGACAAACGGAATGTACATTTTTAATTTTCTGGCTATAGCTCGTGTATGGCAGACCGTAACAGATATGCCAAATATCATACAAAAATGTAGACCTCGTTAAAACACACAATGTATGTCTGATATTTTTTGTGAAGTGAACCAATTCGGAGATATTCCTTGTTGTCTCTGAATTTTGGAGTACTTATACTTTTCGTAAGTGGAAGGTCGTTATTCATCGTTTATCTCTTGGCCATGTAAAGAGAATGGAATTTCGAAATCATCATACAGCGACCACTCTTAAAACATTTCACTGTCACTTAAAGCCTCCTGTATTTCTCAACATGAAGAGTAGAGAAAGTCATGTGAGTGTAGCACGTGAGATTTTGTAGAAGTGTTGACATTTGCAGGAGAGGAAGGGTGGCAGGGATGGTGCTGAGCTCGTTCAGCTGGTGGAAGGGTGAGTGGGTTGGTTTCACCCTTGGAGCGAGTCTGAAGCCCATCATCTGCAACCTGCTGTATCGCCCTCAAGGACTTCCTAGAGACACTGCTTCTATACCCTCCTGCAGTAAGTGTACTTTCAGCTTCAAGTCAAATAAATTACCGAATTTAACGTTGACATTTTAAAGCCTTGCTTTTCTCTAATCTGAAAACTGAACTACAACTAAAATTGAAAGCATCACACCGTAAATAAAACGGTTGAAATGCGGTTGGGAAAGCTGCATGACAGTGAAGAAAGTGAGTTGAAATTGCATACTTTGACCATAGCCCCTGTAGTCATATTTACTCTGGACGACTTTTGCATAACTACTAAACCGTAAGATAGACAAAAAATGTAGATCTTGCTAAAACACACAATTTATGTCTCAATAAATTTTCTTGTAGGGTGAACCATTTCGGAGATATTCCTTGTTATTTGTGTCAGTTTCGGAAAACTTAAAACTTTCATGAAATGGAACATCGTTCATTTTTTTATATGTTACGTGTACAAAGAGAACGAAATCTGAAAGCTATAAAAGATCTGACTACTGCACAAAGCCTACTATATTCTAATATTCCCCTTGCACCGACAAGGAAATAAGCAATAAGATAATTTGTACAAATGTTTATCTTAACTAACATGAAGATACCAGGTGAGTCAGCCGCGCCTTATTTTTTTGGAAGGTAGGCCACCCATCTAACGGCATGTGCGCCTTAGTCCAGTTTTGTGCTTACTAAAATGTATTACTTGACGTTCTTAAAGAGAGGAATGCGCAAAATTGAGAGCAACAATGCTTTAAGGGACAGAAGGTACTCCTCGCTAAAGTACACCTCAAAAACATACGACTCGTTTACTGAGAGTGAATTCCGGTTTCCAGCCGATTTTACAAACTTTTTATTAGAGTATACATAGCAACGTAATTCAGTAAACGCCTCGGAAAAAATGGACCTATCATATGAGTACACTAACAACGTCAGCTAAAAAGAAAATGGTGGATTCTTGTACTTAGAGCAGGGATTGGCTGCCAAAAATCAGAAAAAATTTAGACACGCCTCATCCAACATGGACCCGTGCAGTCAAAACGGACATATTATTTCACAACAGTTTATTTACACTTTTGCGTGAACTACGCCTCGTGCATCTCAATTAATTTGCATAAGAGCTTTTGCCATTTAAGTAATAATATTAAAACGCCCAATAAGTGATTAAAACTGTCTTAAATGGCTAAATCAAGCACGCAAACTTGCGAGGTGGCAATGGCATAGCGCCAGGCATACAAGTGCTACTATTGGACGTGGTACGTGCTTTCAGGAAGTCTCGAAATAGCTGAATAGGATTGTGACGGGTCCTCTGCGCAATGACACAGGTTCGAGTCTCAGTATTGTAAATATCTTTTTTTTTTTATGTTCATCAAAACTTGAAAACTGAATTCACAATAATCTAGTTATGAAGTCCCTGAGGGTTTAGGACATTATAATTTAAATCGTTTTTGGTGGTCTGCATTTTTAATAGCAGAATAATTCATTGTGTGCAAAATTGAGTTTAACTTCCATGTTAAACTCTGACAATGTAATTCCCTTGCTTTCTGTGTTCAAATCTGTATAAACGATCATTATTTCAATTGCACCTACCTATAGGTGTGTTTAAACAACTACATAATTGTAGTTCACCAATAAAGAAACATGAAACAATGTCGTAAAACATAAATAAAACAATAAAAATGAATATAACAGTTTTCAGAATAATAGTTTGTAAATTGTGAGGATTGCACGGTTAAAAAAAATTAGTACATGCAGGTGATTTGAACCACCTTCACAACAGACAGATTACTTCGGAGTCTTGCGCCCGTTCCAACTGAGCTACCTAGTAACGTGTGAGGTAAACATTCCGTTTAAGATGTAATATTAGCTGGTTCCAGTGAACATTTGCAGAAGTGCAAACGTCAGCTGTCTAATTACGAATATATTAAAAAGCGATGTGATAACATCTATATTAGTACTAATTTCATCGAGTGTTTAACATCCATGTTAAATACGCGGGTAGAACCTGGTAATGGGGTCGATGTTTTCATGTTGGACTATAAAATGCGGATTGCATAAAACTCGAGAATAAGCGGCAGCTGACTCACCTGGTATATAGGAGTAAGAGTTTGTAAGAATAGTTAGTACAAGAGTAGAGAAAGTCATGTGAGTGCAGCACATTAGATTAAAACACAAAGTCTCTATCCAGAGGACATGTACCAAGACTTTGCTCCCTGAATCAGTAACTTGAAATGACAGACCAGGTGTCTAATCCGCCCTGAATAGAATTGTTTGTCACATCGCTATAACAATTCGATGATCCAACTGTTTCGGGCAACAATAAAGCTACAGCTGTATTTGAAAATTACCTTGTGTTGTGAAGATGGCCCATTAATCATTTTCGACAGTGCTTGCAAAACTTGCTCTAATTCCCTAAATGCACAAGCTTTGTTCCTGATATTTTGCAAGTAATTATAAATGCTACTCAGGAATTCCATGTTTTGGTGTCAGACGCCGCGACCTGCATCTGAACGTTAGGGAACTGACAGCAGGACATTTTCTGGGGCACTATGCCCTCATACATCAATGAACAGCGACAAATTTCCACCACCTGAATCCAAAAGTTCATTAACCATTCTTGCAATAAGCAATAAACTAGGTGAAAGGTTCAATTTGTCAATTTAGTTCGGCGCAAACGGTCACACGAAACAGAGTTTGGTGTTGCAACACCTATTTAGGGGAAGTGTTGTACTCGACCCAAAAATTACTGTCAAGATTTCACCGGAAATATGGGTTTTGAGGCCCCCTGAATCTAAAAAGGTGTGTCGGTCTGTGAACAGCATAACTTAAAAGCTAAAAGTCGGTTAAAAACCAAAGTTGGTATTTAAGTTTAATGTCTTTCAAGGATGCGACACGAAGATTTTGAAGAAAATAGCCCCACCCTAAGCTACCCTTTACATGGAAAATTTTTCGAAAATTTTGATTTTCTTGAAAATGGCTCTAACGATTTTGATTAAAATGTCATATGTTTGAGATATTTTTATGACAAATGAAATGTATATCTTGAATTTTCTGGCTATAGCTCCTGTAGTCGTATTTACTCTGGACGACTTTTGCATAACTGGTAAACCGTTAGAGATAGACCAAATTATACTATACAAAAAATGTAGATCTTGCTAAAATACACAATTTATGTCTGAATAAATTTTCTTGTAGGTTGAACCATTTCGGAGATATTCCTTGTTATGTGTGTGAGTTTCGGAAAACTTAGAACTTTCGTGAAATGGGTCATCGTTATTCATTTTTGATATGTTAAGTGTGCAAAGAGAACGGAATCTCAAAGCTTTAAAAGATTTGGTTATCACACAAAGCCTACTGTATTCTAATATTCCCCTTGTACCTACAAGGAAATAAGCAATAAGATAATTTGTACAAATGTTTATCTCAACTAACACGAAGAAGATATAGGAATAAGAGTTTGTAAGAATGGTGAGTACAAAAGTAGAGAAAGTCATGTGAGTGCTAGTCTGGTAAAATATATTTATGTTTTAGCTCTTGGCAGTTTATTAGTGTTCACGGAATTTTACGTCATGGCTATCAGAACGATTTGAGGTAATACAGTTACAAAACAAATTCTGGCTTGGCAAATGGAAACATGTTTTCAAGTAAGTGGGTTGCATAGGTAAGGAGGAATAGGGTCACCTGATTCATATGGTATAACTAATCGATGTGTTGTACAGGGTGTTTGGTTGACGAGGCAGTGGTAATGATCCGCGCTGGAGCTGAAACCTGGGGCTCTGGTGTGGTGGTAGATGCTGCGTCTGGAACAGTCCTCACGTGTTCCCACGTTGTTAACAAGGTAAGTAAGCTACCTTATATGTGGTATTCTTTCAAGCTTTCCGAGCAGTATTCACGAGAGCTGAGTTGTGTCAACATTCCTGACCTTCCGTTTGTACATTTTTACGCTCTATCTCTCTATGCTAATTGCAGAAGTAAAGGATAAAGGAGTAGTGACATATTGACAATCAAATATTCTACCTATTTTATTTTTTATTCAACCTTTCTAAAATAGTATACGTGCATTTCACTGAAATTGAAATTAAGTTTTTATTTATAGTGGGTCTTTTAGTTCTCAGCGTCCCAGCACTTAACAGAACCTAAAGCCAGATAAAGTAACCTTTGAATAAAATTAAGCGCTCTTTCACACCCAATATACAGGATGTTACAAAATTAGACCGACAAACTTTGGGAGTTGATAGATAACCTAATTTTAAACACTTTTTATTAAGGGCAATTTTTTGCTACGGTGCTTCGTTTAAGTACTACTGCCTCCCATCTAGTTTAAGTATTTACGACAAAATCAACAATGCAAATTAGTATTGCATTTATCTTAGTAAGGTACGCACTCTTAACCAAAGAAACAAACACAGAACACATAAACAAAACACAAACTTCTCATTGTTTACAGTTAATCACAGCTTTACTATTGTTGGAACGCACGCCCATTGCGATTAACACACAGAGTGCATCGACGTGCCCTATTCTGCCGTACTCTCGCAAAGACACCAGCCATTTCTCTGGTTTAAAAGTTTATCGGTCTAATTTCAATTTCAGAATAAAATAAATATGGTACAAAAGTAACAGCAAAATATATTTTCCGAGGCTGTTAGTGGATATCTTTAATAATGTAACCTTTTATGATAAAATTCATACGTAAATGTCACAAAAGTAAGAATTATTAGATCCTTTCCTAAACCACAAGACAAAAATTGTGTTTCAGGCTGACAATGACACACTAAGTGTGTACTGCAACGGGAAGATTATGAAATCTGTGTCTCTGGTGTACGCGAACCGGAGTAATTCTCCTTATGACGTGGCAGTGCTGAGAGTCTCAGGTGGTCAGCTCAAACAACACATCCCCATGTCAGTCGATCCTCCCAAAAGAGGTAAGTTTATACAGCTGTTGCACTTACATCACTTTATAAAAACTGCAAAGGCGTTTACTGAATTATGCACTTATTAGTACTGTTCTAGGTATAAAAACAACCAACAAATGTATGAATATTGTAACAAAATGCCATTTCGACAAAACCCACCCCTGACACCAGTGTCACAAAATGAAAAAAATACAGTCCAATTATAATACTGACTTTATTATTTTCTCTACTACGTATAGTAGAGGAAGTATTGTATTTCAACTAAAATCTCGATGTCCAAATTTCACCGGAAATGCATATTTTGAGGACCCCTGAATCCAAAAAAGAAAAATTGTTTAGAAAAACGTCCGCGCGCGAAAAATCGGTTAAAACCCAAAGTTGGTATTTAAGTTTAATGTCTTTCAAAGATGCCACACGTACATTTTGAAGAGAATTCCCCCACCCTAAACTACCCTTTACATGGACAATTTTTCGAAAATTTTGATTTTCTTGAAAATGGCTCTAACGATTTTGATTAAAATGTCATATGTTTGAGATATTTTTATGACAAATTAAATGTATATCTTGAATTTTCTGGCTATAGTCTATGTAGTCCTGTTTATTCTGGATGACTTTTGAATAACTCCCAAACCGTAAGAGATAGACCAAATCTTACTAAACAAAAAATGTAGTTCTTGCTAAAACACACAATTTATGTCTAAATAAATTTTTCGTAGAGTGAACCATTTCGGAGATATTCCTTGTTAAGTGTGCGAGTTTCGGAAAACAAACTTTTGTCAAATGGAACATCGTTATTCATTTTTTATTTAACAGTGCAAAGAGAACGAAATTTAAAAGCTTTAAAAGATTTGACTATCGCACAAACACTACTGTATTCTAATATTCCCCTTGTACCTAGAAGGAAATAAGTAATACGATAGTTTGTGCAAATGTTTTTCTCAACTAACACGAAGAAGATATAGGAATAAGAGTTTGTAAGAATGGTTAGTACAAGAGTAGAAAAAATCTTGTGAGTGCAACACTAAAGGGGTTGTAATAGATTCAAGGGTTCTCAAAACATGTATTTCTAGTGCTCTCTCATCAATGTTTTGTGTGGAGACAGATTAAACTCTGCACTGGCTTGAATTAACTATCTATTTCGGTGTCTGTGTATAAGGAAGGTGATTTACTCCCTTTACATCGTGTATTTGTGTGTTCGGCATGAGCGGAGCTGAAACCTGGCCAGGCGCACAGCAGGCGATTCCTGCGAGGCCGTATCAACAGGTGGCCTACGTGTGGGTGTACGACACGTGTTCATAATAGCCACGTGCATCAACAGTAGCGCTTGTTATTCCCATACATAGATAGCATTAATACTGAATTGTCCCTGCCACTTATATCGGCTATGCGAGTTTGTTTGGCCTCAATATCGCTGAATACCTTATTATTAGTTCAGTGGATTGCACGCTTTTCCGGCTTCGTAAGCACAACTGTTTTTCTGCGTTCTTTGCACGCGAGATGGGTGTGACCATCGATCACAGAATTTTTATGGTTGAATACGTATAAAGTACCCAAATAGGACCTATTTTTACTTTCTCTACTGGTAATTAGAGGAAGTATTGTATTCCACCCAAAAATTCGATGTCGAGATTTCACCGGAAATATATGTTTTGAGACCCCCTGAATCCAAGAAAAAGAATTTTTAGAAAAAGGTCCGTGCGTGTGTGTCTGTGTGTGTGTCTGTGGACAGCATAACTCAAAAACGAAAAGTCGGTTAAAAACCAAAGTTGGTATTTAAGTTTAATGTCGTTCGAGGATGCGACACGAAGATTTTGAAGAAAATAGCCCCACCCTAAACTACCCTTTACATGGAAAATTTTTCGAAAAGTTTGATTTTCTTGAAAATGGCTCCAACGATTTTGATTAAAATGTCATATGTTTGAGATATTTTGATGACAAATGAAATGTATATCTTGAATTTTCTGGCTATAGCCCCTGTAGTCGTATTTACTCTGGACGACTTTTGCATAACTGGTAAACCGTTAGAGATAGACCAAATTATACTATACAAAAATGTAGATTTTGCTAAAATACACAATTTATGTCTCAATAAATTTTCTTGTAGGATGAACCATTTCGGAGATATTCCTTGCTATGTGTGTGAGTTTGAAAAAACTTAGAACTTTAAGAACATTTTTAGAAAATTTTGATTTTGTCAAAAATGAATGTAACGATTTTGATTAAAATGTCACATGTTTGACATATTTTTATGGCAAATGAAATGTATATTTTGAATTTTCTCGCTATAGCCTATGTAGTCCTGTTTACTCTTGACGGCTTTCGAATAACTGGTAAACCGTAAGATATAGACCAAATCTTACTATAGCTACAAGAAGTGTGTATCTCTTTAAAACACGCGATTTATGTCCAAATACATTTTTTGTTGGAGATAACCATTTCGGAGATATTCCTTGTTATTTTTGTGAGTTTTGGAAAACGAAGTTTCGTCAAATGGAATATCGTGATTCATTTTTTATGTTAGGTGCAAAGAGAACGGAATTTCAGAATAAGAAACCTTGTCGTGTAAATTAAATTGTTTTGTTGTTTAACGGTGCTGGGCCGGGTTTGAACCCGCGACCTTCAGATCAGTAGACAAGACCTTGTCGAGTAACTGATTCAGAATAAAACATATTTGGTTGTAATTAATGAGGGAATAGGGCGGCCATCTGCATGCAGCACAAGGCAATCTCGCGCCCATGTATGAATTATACATACGTGAATACCCTTTGAGGCACATTAGTTAGTAATCAATGTCCGTTTAAGGAAGACGTGCTTGTCCTGCAGGAATAGACTAAGGCAGGACTTTCGGTATGTACCACGCACCTGCGTATTAGGTATCTCCTCAACATACAATAGAACGTCTGAAACCGAGGATCGCAGGATGTTTACAGAAATTCTACAAGAAAATGTAGGAAACGTAGTTTTGTTAGGGAGATAACTTTCAACAGACGTTGTTGGTTATCATTATCCTCGTTTTCAATAAAATGCTTTTAGAGAAAAGAAATTCTTTATGGGCTGAGAAGTTCTTTTCCCCTCCGATACTACTTTGGTGCCCAGCACGTGGCCACGCTACCATGGCCCGAATAACCTTCAGGTACGATTTATTTTTTAGTTTCTCTACTACGTGAAGTAGAGGAAGTATTGTATTCCACCCAAAAATTCGATGTCGAGATTTCATCGAAAATATGTTTTGAGGCCCCCTGAATCCACAAAAAAAAAGCTCTAAATACGGGGCTCGTTTTACTATTTACAAGAGTTTCATGCTGGATCTGCTTTTAGCACTTAAAATTACTGTTTGAGTTGGTGAAACATAAAAGTAAACCGGTATGATAACACAAAGGTGACACAATACAGTGAAATGTACAAGTGGTAATACTGGATGCTCAGTTGTCACTTTGGCAAAACACAGGCCTTCTTGACTCGGACCGTTCATAAAAGTAAAGTGTGCGAGTAGTATTGCCTTGCACTGAAAAACTTGATGTCAACATTTTAAGGTAAATACACGTTATGAAACTCCCTGAATCGAAAAAGCCATGTTCATATTTCATTTCCTCAGCAACAAATATAAAGAACCTGACTTATTACACTCGCATAACTTCCTCTACTCACTTTTGTACAGTGTTCGTAGAAATGGTTTTGTTGCATATTTCCTGTAGATATAATGGAAATAGGAAATACAACAATAATCAAATCTTTTAAGAGCTGGTCACTAACTGATGGCTTTGACATTTCATTCTCTGTGCATAACCAGGACAAGAACGAATAATGAGTTCCGATTGAGAAAAATATAAACATTTGCAAGTTGGAAACAATAACAAGGATACCTCGGAAATGGTTAATTAAAATACTACATAAATTATCTGTTTTAATGTAAACGTAGTTTGCTATGAGGATATTTCCTTGCGAAATCTTCGTGTCACATTCTTGGAAGATGAGTTTAAACATAAGTTATATATTTTTAGACATATACAGATCCTTCTGAAATATTTTATTCAGGTAGTCTCAAAACGTGAATTTTCGGTGAAATCTCAATATTGACTTTTGGGGTGGAATACAATATTTCCCCATGTTATTGTAAGTAAGTAATGTAGAAATTCAAAATGAGAGGACTTAGTATATTTAATGCACATGCGTGCAGTAAAATAAACAAAACACGCTAGTGGGTTACATTACCAGCACTGGGTGCAGGAAACTCAACTTTCCACAGTGGCAGCCTCTTATGTGAATGTAAAAATCAAAGTAATTAAGACGCGAGTACATATTAATTTTCATACGAGAGTCTTAATTACCATTATAGTTAAGTTTCATACGACAATTTATGCTCGACCATATACCTAATTTTATAGTTGAAATATTGTTCATATATAAAAATAGTTGATATTTGGAGTTCTGCGCAGGCGCTAAATGATCGATTCGTTTCCAGCACGTCACAGCTGCATGTTGAAAATGATAACCTTGGAATGCTACGTAACATTGAAAAATAGAAGGAAAATTGAATATATTGGTTTTCAGACGAAACTTTATTTCATGTATAAGTTATTTGTTGTAGAATTACTGAAATTAATTTGCGGGACTGTGCTTAGTGTAATGTTCTTGGAAGTTGATGCTGTATTGAGGTTAATTTGTGTAAGTTGTCAGTAGTGTCCGACATTTTAGTGTTTTCTAAACTCGCGATAGTTGCGTTTCGAGAATTAATCGATATTGCACTTTGCCATTTCTGCATGGGAATTCTCACATTGGTGGAACACCTGACCTTTAATTAAAGTTTGAACTTAAGGAGGTTCATTAAAGGATCGCTATCAGAGTTATAATTAATAAATTTGGGTATGCTCGAGCATAAAAGATATTTCGATCTTCTAAACTGGTGGTGCACTGAAGCTTAAGCCAATAGTGGTTTTGTTTGTTACAGGAGACACTGTATGGATCGCAGGGTTTCCACTGCTGTCTGTAGGAGATGAACCCAACTTGAAGCCCACGCTGTCCCGTGGGTTAGTGTCCAAGATACTGGGGGTCCACGGCCCAGCCATGTTCCACACGACGTGCTGCGTGCAGTCGGGCATGAGCGGGGGCCCAGTCTTGCGAGAAGGAAAGCTTCTGGGCTTGATGGCGTGTCACACACACAGTGTGGATTCAGGGGCACGCTTCCCACACATCAACATGGCGATACCCACTGATGTCTTCAGGGAACCCCTCCTCAAGTTCCTGCAAACTTCAGGTACACGCATTTTCTTCCTGGTCTTACTTTAGGTTGCAATGTAAACAACAGCACGTGTTTGAATAAGACTTCCTTGGCCGATCAAACCACATAACTTCTATGCCAGCAGGCGAATGAAAATATTGCCCGTTAACTGACAAAGATGCATAAATCTATGTTTCATCCAATGTCACGCAGTGACGCAAAATGTTACTTCATTTTTTTCTAAAACGCACTAAGTAGGTACTTTTCGTTCGAATGTGTTTGTGATCCGCAGGGAGCACACGCGGCACCCATCTTGCGCAAAGCCTTTTCATGTTCACTTCCTGTGACCAACACATTCCTTTATACAGGCGTGGGCAAAATGGCCTCAACCAGGCCACTCCACTGAAGCACGTTCTTGCCTCTCTCCACCGGCCATCCCTCCCCTTCACTGGTGTTCAGCTTCCCACACGTCTCATTCAGTGGCGAGAAGTCTGCTTCTGAAAAGCGGCAGAGACAATTTTTTCTCACAAAAACAGGAAAGTTTGCTGTTTAATATGCAGATTTCAATTTGCAAATATAGTGTTACAATATCAAATGCAACTTTGATATTGCATCATAAACACATAAATCAAACTGGTGATCTTACAGGTATTTATTGACAATTACTCGTATTTGTAAACGTTTAAAAGGGAGCTATGATTCCACCTTTTAGAGGTTTAGTTGCAGTTTTTGACGTCTTTCGCATGGATCACGTTGTACACTTCCACGGCTACGTTTAAACTCAGCCGCCAATTTCTTCACGGTGCAAATTGAAGCTGAAGAGTCGCCATATTCATTTACAAGGCACAAATGAATTTTGGTGGGTCTTAAACCTTCTCTTATAAATAATTTTATCACTGCACGATACATTTTCAACAGCATGCGCGTTACAACTGGTTCAAATGGCTGCCTACATGCAACTGTTACCTGGAATGTCATGCAATTTTACATGGCTTCTTCTAACACGTGTGCCAACCTAAGGGGAAAATGCCACGCGAGTAGTGCTGCTCCCTGTGGGCGAGAGCGAGACCACTCTCGTACGGGAAACATATCCAAACCATTTTAACTGCTTTCGTTATAGCATTAGTGATATAGATAGGATACCTATGTTCTTTTTGTCTTAATGTCTCCAACTTTTCTCCACAATTGGTCTTAAATATTGCATTTCCATTGCAGTTATTTTATTTAATGTTTCTGTAGAATGACCTAACTCTCTGCTCCGTAAAGTAGTATTAGTGATATTAATTTGGGGAAGTATTGTATTCGATCCAAAAAGTCGATGTAGAGATTTTACCGGAAATGTAAGTTTTAGGACCCCCTGAATCCAAAAAAAACCCTACTTATGACGCCTGTGGTGTGGGGAGGTGGACAGCGCAGCAGCCGGGCGGTAGACCTTACTCGGAAAGGGCTAATTGTTTTATTATTTATCTTCTTGTAGGTACAAGAAGCATATGGGAATACAGTAGACTTTCAAGCGATAGTCAAATGTTTTAAAGCTCTGAGGTTCTGTTCTCTATGCACTGTTAATATATAAAAAATTAACAACGATGTTCCATTTGACAGAAGTATAAGTTCTCCAAAACTTACACGAACAACAAAAAATATCTCCGAAATGGTTCACTCTACAAAAAATGTATTGCGACATAAATTGTGTATCTTAGCAAGATCTCATTTTTTGTGTATTAAGACTTTGTCTATGTCTTACGGTTTACCAGTTATGCAAAATCATGCAGAGTAAATACGACTACAGGGGCTATAGCTAGAAAATTCAAAATATATATTTCATTTGTCATACAAATATCTTAAACATATGGCATTTTAATCAAAATCGTTAGAGCCATTTTGGAGAAAATAAAAATTTTCGAAATATTTTCCATGTAAAAGGTAGTTTATGGCGGAGGAATTTTCTTCAAAATCTTCGTCTCGTATCTTTGAAAGACATTAAACAATACCAACTTTGGTTTTTAAGCTACTTTTCGTGTTTTAATTATGCTGACCACAGGCTGACACACACACACACACACACATGGACTTTTTTCTAAAAATGCTCTTTTTGGATTGAGAGGGCGAAATTTCGACATCGAATTTTTGGGTGGAATACAATACTGCCTCTACCTACTATACGTAGAAGAGAAAGTGAAAATATAGATTTGGTTAAAGGACACAGTTTATGTGAAATGCATTTTGTTTATGTATGTTTACAGACGTGGGCTGTCTGAGAGACTTGGAGACCAATAGTGAGGAAGTTCGGCGCTTGTGGAAGTTAAAGAGCCTTCCTGACAGCAAACTCTGAACAAATGTAATACTGATGTTTATTTTCAAATAAATTGGGTATTTTACGGGTACTTCATGTTTTATACTTTGTTGGAAACTAAATCCTTTTTGTTAAATCGGATATCTTTTTGGGGCACCTAGAGTTAAACATGGTAACCACAAATTCGGCACAGATAAAGGTAAAATACACACAGCGGAGGGTCACCGGCATGTTGGCTTGTCGTTCTCCGTGATCTAGGCCTAAGGATGTCCAACCTTTGTGAAAGAGTGGAGGTTGGATTGGCCTCCTTCCACTATACGCGGATTTTGCCGGCCTTTAACCCCTACCGTGCATTGTGTTCCGGCAGCGGGCTCATTAGCTTAACATGGCTATTTCAAACGTGGGAAAAACCACTATATATAGATTTATTTATATATTTCTTTTCATATACAGGGTGGAAGGGAAGTTATTACATTGCTTCTAATATGTGCTTCATAGAAGCATTACAAACAAAAAACTCTAATGGCGTTTTGTTCTTTGATCAGTCGATTTCGAAAAAATAAATTGTTTTTGTTCCAAATTGGATGCGTAATTCCACAAGAATGTACGTAGATAACAGTTTGTTACTTGTAAGATGCTTAGAGTAACTTATTTCTGACATTGCTTTGGGACATCACTTAATAAAGTGAAGGAATACTCCAAGCAGCTCTTTCAGACGTGCAATTAGTCGACAACGTTGCGTTGAGGTTGGTCAGGTGATTGAGCTGGTTTGTGAATGTAAACAGCTTGCAGGGTGGAGTAATGTTTTTGGAGATAACTATTGTGATTGGCTTACACTCGCTCAGTAAACATGGAAAGAGAGGGTATTTGTTTACGTTCACGAGACGCACCACTGCGGCGTTTGTTTATGTATTGACCCACACAACCTGCAGTGTTGCCAACTTGTTTTCGATAAAACTAAAATATCTCCGTAGGAAATGGTCAGAGACAAAACCGTAAGATACAAAATGTATTCCAAATAGCAAGATCTACCACTGCTTTAAATTAATATAATGACTTCCCTTCCATTCTGTACAAATCTGCTTTGTATATTTTACGTATTGTGACAATTGACTTTATTTCCCTTAAAACTGAATTACAACTCACAACTGTTCTGATCTATCGTAACAATCACTCTTCAACTGGACCCAGATCGCTGACAGTTACTCACCAACCAATTCACTAAAAGCTTACTCCGACGATACACTCACTAAAATTCCTCTAACCGTGCCGACTCGCTTGTACGAGGGTAAATAGATATGTATTGAGACACAAAATTAGGGAAAGCATTGTTGCTTTGTCAAAATACCTGACTCATTGGTATTGGAATGGAGGCAGGCAGACCATTGTTGCGCCATTCATTTTTGCTCAGTTTATGTTTGAAGTGTGAACGTTTTCTCAAGCGGAATGCAGATTCAGAGAGAGAAATGACTTTGTACGACTTCAAATGTTGTTTAAATGAAACGCAGTCACTTGAGTGTATGAGAGAGGTTTTGGGGACTATTCTCTGTCACGTGCCATTGTGTTCCGCTGGTTTGCGAGGGGCGGCATTCTCTTAAAGATGAAGAGGAGTGGCAGACCAACAACAGTAGTGATTGACCAAAACATCACAGCTGTGGAAACAATGATTAAGGAAGATCCAAGATTTGCCTAGTGTTTCGACAATCCTTCATGAACACCTTCGTGTAAGGGGCACATTGTTGCAGCATGACAATGCATCAGCTAACATCACTAATGTAACAATGGAATTTCTAGCCCAGATGAAGCAGTTTGAAGAGCAGTTATCTGCAGTGCCAGAAAATGGAATAAACAAAATGTTTCTCTCACTATTCATATTTGTGTGTGTGTGTGTGTGTGTGTGTGTGTGTGTGTGTGTGTGTGTGTGTGTGTGTGTGTGTTTGTATAACCGCCTCCGTAGCGCAGTTGCTAGCGCACTTGCCTCTGACGCGGAAGAGCCGGGTTCGATCCCCGGTACCAGCATGGGGATTTTTCTCCTGCTGCGGGGTCTGGCACGGGGTGCACTCAGCCTCGTTAGGTCCCCGGGGGGCCAATTAGGGTGCTACTTGATGGAGAAGTACCGGTCCCAGAAGGCTGTATAACTGGCCGGGAGTACTCGGGGCGCCGACCACGTCCCACCCTCCAGTACTGCACCCCACCAATGACGCCTGTAGTGGGTAGAGGTGGGGACGCAGCGGCTTGGCGGTAAGGCTTGGCCCTTCATGGACTGTTGCGCTGGGTTTTACTTTTACAGTAAACATATATATATATAAAATTATAATTTTCATTATTTCATCATGGAGAAGGTTTGTAAGCTATCCATTTTACTATACAACTTAACATTCACATGGTCTTCACTACTCACTTTTTTTTTCACGTAATAACTTCAGATACCCTACTCGCCCTTCAATATGCAATTCATACAATTTGCTATGGCTGAAATAGAAATGCCACATATTATATTCACACGGTTTTCACTACTCACTTCTCTTTTACGAATTACTATCCAAATTCTTTCTCTATTCCCCTTCATCGTGCAATTCATAGAAATGCAACACCTTACATTCACATGATTTTCTCTACACACTTTTGTTTTATGAGACACAATCACATTCCTTTCTCTACTCCCTCTTCTAAAAAAAATCATACAATTTTCTACATGATTGTCATAGAAATACAACGTCTCATATTCACACAGCTTTCTCTACACAGTTTTCTTCCTGTGATATTTGGGTTTGTTCAACAGTGTTTTCCCCGTGTTTTTATATATTTATTTTGGGTTCTTTGAAGTATCCAACGGAAGTCTAAAGCTTGTAGGGATAAAATGGTCAAACCACGAGCAAAGCTGGGTGTTTTTTGGTAGTATTTCGTAAGGGTTGGTCACCCCTGCTTATGTTATTTTTAACAGTAGTGAAACGCTTCGTGGCTTGTCTTAAAAGAAATGGGAGAATTGTGGGAAGGCCGTTATGGTACGTAATTTGTAAAATGCCTGCCTGCCTGCTTGTCGTCTGTCCGTCCGGCCGTCCGTCCGTCCAGGGTGCGCAGTGGCTAGTTCCGTGTTGTGGTGCTGCATGCTGCAGGATGGGGTCGATATTGACGCCGCCTCGGTGTCTGGCCTATCCCACACCCTGACACAGTTAGGCTGACCGTCGGCAGTGCAACATCGTATCTTTGTCCGACAGCACGTGACTTTCAGGTGAGTATTTTGTTTAGAAACCTTCCCAACAGGTGCGTTTTGGCGCTGTATTGAAAGCCATTGCTCGCATTTCTCTGAGATCGTCTTTTTGCGTCGTTTGCTGCAGTATGGCTTCAACCCTCAGCATTTGTGACGTTTGTACCCTTATATAACAACACACGCAGTCAAAAACACATCTGGCACTGTTACCTTACACGTATTGACGCCATTCATTGCAATGTCACGTTCAAATGTTTTTGTTTTTACGTAATATGATAGATCTGTAGCCAAAAGGCATTGTCAATAGCTTAAGTAATTGATCTTAACTCGTTTATTTTGTTGTGGACTAGGTCATTCTCCATATATATGTTTACAATGCCTTTGACATCTTCCTGTGCTCATTTAGGTACTATAATTTTTGTCTTCCCAGGATCCATCTTCTAATGTTTTCTGTCATTGTTAGTGTTATTGCTCTGTTTTAATGTCTTCTACCAATGAATCTTTTACTTTTGTTTTCCCCTTATAACTGTATTTCTGAATTTTTCTCTCGAGATCCTAGCAGATCGTCGCCAAAAATCCATTTCTTTAGAGTTTAATTTAGCTAGTGTTCTTGATTTCAAATTCCAAGTGTGTGTATATATACAGGGTGGAAGGGAAGTCATTAAATTCCTTCTAATATCTGCTTGATAGAAGCATTAGAAACAAAAAGATCGAATGACATTTTGTTCTTTGATTACAAAAAATAGTTTTTTGTTCAAATTAGATGCGTAATTCCACAAGAATGTACGAAGATTTAGTTCATTACTTTTAAGATTCGTAGAGTAACTTATTTCTGACATAACTTCGGTGCATCACACAGAGTTTCGAAATAATCACTTAAAAGACGTGAAAGAATACTCCCAGCAGCTCTTTCAGACGTGCAGTAAGTCGATAACGTTGTGTTGAGGTTGGTCAGGGAATTGAACTGGTTTGTGGATGTAAACAGATCGACCACTTTCGGTTTCGTGTAATGTTTTGGGAGCTAACGCTTGTGATTGGCCTACACTCGCACAGTAAACACGGAAGGACAAGTCAGGGTATGTGTTTATGTTCTCAAGACGCACCGTCACGCTGTTTGTTTATGTACTGATCTAGGGAAAGTGACACACAATCTGCAGTGTTGCCAGCTTGTTTTCGACAGACCTAAAATATCTCCGTAGTAAATGGTCAGAGACAAAAACGTAAGATACAAAATGTGTTCCAAATGCCCAAACCTATCACTGATTTAAATTAATATAACGACTTCCATTACACCCTGTATGCGGTGTAGTTTTAAATGGGAAGTATTTATTCTCTTAGACATACAAAGGGAATGCAACTTCAAAGCCATCACATAGCGACTATCGTGTAAACTAAACTCGTGGCAGATCATGCAACAACAGGTCATCCGACCGCCGCAACCCCCAACTCTGCCTGTCATGGGCGACCAGAGTAGGGTGCAACAATGGAGGGTGGAACGTGGGATAAGCGCGTAACTTGGTACGAGAGTGAAGGAAGACGATTTAATGAAATAAAGGTGAAGTGGATGAAAGGAAAGGCAATAGTGAAGCGGTTGCTGGAAACCGCCGCTTTGTCCACCTCAAATCCTTGGCATCGAATCCGGGCCGCTTTGATGAGAGGCAAGGAGTCCACTAGTTTGTACAAAACTGAGTAGAGAAAGTCATATGCGCAACATAACAGAGCTTTTAACTTTTAAAATGCAATTTTTAAGTATTCAGATTGAAATTTTAGGGAACTGAACAAGGTTTACTTAAAAAACTATTAATTTAAAGGTATATTTCTTAGCGATCCTGTTTTATAACTTTTTCCTTAACATGGATTTGGCCTTAAGACTTGTTCCGAGGCTAGTCACTACCTCATTTAGGGTCGTCCCATGTTTCTTTGTCCTAATGGATTGTAAAATAGTGCTCGCCGTGGCAACTTGACTTAGTCCTTTCACTTCCATACACTACGACGATATAATCACTCGACTCCGGTTAAATCTTGTTTACGATGCGCCGACACACGCACAGCTGTCTCGCACTCACTGACACACTGACCGACTCATGTCCGTAACTGTAACTCTCTGCTGTTTTCTCGCCTCTTTATATAGCGGGAATGACGTCACAGGGACCTTTCGCGAACTACCTCAAATACGCCGGCGAGGACTTAAGCAGATCTTTCTCAAAGGCTCTGGATAAAACCCCTTTTGATTCTGCCGCTCGATTGTTATTAGTCAGGTATACACAAACAGTCACGCTAGGCAGCCTGACCTTGAGCGTCTTTGTTTGCTCGCCGGCCTGTGAGCAGCTTAGCTTTTATTTTCCGCCGCGCCCGGCGTCACAATATATATCACCGTTTATTTTACTTGGGCTCTCCCCATCGTTTACCAGAATCCCACACGCGAAGCTTTGTTATGACTAGGGCTAGGAAGTTCATGCATTTGCATGTTTTTTTATAGGGGTTAAAAATGTATGCTTTTACATTATGTGCACGAATTATGGAATTTTTAGTTATTTGGACAGGATTTTATGCTGCATATAACTGCATATTTTCTTGATTTTTGATAAATGCATATTATTTCAATATTATAGCCCCTATATTGCATATTTTAATGATTTTTATGGTTTTTATTACTTTTTTTCTATCTGGAAAATGTTTTTCATATTGGCAGTACTGCACATGATGATGCAATTCACGAAGATTTCAATATTATTGCCCCTATATTGCATATTTTAATGATTTTTATGCTTTTTTTATTTTTTCATCTGTATAATATGTTTCATATTGGTAGAATTTCTGAGACAATGGTTCTTTCCCATTGGTAGATAGATTTGTGTCCAGTACGAAGATAATTTTTGTTAAATCTCCTAAAAGAGTCAAGTTGTTTAGATCAACAGCACCTAATATCTGACTTCTTCCTGCACCAGTGTTAACTCGATGGGGAACATGGATCGATGCAGTTTTATATTATGCTGGGCACATAGAAATAGCCGAAGAGGTTAATTGATTGGACTCGAAAGATGCTTCATCAATAGAAACTGCAAAATATTCTGTCAGGCACTGGGTTAAAAGAGGATCTTGGTTTCATATCTGCCCATTTTTCTTTCTTACCAACAGCCATAACGGCATTGGAAGCTGTAGGATCTCCTTTGCATGAATCATTGTCTTTGAAAAAAACAATATGTGATCTAAGTTTGGTTTCTGGTAGCATAGGACAAAAAGTGAAAGAGAAAGTGAATTATGTAATTTCAAAAAATTCTGGTTATAAACTGATGTGCGATATTCGAGACATCCTCGAAAGAAAACCATCTGTCACACCAAGAGACTTGACTCTCTCTCTCTGTTTGTGTGTGTGTGTTTGTGTGTGTGTGTGTGTGTGTGTGTGTGTGTGTGTGTGTGTGTGTGTGTGTGTGTGTGTGTGTGTGTGAGTGAAGCAGTTAGCATCATTTAAATATGCCCCGATAACATCTTGTGACGTGGAGAGAAGTTTTTCACGTTACAAAAGTGTTTTGCGAGACAACAGACGATGTTTTACAGTTGAAAATTTGTGCAAAGTGTTGGTTGTGAACTGCAATTTAGCAGTTAATACTAGCAGCCGGGCCACTTCTGCTTCAACCTCTAAGGAATAAGGTAACTTTATTTATTATTTATACTAACTCGTCTTGTCTACTGCAAAGGGACATTAATTGTTTTAATTAAATAGTGCATATTTCTTGGCATATTTTCAAGTTTTTAAGAGCATATTTGCATGCATATTTCAGTGTTTTTAGGGCATGAACTTCCGAGCCCTGGTTATGACAGCCTGTTTAGGAATAAGAGAATCAGTGGTGTATATATAAAAATAACTCCAGTTTTAAGAGGTTTAAAGCTATGGAAAATGCATTTATAATATCTTAAATCCTTTTTGCGAAAAACATAATCCAAGCACGACTGAACATAAATACACCAAACTTGGTAGCCACACTTCTTTATGAAGGTAGAATATCAATTTGGACTTCTGTTTCCCACAGAAAGGGCAAATACCTGGAATAACAACCCCTCGTTTACTCTTTAATTTCCATGTACCTAATCGATACCAAGCAAACCCGGCCTTTCCCTTTCCCTTTCACTTTCTTTACCACGTACCGAGATTTCACCAGAATACATGTTTTGAGGCTCTATAAATAATTAAAAAAAATATATTTATAGAAAAGGATCTGTGTAAGCGCGCATCTGTCTGTGAACAGCATAATCCAAACAGAAAAATCTAATGTGTTCCACTCACATGACTCTCTCTACTCTTGTGCTAACCATTCTTACAAACTCTTATTCCTATATCTTCTTCGTGTTAGTTGAGATAAACATTTGTACAAATTATCTTATTGCTTATTTCCTTGAAGGTACAAGGGGAATATTAGAATACAGTAGACTTTGTGCGATAGTCAAATGTTTTAAAGTTTTGAGATTCCGTTCTCTTTGCACACTTAGCATATAAAAAATGAACGATGTTACATTTCACGAAAATTTTAAGTTTTCCAAAACTGACACAAATAACAAGGAATATCTCCGAAATGGTTCACTCTACAAAAACAGTTATTCAGACATAAATTGTGTGTTTTAGCAAGATCTACATTTTTTGTACAGTAAGATTTGGTCCATCTCTTACGGTTTACGAGTTATTAAAACATCATCCAGAGTAAACAGGACTATATAGACTATAGCCAGAAAGTTCAAAATATACACTTCATTTGTCATAATAATATGTTAAACATATGGCATTTTAATCAAAATCGTTAGAGCCATTTACAAGAAAACAAAATTTTCGAAAAAAATTTCCATTTAAAGGGTATTTTAGAGTGGGCTATTTTGTTCAAAATCATCGTGTTGCATCCTTGAAAGACATTAAACTTAAATACCAACTTTGGTTTTTAACCGACTTTTCGTTTTTGAGTTATGCTGTCCACAGACACACACACGCGGACCTTTTTCTAAAAATGCTTTTTTTGGATTCAGGGGGTCTCAAAACATATTTCCGGTGAAATCTCGACATCGAATTTTTGGGTGGAATACAATACTTCCCCTACTTCGTAGAGAAAGTAAAAAAATATTTGCTTAAAAATAATTATAATGATTTTTTATTAAAATACCACATATTTAAGATATTTTCATGACAAATGAAATGTATACCTGTTTAATTTTCTGGAAATAACCTCTAAAGTCCTGAGAATGACTTTTATATAACTGGTAAGCCGTAAGAGATACACAAAATCTTACTGTACAAAACATATGAATCTCGTTAAAGCACACAATTTAAGTGAAATATCCATTTTTAGAGTGAAGCATTTCTTATTTATTTAAATTGTTCAATACTTTTCTCAAGTGGGAAGTTGTTATTCGCCTTTTTACCTGTAGGCCATGCAAAGAAAATGACATTTCTAAACCATTGCAGGTGACCAGCTTTAAAACATTTGACTTCTCTTAAAGCCTACTGTATTCCCATATTCCCCTTGTACCTACAAGAAAATTAGCAATAAGATAATTTTTACAGATGTTTATCTCGTCCAATATGAAGTAGATAGAGAAATAGGTGTGTGTAAGAACAGTGTAAGTACAAGAGCAGAGAATGTTATATGAATGTGCAGTACATCAGATTTTTGTTTGATTTTTTCCCATGTAAGTGAATGTTTGATTTGCAGGTTATGAACATGCAGAAGTTGGCCGTGGTGGTGTGGAAGAACCTCCTGGTTCGCAGGAGGCGTTGGCTGTTGACTTTGCTAGAAATTATAGTACCCAGCGCCATCTTTATGGCTATTGCTCTAGCGCATTCTGTGGAATACAACAGAGTTGAACTTGAACGAAACAACAATACACTTCATGGAACTACGATCCTGTTCACTCCAAGGAACTGGTTCACTGCCAGAATGATGAGACATGTGGAGAAAACTTTGCACGTGGGTAAGTTCTTCATGCAAACCACTTTGAACAGATATACAGGGTTATCAGATAAAGCGGCCACGCTGTTACTGGCATCTGCACGCCACTCGCTTGCTGAGATTACATCACAAGTTCGATTTATGCCACGAATGACAAATAAGAGAGTAGATAACGTCCTTCCATTGCTTCAGGTGCATTCTACTCCAGTCATTTATTTGTTGCAACTTTGTAAAACACGAATTTTCGTCTCTGCGTCATACAAACTGTCCACCAGTTCATGGTCCTGGCAGGACTGCAGCGTGTCAGTGTATTAGTAAATAATTCTAGGTACACAGCGATATCTGAAGCTGTATTCATGTTTCGGATTGCGCTTGCGTTATGTGTGTTTATTCAAGTGAATGCTGAAGTTTGGAGATCCGTGGCAGGGTGGCTGTGAAGTGTTGATTGGACCTTCGTTGCTTGGCATCCACTGCTGCAAGGCGCTCATTGGTTCCCCACCACAGCCCCTGGTGACGGAGGCCAAGGTCATTGATATCTCAAACTCAAAGAGTTTGAAACGTTGGCAGAGAGTAAAGGCTGATTCACGACCACTGGTAGAAGGAGAAAGTTGAAATGCATACGTTCAAATGAAGTTTAACCCACAGAGTTCAACCTTCCTCGTTCATGGGCACGGCATGTTAGTTTAATTTTGTGCATACTAGACTTCTCGATGTAAAATTATTCAAGATAGCCGTGGCATGAAACAGCCGTTAGAGCTCTCTCTATTTGCAAGTTAGAAAAAAGTATGTTCCAACAAGCAACTCTGAACGCTTTCCGAACTAATACCAACATTTTCTTATGCACATACCGCAGTCGAGAACTAGTTTGGAATTTTGTACGGTTGAAGCACTACTTGAACTGTTATTAATGTGTGATTCTGAATAATTTTAGCAGGTGTAATAGACTATACGATTTGCGCATGTCCAGAGTTGTCAGTTCATACTCTTGATCAAGTTCCAAACTATACTCCATCCAGCCCATCTGTGATCCAGCCTTAGATCCGCCCCTTGTATCACTCCGCGATAACCTGCGGCTAACACAAAACAGACACCACGTGGACTCATACCTCGTATTTATGTTGCAGCAGAACGATATTTACTCAGGAATTTTAAAAATATCACGTTACATTTAAGTAGTCTTTACCAGGGTGATCGTACATCTTGAAAACTCACAGATAATCGCCGATATTTAAGGTACTATATTTTATGGTGTGCTTTGGTTTCGGCGTATTGCGTTCGTTGTTGATGGCTTGTGTTTACATCAAGTGCGGATCTAAGGGTGGACCGATTATAGTTCTCAAAATGTTGGAAGTTTGGAACACCAAATTGCAAGTTCAGAACCAGCTGTCATGTTCAAATGCTACTTAGCTACTGCACGTGCTCAGAAAATTCAGAACTGGTTCTGGATCGTTGGATCAAGTCTAAAATACCGTTGGCCAGTTAGAAACAAATGAATTCTCAATGCGCAATATCAACATTCCGCTTTACTATCGATATAATGATCGAAAATATGCATTCCCGTTCTCGTTGCCAGGCTGTTGTGAACCAAAATGTTGAGTGCTCTCTGTTTTCCGTTCCCATTTCGGTTATCGTTACCAGGTAGTTGTACGATTACTGGCTGCAACAACCAAAAAATAGCCAGATTATGTTGACAATGGCAAAAGCCTATGAGAACAAATCACTTCCAGTTTTCTGCTGCTATATAAATTGCATAGCTGAAACCAAATTAGTCCGTAGGAGTTGCCAATAGCAATTGTAACAAAATTAAAATGTTGCTGATTCACTAGTAAAGAAACTTACATTTTAGTGTATGATAATGAAGTTAAAATGTTGTTGGAAGAAAATACAATGAAAGGCATAACTTTTTCAGTGTAAGATTTTGCATACTGAAAAAATTAACTGGATAAGTTCTAGGTATACCAAGTATTCACTTTAGAATGAAAGATAAATTTCCCCCAAAATAACATTGTTTGCCATTTTAATACCTGAGTATATCCATAATGTTGATTCATCTTTGATAAATTAATTATTTACTTCTAATGATTTTAGATTTATCCAGTATCAGATATTCAATTTTTAACCATTATAGCAGTATACTGCATATTCTCATATCAAATTTCCACTAAAACTTTATTTCAGGGGTGAAGTCGTTTAGAAATGAGAAACTCCTGATGAACTTCTATACCTTACTGGACAGAGAACGCTGGCACACGTACGGCGTTGTATTTGAAGGTTTGCCTTCTGGAGGTGGCATTCCACAAAATCTGACTTATAAAATCTGCGTGAATCAAGAGGAAACTGAATTTATAGTACCAAGAGTGAGAAATGAAGAGGCAGCCTATTGGCTTAGGAACATTCCAGGTAAGTCATATGTTAAACAAAGAAAGCTTTAAATATGGAAAGAAACATAGCAATAATTATATAATACATGTTGTCAATATTCCTATGTTGCTTAAGGACACCAGAAATGGATTGATTTTGAAAAATCAATTTTTTGTTTTCAATTTTAAGAAAGTTATACAATTCTTCAACTGTAAAATGATGACATATGTACTGTTTCCATTTATAAGTATAATAAACGAAACATTTGTAATTTGTAAACTATGCATGTAAATGGGTTAAGTATGCTACCATTTTAAAGAAGAAGTTGGGAAGTTTTAATCCGAACAGTCAGGCATTGCACGTGCATGCAGAGATCATATCGTTCATCAGTCAGTATGTGAATATCGTCTGGTGTGTGCTATCATGTCAAATGGAGGTAAGCATTTCAAACATAAAGTGTCTGAAGGCAGTTTTGAGCACATTTGCAAGACATTTCAGAGAAATAAGTAGTCGGAAGCTTAGTCAGAATTATAGCTAGAGATTTCTTCCAGGCTTAAAAGCAGTGGTCTGCTGGAGTTATAAATACAGCATCTCCAGCCAGTGATTGTGTTGTAAATAAACCTTCGCCAAGAAGACTAAGACCACGTCACTGATGATGTCCACCACAGGTGTGAATGAAACGTCTGGATCTTTAAACTCCAGCAGACCATGGAATTGCACTACAGTTGCTTTATAACACATGGGTCGAGGTTGAGTACCAGTTAGACATTTCCCGTGCCATTAACGGCAGCCATGTTGAGGTTTACAAATCATAAGGAACCATAAGATAAAACAAAATTTCCAGTTTTCACTATTTTAGTAAGTGGTTTCATCTCCAGATTTGTATTAGTTCGGAAGTTATAGCTATTTCTATTATACTTATAAGTGGAACACTCTGTATATAACAAAGGTAGCACAGTTGATTAAAAATAGACCTAGAACTAACAAAAGGGAAAACCTAGATAAGCAAGAATATGGAACAGGTGGAAAAATAGTAGCTTATCTTTAATTTCAATTTCCCACAACACTGAATGTTCATATTTCAGGTGCATTTTTCTCTAACACTACTAAAGATATTAATATTAATTTTTTGTTGCATATTTGTTAAAGCAGCTTAAAGTATGTGAACTAACCATTTATGAATACAAGTAATAATATGGACACAAAAAATGAAAGTGTTTTAAAATTGTATGATGTTTTGACATACAATACAATAATTTTTGTGCAAAATACAAATAATATGCAATGTTTATTTGGTTCCAATCTCAAGTTATACCTTCTGTTAGTCAAGAAAAAAATATAGTGCCTGTGGCATCAGATGATTACAAAACAAAAGTGCAACAAGAGTTTCAGGTGCAACATGTAAATATACATGGTGTGCTTTATACCTTTTCTGCATGAAATATGTGAAGATAATGTATTTATTATAGTCTGATGCACAAATAACTAGACTACACTCACTCCAAATTACAGATTATTCTAATGCTTAGTAAAATTTTTGCTAAATTTTTTTTAGTTATAATAATTTAACCTCATCATCAGGGTAAGCTAATTTCCCAGTGTTCTTAAACCCCTTTACTGTATCAACTATTTTGTTGTGTTTTTCACTCTTCTTTCAATTTCTATACCACACGTACAGAATGGCCTAAGGAAAATAGAACATTTTCAGTTAGTTATTAATATGTTTACCAATATAACTTATAGATAACTGCTGTACGGACATTTTCATTATTGAAAAATACAAACAAAATTTTATTTCTTACCACACAAACACAAGTTTATTTATCTTCCTTTCATAGAAGTTTGAAAACAGTGTTGTTATAATTAATTTAATTTAAAAGGTGAGTCAATTAATAACACTGAACAACATAATTTTCTGGAACGCATTTCGAAGGTTAACTTTCCTCCATTATCAACCAGACAATAACTGAGTTTCCATGGTGTTTCATGGTGCCGATGGCGATACTTCTTCTGGTGTTTCTTCTGGTAACGGTTCAATGAACTTGCTGAAAATATCTTTCTGAGGAATGTCGAAATTAAATACTCGGTTTCTATTTTTTAAAATGAAGATTTGTTCCCATGTGGACAGTTCTTGTTTTTCGGTTATGTGTTTGAGAAGTTTTGGTTCTAGCTTTATGCCATGATTTTTTGTCCAAAAGTGAAATGCAACTGCTGATTTTTGTAATTGTTTACTCTTGATGTTCCTAACGTGTTCCTTGGATCTAATTTATAAATTTCTTTTGGTTTTTCCTATGTATATTTCATTACAATCACTACATTCAATTTGGTATATGCTGGATTTTTTGTTAGGTGGAATAGCATCTTTGATGTTTGAAAGTAGCAGGTTTTCTTATGGAGTAATGGTTTACTGCTGCTAGCTGAATGTTGTATTCCTTGAACACTTTTTTAAATTCATCAAAGGCCCATGGATGATATGTGAATTTTTTTAATGTCATTTTTGTTTTTGCTGCTGTGAGAGTTGTAGTTTCTTTTAATAATTTTTTCTTCGAAACGCGTTCCAGAAAATTATGTTGGAAGTGTTGTTTAGTGTTATTAATTGACTCACCTTTTAAATTAAAAACAAGTTTATTTCTTTAAGAAGCACATCTTGTAAATGGCTTCCATTGTTGGCGATGCATTGCTGAAGGCATTTGCAGAAGCTCTTCATTATATTTTCAATCATTTCTTAAGGAATGGTCTCAATTTCTTCCCAAGTTGTGGCTTTCAACTCATCAGTATTCTGAAGAAGTTTTAATCTGGAAATGCATTACAAAAACAAATCAATGGCTGAAAGATGAGATCAGATAATCATGCTGGCCATGGGATATCACTGAATTGTGAGAATAATCAATGTGAGAAGAAGTGGCATCTTGCCGAAACCACATTGTGTTTAGAGGGCAGTGCCCTTAGTTGTGGCATCCAGAATACTTACTCCTGCACCTTCTTAGGGGTGACTTTTGAAAGAAACAGAATGTAGGATACTATTAGCAAGGTTTCAACTGATTTTAACTAACTTTCAGAACTTGAGAACAATTTGTAAAGAACTACAAAACTTCAGGAATATGAAACTTGGATACCTAACCTTACTGTTAACTTGATTTTCATTCAAAATATCTAGGATACTTATTCTGGCTATATCTGTTTTTTAGTAATTTCACTGACTTTGGTTCTATTGTTAGGAGAAACCAATATTGTGTGTTTTATATTACAGATGTGAGTCTTCATCCACATTTTGTTGCTATTCAAATGGCACTAGACAGAGCCTTTATAAACATGACAAGACCAAATCACAGAAGTCCTAAGGTATGTACTACTGATACAACATAAGCTACTTCATTCAGATCTGAGACAGCACACCTTCTTTTGGGTTTAATGCCAAAACAAGTATCCAAAGCTTCTTAAATAAAGTTTAGTTACAATCTGTTAAATATTGTACATACTTAAAAAGGCATTGATTCCAGTAATTTTATATTTACCAACCTGCAGCAAATAGAGGAAGTATTGTATTTTGCCCAAAAATTCAATAGGCAGAGTTTACCATAAATGCACACTTTGAGGCACTTGGAATCCAAAAAGAAAAATTCTTTTAACGTCATGGAAAGATAATGGAATGTATTTGAAAATAATTAATTGTTTTAAAAGTAAAGCTTGTATCTCTTACTAATGAATATAATTTGTTTATAAGAAGCTTTGGGGGGTGTTTAGATAAAAAATCTGATATGTTGCACTCGCATGACTTTCTCTGCTCTTGTACTAACCATTCTTACAAACTCTTATTCCTATATCTATATATCAAGATAAACATTTCCAGAAATTAGCTTATTGTTTATCTTCTTGTAGGTACAAGGAGAATATATACAGTAGGCTTTGAGCAATAGTCAAATCTTCTAAATCTTTCACATTCCATTCTCTTTGCATGGCTAACATATAAAAACATGAATAACAATGTTCAATTTGACAGAAGCATAAGTTCTCTAAAACTCATACAAATAGCAAGAAATATCTTCAAAATGGTTCATTCTACAAAAAAGAATTTATTTAGACATAAATTGCGTATTTTAGCAAGATCTACATTTTTTGTACAGTATAATTTGGTCTACCTCTTACGGTTTACCAGTTATGCAAAAGTCATACAGTGTAAATAGGACTACATGGGCTATAGCCAGAAATTCAAGATATACATTTCATTTGCCAGAAAAAAATCTCAAACTTATGGCATTTCAGTCAAATTCATTTGAGCCATTTTCAAGAAAATCAAAATTTTCCATGGAAGGGTAGTTTAGGGTGGAGAAATTTTCTTCAAAACCATGTCACACCCTTGAAAGACATTAAACTAAAATACCAACTTTGGTTTTTAAATGACATTTCGTTCTTGAGTTATGCTGTCCACAGACTGACACACAGACACACACGCACACACAGACCTTTTTCTAAAAATGCTTGTTTTTTTGGATTCGGCTGGCCCTCAAAACATATTTCTGGTGAAATCTTGACATCAAGATTTTGGATGGAATACAATACTTCCTCTATTTACTATGCATAGTAGAGAAAGTAAAAATGTGCATTAAAATCAAATTAAGTGCTAAATTTGATGTGATTTGCAGGGTACAGTTTACCCAAAATTTATTCAGTTTATTTGCTGTAAAAATATTATCAAAATTCTATTATAATGTTTCTTTTAAATGTTGTATTTTGCAGTTAATATTACAGCAGGAGTTGTCTCCAGGAGTGGTGCAAGTTACATCGTCTGCAGGCGACAAGCTGCTGGAAGTGATGTTAGTTCTGAGCATGACGGTACTTAGCGTTTCAGTTGTCATGAAGCTGGTGCATGAAAAGGAAAGTGGAATCAAGGTTTGTCATTATCTCAGGCTACTTTGTACTCAAAAATATATTTTACATTAAATTATCACATTTTATATTATTACCTTCTACACAACAGTAAGCAGGGGAAGTACAACCTCGCTCATCCGGACTAATTGGGACCAAAGGCAATCCAGAAATAAGCAAAATAAAATTCTTAAATCCTTAAATAAGTAGACTGGCCATTTATGACAATAAAAAGCTATTTCTTGTAGCAAATTTATGTACAGTATATAGTATGTATTATTTACAAGACATTAACAAATATAAAAATCTTAATCACATAAAATTACATCAATTCTTGATAAAGAATTGATCCACAGCGCTCTGTTTTAAACACGTATGGCATTTGAATGAAGTACGGTTATACAACAGCTTTATCATTAACAGTTCAGCTGGAGTGGTGTCGGTTAAAATTAAATTATTTTGTTGTTTAATGAAGCGTCAACTGTCAGGATCACGTCAATGTTGCTGGTGTGCTGGAATTTCCTCCTGCAGGAGTTGTTTTACATTCCAAAAGCATGCACTGCTAAGATCTAAGGCCTATTTTCCCTTGAAGAGCAGATTAGATTTGCATGGCTACCAAATGGTCGACAAGCACGGTAATTCCAACCTTGTTGCTCTCAGAGTAAGAACAGGTGAACCACTTGGTAGTTCACTTGTTAGTCATATACAAAGCTTATGACACCTGTGGTGGGGAGAGTTGGGGGACGTAATGACAGCTGGTAGGCCGTGGTTCAAAGAGAGCTGTTGTGCCACAGGGTTAATTAGTTATAATTCTAAACAAAGGAGTAAAATATGCAAATACCAAGCTTACTTACAACCATCTGTTTCTAATCATGTTTACTGTACACTCCTTGCTTCCAGGAACTTATGAAGATCATGGGAATGCCCAGTTGGATGGTGTTGGTCGGTTGGATGCTGGATTTCCTTCTAGTAAATATGATGACCATGACAATTGTTACCACATGCCTGGTGACACGTTGGAATGAAGTCAGTCCTGTGATAGCTAACGTGGATGTGTCTCTTTTATGGACGTTTCTTGCCCTATATGGAGCAGCTAGCATAACCTTCTGCTTTCTCTTGAGCTCGTTCTTCTCACAGAGTAAGTAATGCTAACTTATTTCAGATGAATATTAATTAGACATGCTATAGCTAGCAGAGCTATGGTCCTCTCTCCATAACTATTTAAAAAATTACTTCTTTCTTGTTTCCGGTATGGAAACAAGAAACAAAAAACAAAAAAACTTGTTGGCTTTTTAAGAATGATACTTTTTACGACAATACTTTTGTCATCTGGCCTCGTGGAGAAAACACCAACCCAGAATTTTTAGACCACCTCAATAGTCTTCACAACAACAACAAATTTATTATGGAATTAGAGAAGGATGGAAAATGACCATATTTAGACATGCTAGTGGAACAGGATATAGCGATGAAAACACTTTGATGTTCAGTGTATCAGAAACCAACTCATACAGATAGAAGCCTCTTCCACCATCATCCAGCTATAAAAAGAGCCATAATAAACACACTCCAACAGTGTGAACTCAGAGCTAAAACATCTCTGAGATGTACTAAAGGCTAACGGCTATCCGAACCAAGATATTAAGGCAATACAGAAATATCAAAATCCAAAAAAGACTGATGCAAAGAAAGCTTACATACCTTATGTATGAGGAGTTACAGAAAAAATTACAAAAACATTGCAACACCACAAAATTCAAACAAGGTACACATCAGTGAAAAAGCTGTGTTCCTTTATAAGACCAGTCAAAGATAGGAATCCTTTACGAAATAATCTGGGTGTTTATAAAATTACCTGGGATTGTGGTGAATCGTACATAGGTCAAGTTGGCAGATCTATCAATACAAGGAAAAAGGAACATATGCATGAAACACTCTCAACCAGCAAATTCTGCCATCGCAGAACATGCAGAAAACACCATCCACCACATTGACTTTGACAATTTAACATTTTTAGCAATCTGTGACAATTTCCTTTAATGAATAGTAAGGGAAAGCATAGAAATATTTAAAGAAATGATTAGTCTGAACCGTGACACAGGCAAACCACTCAACGCATATGGAAGACTCAATTAGCAGGTCAACTTCCTATTGGAGAAGGAACCAATAGGATTATGAATGGGACAGGACCATGAGACCAAAGGCAGTGACTAATTGGATGGATTTTTTGCAGTTGCCCATTGAAGAAGCCGAACATAGTTTTGGGGCAAAACATTGGCATAAGTTCTTAAAAAGCCAAAAGGCGCAGCCCATACCAGAAACCAAAAAGTAATGAACAAAGCCCGTGGAAGTCTATGTAATTTAACAAATTGTTTTAAAAGTTTCGTTTTTGAGTGGGGGGGGGGGGGGGGCACTTAATGTCCTTTAACCTGATAGGTCATATTGGATGGTGAATGAACTGAATGAAATGATGCTTAAATGAGCCCAGGGATCATAGAGCTTCAAAGGTCAAAGCTCAAAGTTCAATTTATTTCATCCATGAAAACATCTACATGTTGCAGATTCATCAATACAATAATTATTTACAAATACTATACTTACATAAACAATAATTAGAAATACAATTTATTTACAATTGTTCATTGAAGCCCCATGCTCGATTTCTTCTAGACTATAAAAGACATTTTCTACTAGATACTTCTTTATTGCTTTCATCTTCAGATCTGCCTTTTTTATCAATTAAATTTTTTCAGGTAGTGTATTATAAGTTGTTCACGCATGCTTTTTGTGCAGCGCCTGCTTAATGTACCCCTAAGCACTGTTATGTAATAACTGTCATTATTTCTCAGATTATATGTGTGACTATATATATGGAACAGTCAATATACCAAATTTTTGAACACTGATCTACATGCACGTCCTCTATTTATATTACCTATTAATCTAATTCCTTTTTTTTTTTGGTAATTTAAAAAGTGTTTCCACTTCTGTTATAAGTAAACAAATTCATAGTATTCCTGTTTTAGTGTTTCGTCATCCATGGTTTTCCTCACCTGTCTTATATACAGGGTGGAAGGAAAATCCTTACATTCCTTCTAATATGGTGCTTAAAAATTGAACATATATTAGGAAAATTACAGAAGCCAATATCTTCAGGTCTGATTTGGACAAATTTCAGTTAGTTTTTTAAAGGCAGTAAATGTAAGTGCTATTGCTGAACATGACACTATGTTTGTTTCAGCAAAAGTTGCAGTGTGCTTTGGAGTAGTGCTCTGGTGTCTCAGTTACTTTTTGCCCCAGAAGATGGCATATGGATCTGTGATGAGACTTTTGTCATGTATGCTGCCCAACATGGCTATGAGCTGGGGATTTACTATCATTTTCACACTGCAGGAGCAAGGTAAGTTCGATTTATTACTTTACTCAATATTCCAGATTGTACAAAATGTAGGTACCTTTCTTCTTTTTGTTAAGTTTCTTCCTTATTATCAAATGATTTTGGGCTTACTGCAAACTCTAAGTGATTCACCGATAAGAGCTTTCACACTGCATTTTTCCTTTTGGAGTATAACACATCTCTTTATTGCTGGCCTTTTGCATTTGCTGTTTGTTCATATTTTCAACTAACATCATACAGCCTTTATTTTCTAAACCTATTTGCACTTATTAGTTTGCTGGTCCCAGGAATGGTATTTTTTAGGAAAATATCTAATGCCAGGATTATGATGAACTTGATTGGGATGTAACGTGAAGTAAGAAATGTTGTTAAGCTAAAAGGTCTACTAGGATGCACTTGTAATGGCTGGCCGCACTGTAGCTGAGTGGTTAGACCATTTGCTTCTCACCAAAGTGGCCCAGGTTCGATCCCAGGCAACTGCATGTGGGATTTGTGGTGGGCGAAGTGGCACTGGGGCGGATTTCCTCCAGGTTCTCCTATTTCCCCCACCATTCATTCCACCAGTGCTCCATCTTCATTCCATGCATCATCAGCATCACTGCCTGCAGTGCTTTATGTAGTAAAAGCAGATGTTAAACACTACAAAAAGAAATGAATACCGCACTTTCAGAGCAGAGAAAAACAAGCCAACTGCATGATCTTACATACAGCAGTTGTGTTATCATGTTTCTGTATGTGCAATGAAAAGATACAGTGCAGTGGTTCAGATGTTTAGGTCTCTTTGTGAAAGAAATTACTTCCATTTTAAAAACTCATCAATTGAGTAGAAACTCTCCTGAATACAGTATTATTTTAGTTATTTTTAAAATCTGTTTCTACAGCTTATTGATTATATATTTTTAGGCAATTTATAGTACAATATATATGCAGCTACTGATAGTTTATTTTTACAAATTTCCAATCTATGAGATTTTATATGAAAATTTTTATTCCCCCTTGTGTTATGTCCATGTATCTGATTGTTATATGATAATTTTTCAATCCTTTTACAAGCATATTTACCTCAAATACATATAAAGAATACAGTGTTAAAATATCTAGTTTTCTGAAATATTCCCTACATAATTCCTGTTTGTTTAACCCTAACATGGCTCTGATGACTCTCTTTTGCAGGGTGAATAATCTTTTGGTATGTACCATTGCACTTTCACCCCATACCATAACGTGGGTATGCAAGTTCATAACAGGTTTTCTTTAAAATATTTGTATTAACAATTTTTGCCATTTGTTTTAGTATAAACAGGCTTGAAGATATTTTTTAAAGGTTTTATCGATGTCTTTCCCAGTTTGAATTTTTATCTAATATAATTCTTAATAAGTTTGCATGCTCTATCTTTTCTATTCTTTCATTTGAAATTTCTATATCTGATATTTCATCATTGTTATTTTGAGTTATTTGTACACTTATATAAACTGTTTGTTGTGTATTGCTACATACATTTTTTTGCTTTTAAGTACTTTATTATTTGGTTATTATTTTCCTTTCTGTAGTACTCTAGACTTTGTTTGGTTTCAGATACATTTATTATTGATGTGTTGTGAGCATAACTCAATTTTTTAGCTTGTAATATCATTTATATTTATACATATATTATGAACAAAAGAGGGCCATGAACAGATCCCTGTGGTACCCAATGTTTAACTATTTGCATTTCTGATAGATATTCTTTTATTTGTTGTCCTGAAGTATGGTTAACTTTTACCTGTTGTGTTCTATTTTTTAAATATGTGTTAACTGAATTATGTGGTGTTCCTCATATGCTATATTTTTCAGTTTTATTTAGTAGAATATCATGATTCACACAATCAAATGCTTTGCTTAGATCCAAGAATATACAGTTATTTTCATACTTTTTTCAAGGCTGTCTGTAAAAATGTTTACTTACTTCAACTATGACATCTTTGGTAGATTCTCCCTTTTTAAAACTAAATTATAACTTATTCAATACTTTATGTTTTGTTAAACATGATATATGTATTTTGCAATAATATTTTTTTTTCAAAAACTAATGATGAAGCTTTCAAAGCTATGGAGCTTTGTTTGCAACAAGAGCTGAGAAACTTCAGATTTCCAAAGAATTCCCCAACAAGAGTCAATTGTGAAATATGAACAGTTCAGTTGTTTGTGAGACCAATTAATTCTTAATTGTAAGTATTGTTTTTTTGTATATGATTTATGGGAGTGTTTAAAACAGTGAAACTTTGTCAAATTACTTAACATTTTCTGGGTAAGATGATTACACTTTAGTTTCACATACAAGGTTATGTTGCTTTGGAAATTGTTTCATGGGCAACTGCCCCCAACATCTGCTGTATGCCTACTGATGTCAAGGCTGGAATTTGCCCTTGTACTGCTCATGGTGCTGCCCTCTGCTTTAACTGTAAACTTGATGATATCATCAACTGGTGGGATTTCAAAATTCATCCCTGTGTGTGCATTTTTACTTTCTCTACTAGGTTTAGTAACTAGAGGAAATATTCTATTCCACCCAAAAAATCAATGTTGAGATTTCACTGGGAATATGTTTTGAGACCCCTGAATAAAAAAATCACACATTTTTAGAAAAAGGTCTGTGAGTGTTTGTGGATGTATGTGAACAGCATAACTCAAAAACAAAAAGTCGGTTAAAAATCAAAGTTGATATTTAAATGTAATGTCTTTCAAGGATGAAACATAAATATTTTGATGCTAAAGTACCCTTTACATGGAAACATTTTTGAAAATTTTGATTTTCTTGAAAATGGCTCTAACGATTTTGATTAAAATGCCATGTTTGCTTTATTTTTATGCCAAATGAAATGTATATTTTAAATTTTCTGGCTATAGCCTATGTAGTTCTGTTTACTCTGGATGACTTTTGCATAACTGGTTAACTATAAGAGATAGACCAATTCTTACTACACAAAAAATGTAGATTTTGCTGAGACACACAATTTATGTCCAAATATTTCTTTTTTTTTTTTTTTATTCTAGAGTGAACCATTTTGGAGACATTATTTGTTATTTGTGTGAGTTTTGGAATACTTAAACTTTCGTCAAGTGGAAGATTGTTATTCATTTTTTTATGTTAGCCATGCAAAGAGAACGGAATCTCAAAGCTTTAAAAGATTTGACTGTCACACAAAGCCTACTGTATTCTAATATTCTCCTTGTACCTACAAGGAAATAAGCAATAAGATAATTTCTGGAAATGTGTATCTCAACTAACACGAAGAAGATATAGGAATAAGAGTTTGTAAGGATGGTTAGTAAAAGAGTAGAGAAAGTCATGTGAGTGCAACAAATGATATTTTTAGTTATAAGTATCTTTTCCCATGCATTAAGTTCTGCATTGGGTTTTTGCCTGCTTTAATAGTTTTATTTCTGCTTTCATGTCATGTTTGGCTGACCAGAAGTGATGAGCTGTTGCAGATTTATCTGTTTGCTTGAATTTTACATTTCTTAGGTGTTCCTTAAGCCTAGTTTGTAAGTTTCTTTTTGTTTGACCAATATAAATATATCTGGTTGTAGCTTTCACAATTTATTTGGTAGATTCCTGATTTGGTATAGCATTCTAGTTCATAAATTCCGTATGTTATTCTTATTGTATGTTTAATACTATATTCTTGAAATAATTTCTTTCACTTATTGAATATCTTGGGGAAAAACATTAATCTGGAGTATCTTTGTTGCATTTGATCCTTTTTGTAAAGGGTTGCGATGTCCTTCAGTCTCTTTAGTTGCTGGTGTTTCTTCACATCTTACACATAAATTTTAACCAGTTTTAATCAATTTATGAGTATAGCATTACCGTAGCAGTGTCAGGGACAGAACAGCTCTGCGTTCCAAGGTCAAGAGTTATGAATTGTGTTACGAATGACATAACAGTTGTTTGTTAATTAAGAAGAAATAAAGTAAGATAAAAACAATTGGACTTGTCAATTTGTCATATTACATTGTGAACTTGACCTGGTCTTCTAGCTAAAGTGTTTAGCTAAAACCCAAGAGAAATACACCATTAACAGTTAATTGATCGCTATTCTCCTGATTCTTACTCAAAGAATTGGCTGGAAATTAGCAGGAGAGGCAAGGGGGAAATTGCCACATAACTGATGAAATAACCATAACAACATGGCATGATGAAAATAGGGCAAAGATTATATATTGCTATAATGGCATCAACATCATTCCATCAATTCCAGCATACCCATTACCAGAAACTGTCTGTTTTGTTCCAAATAGCAAAGGTTACGTTCATTGTAAGTTATCTAGGTTAGAATGAAGATATTGATTATGCAACGTGTAGCTTAAAGGAAGAAATTATTGCACATAAATGATAAAATAGTAACTTGCTTTACTTATTGTTATAAAAATAAAATGTACAACATAACCTAGATTGCATTAAACTGACAAGAATCTGAAAATTACCTATTAAATGCACAGAAATGTGTGTTATACAGCTCTGGGAGTCTCTGATAGTTTGTGTTATCCTATTCATTCTGTAAAGCCCCCAGTTCCTCAAAGTCAAAACGTACAATTTGAAATAATTTCTAGGCAAGCAATCCTTATTATGTTTAATGCAAAATGGATAGAACTACTGAAATAGTAATGGGGAGGGAAGGTTGCGTGAGTGTATTCCATCTACACTGTTTACTTACAATAAAAAGAGAAAGTATTGTATTGTACCCAAATATTCCTTGTCAAGGTTTGACCAAAAATACGTTTTGAGGGCCCCCTGAAGTCAAAAAAGAAATTTTTAGAAAAGGTGCATGTGTGTGTCTGTGAACTGCATAACTTAAAAACAAATAGGTCTGATAGACTAGATTTGGTAATTATTATTTATTTATGCCCACAAACTTACTGCTGGTGTTTTGTGTTATCTTGAATTATGAAACTTTAAAAAATAAAACTAGCCTTAACTAACCTTAAATAAAACTAGCTTCCTGTTGATATGTTTCAGGAGCCCATGTGACTTGGAGGAATATTCTTACACCTGCAGGGAACATTACTGGAGACATGTGCTTGGCTTGTGTGTTTTCAATGCTGTTTGCTGATATTGTGCTGTTTACATTGGCTACTCTGTACTTTGAGGCTGTGTGGCCCAACAAATATGGTGCATCCAGACCCTGGTACTTCATTTTTATTGTAAGTTATTGAGCATTTACTCATGTTGTTACTGTTACTTATGTCTCGTAGAGTGGGATGGTTCAGTGATAACCTGCTGAAATTGCAGGTGATAAATTCACTGCATGAAGTAAAAAAATGCTCTGTTTTGCTGATTTTTGTGGAATTTTTTCCATGAAGATTAGGTTCTGATTCATCACTGAGCCACTGTGATTAGTATAACATAGTGACAGCAGTTTTGCTGGTAGATGTCGTGTAACACACCAAATTATCTTCTACAGAATGAGTAGGGAACATTGAGAAACTTTTGTTTCTATTTTGTTGCCTTCTTTGAGCTACTCAAAAGTTGGCTTCATGTTTGTATCTTTGTTAATAGTGAGCACATGCTGTGTTACAAAGTATTTTCAGATAGCATAGCTAATCTAACTACTAACATATTAAATTGTAAATAAAGTCTGGTGTAAATATTTTAGTACAATTCCTGTACAGTGTAAATAGTTGTTATATAGCGTAGATGTGAAAATAGCTAGGCAAAAAAGCACTATAAGCTACTTATAAAGCTGGGCACTTCTAGGAAGGTGTTTAAGTCATTATTTCTGCTTAAACTGCATGCAGAATTTTAAAGTCATTTTTCATCACTTTAACTTTTGCTACACTTTTATTCAGTGAAAACAATATTACACTCACAAAACAGATGCTAGAAGATTGAAATTTTTACCGTGCATTCCATAAAGCACGACAAAAAAGCTGACATTTAGGATTATTAGATTATTTATTTAGTTAAAACGAGACATTGAGTAGTTACGATTATAAGTCACCCATTGGGTATTTATCTCAGATGTGAGATTCCCTTGTGGTCTTCTGGGGAAATACGAATTGGTTGGGCAATTTAATGTTATACTGGCAAGTTGCCATGGTAGCTCAGTGGTTAGAGCAGCTGCACATAAAGTATAAGATCCATGGTTCAAATCCCAGCTATGGCATTGAATTTATTAGTACTGATTCTACCTCTCACACTCGACTCACTCTTAATCCCATTACCATACACATACACTAGTCACTGAAAGTTAACATGACCAGTCTTAAATAACTCATTCTTCACATAATGGTTGCCCTGTGTATTTTTGCTTTATGAAAAAAGTATAAAAAGTGTGACCGTTATGCAATATATACAGTATGTGTACAAACAATTATGTATATGGCTTTAAAATTGGGCAAAATAAGAATTTCACCTATCACCCCGCTTAACAAGAAGTAGAAGAAGAATAAGTCAGTGTAAGAATAGTAGAGAAAGTCATCTGAATGCAAAGATTAGATTTTTTTTTTAATTAGTCTTAGAGTGGTTTTGGTAAACAATAAAAGACATTTTCCTGCACTGCATGTTTGTGTGCTTATGTAAATGGCCTGGAATTTCAGCCCTCTTGCTGGACTGGAACAAGAAGCCTGTCTGGAAACAAAGGAGTGTCAGCAGGTATCAAAATGCAAGATCTTGGCAAAGTATTTACTTCTTTCTGTCGACTACACAAAAGAGTAGCAGTAGATGGCATCACTGCTGATATATGTAAGGGTGATATAACGGTTCTTTTAGGACTTAATGGTTCTGGCAAGTCAACAATAGTATCTATTGTAACAGGTAAGGGCACAAAGTGTATAGGTTATGTCATCTATATATTTGTTTGAAAAATCTTGTTTCTATACTCTGTTAAGGAAATGAAACTACTGCATTTCAATGAGAGATTCACAACAAATATGTATTTTGAGATCCTTAGCCCAAGAAAGCATTTTTAGAAAAAAATAAAGGAGTGTGTGACTGCTTGCATGTGCAGGAAACACCTATCTATTGTTGAAACATACAATTTACATAAAATATATATTTTAAGTATTAATTACAAGGGTCATACTGAAAGTAGTGAGCCACAACTTTTAATAAACCTTACCTTTAGTAAGCCGCCCTTGGTGTATTTATCCCTGACGTGAGATTCCCTTGTGGTCTACAGGGCAAAATACAAAATAGTTGGGAATTTAATGTTATACTGGCAAGTTGCCATGGTAACTCAGTGGTTAGAGTCGCCACAAGTGAAGCAGAAGATCCATGGTTCAAATCCTAGCTGTGGCATTGAATTTTTTAGTTCCGATTCTACCTCTCAGACTTGTTGTTTATTCAAACTCTACTGTTTTTTAAACCTGAGTACTTTAAAGTGCTATTGGATCAGTTTTGGTTTCTCAGGAAATCCTTGTTAACATACTTTTACTTGCATTTTAAAGAACTACTCATCATGTCAAGCATTTGTGTAAATAAAATAAAACTACGTATTAAATGAGTATTGTTACAATTTATGGAACAGTTAAAGGAGAACTACCTATATAAGTTTATACATAAGATTTTTATTACTCATGCCCATGGCATTAGCGCGGAATGTTTGTTTGTTGACAGGTGTGATGCACCCAACAAGTGGTGCTGTGTATGTTGATGGTTATGATATTCGTGAAAGACCTCCTGAAGGTGTTGGGGTGTGTTTCCAGCAAAACCTGTATTTCCCAGAGCTAACAGTTTTGCAGCATTTGATCTTCTTTGCTGTGGTAGGTGGCATATGTGTCCATGTAAAAAGATAATTGAAATGAAATTAGATGTTAAATTTGGAAACAGTGAAGTGAGACAGTATCTTGAAAGATTATTGAGTTAGTTGTCGCACTAACCTCACTTACTTAAAATTTGATTTTGGAACATGTTTCAGAACCATATGATTCCATCCTCAGCCTTGGTCGAACTGGGGACGTAACTACTGGTGTTGGTTACAGAGGTGGCATCTTCTCCTTTCCTTGTGATGAAATTACTGATTATTTAAATATGTGATTTCAAAATTCATTACATGCTCTTCCCTTTCTATAATGTGGATGTTTCCCCAATTCCGTTCAGCAGACATACTGATAAAAAGAAATATTGAAACTATAAGAAAAGAACATTTCAGTTGCATTACCAGCAAACAAACAGAACAATTTTCCTCAGTGAACCATTTTTGGACCATCAATCATAACATGAAATCAAATGTAATGTTGAGAAATGTCAGCATGTCTTCTGAACTAAAAGTTTGGGAAAATATCCACATCTTAAAAAGAAAAGAACATAATGGATAGATATCAAAATCCCTCCCTTAAATAACTTCAGCAATTTCATCATAAGAACTCCAGATGACACCACTTCTGCAGTCAATACCATGATGATGTCTCCAGTTGGACCACTGCTGAAAATGAAAACAAACAATTGCTTCTAAAGCTAGTTTCAAAATGGAACATTTATGCACAAAAATGTAGAGCTTTTTTTATGATAACTTCATTTTTTACACTACAACTTACTGGAACATGTTTCAGAGACTGTTATCTCCATTCATCAGCCTTGGTTCCCTGTCACACTTCCTCCTGTGTCTTGTAGATGGTGTTTGGTGTTTTTTTGTATGAATAATTTTTCTTAGATGGAAAGCATTGTTGTTTTTGTTTTATTTTACTTCCATTACTTTTCTCTCTGCTGTTTTTACCATTTTCATAAAAAACTGGATGTTACATTGTGTTTGGGGCAGTTGTTTATAAACTGAATGTCTGATGCCAAGTTGCTTTTCCTGTCTTTTAGTTTCCAAAAGTTTTAAATGCTGCTTGTTCCTTTTGTTCCAATGTGTTAATATATATATGAGGAGCGCAACAGTGGCCCAATCACTAAATGTACATAATGGAGATAATGGAGTGTAAAAAATATCTGTGATTTGAAAGTTTTATATTGACTTTAATAACTAAGCAAGAGTCATGATGTTTGGAAATCTTAATCCATATAGCACCGACATTGTGATACATAGTTACATACATACATGCAGGATGGTTGGGCTACTGTTTCTATCCAGGAAGCCAGATTCAGTTCCATACAATAACACACTTCTCATGTCATCTGTCGGTGGTTGTAGAAATGTGGTATAGGCCACTACTGCTCTCCTAGATTTTGATATGGGGAACATGTCTATGCTAATAACTCAGTTTCTGAATTTTTGTGGGTTGGGCCACTGTTGCGCTCATGGCTTCATATATATATATGTATATAAATTAACCAGCAGAACTCTGCCTGGATCAAAGGTTGAGAATAACTGTCTAATGACGATATCCATAAGTTTGAAAGTTATAAGCGAGAGGTTGATTTGGTAAGATAATTTCAATACCATTTTCATGTACTTTTATTATAATACACCACAGTGATAACAATGCAATTTTCTTATACTTTTAGCATAACCACTGAAGTGACTTACTTGTTTGATCTCACATTATGTGGCAGTAGATCTTGTACTGGTTCTTTATTATTTTTAATATGCAGACCACAAAATAGCAACATTTTTACAGTTTCCCCAACCGCCAATAATGAACAGGAAAATGCATGAGTATAGGCTCCTTAGATCACTAGATGAACTGAAGCAGAGATTGTAGGATTACAAAAATGAATATAGGAGAAAAAGAACTACAAATTACTGGTTTTTTGAGCACTATGCTTTGAACTGTCAATAAAGCTTGTTTCTGTTTGGTGAATAAGACTTCATGGGAGAACATTAGCAGAAAGGTGCTTCTGTGCAATTATCAAGGTAAAACAACATGAATGTGTAAACTTTTCTATTTCTCTAGTGATCTTAGTGTAAACTAGGAACACTAACTCTTTTGAGCTTAAAGATATACTGTAGTAGATATGTTTAACAATAGCATGGAAAGTGTGGCTAAAATATCAAGTTTTATTTGTTTATCTTCTGTTGGAATCATACTAAATTCAAATTCTAATCACTGTTGGCATATAAAGTATTTCAAAGCCTACTTTTGTTTCAGCTTAAAGGAGTTCCAATAGTGAGGGCAAGGGAAGAAGCTTACAGCTACATTATCAAGCTTCGACTTGTGGATAAAGGCAACAAATTAGTGTCAGAGTTATCTGTAGGACAGAGGAGGAAACTGGCTATAGGCATTGCAGTTGTCGGTAATCCCAAGGTAACATTGAAGTTTACTCCATCTTAAGTCCTTGTTTAATGCTCTGAACTTTAATTTTTAATTTGTCTACCACATAGCTAGTATATAAGGAAACACTGCATTCCATCCTAAAATGTCAGAAATAAATGTTTTGAGATTCCCTGAATCTAAAGAAAGTATTTTTAGAAAATGATCCAGCTGTCTGTGAACAGCATAACTCAAAAACAAAAAGTCTGATAATAATTACCGAACGTGATGTTTAAGTTCAGTATCTTCTAAGGATGTAACACAAAGATTTCTAAGAAAAGCCTTCTACTCCAAATTATCCTTCATATAAAAAATATTTTGAAAATTGTTATTTGCTCAAAATTAGCCCTAAAGATTTTAATTAAAATACTGTAAATTAAAGGCAATTATAACAATCAGAATGCTTATCTTGAACTTTTTTTGATAGCTTATAAAGTAATCTTCTCTGTGGAGGAATTTTGTGTAGTTTTGTTTAACCAATAAACTTTAAGAGAGAGGCAAAAATATACTGCATAAAAAATGTAGATCTCTTCAAAACATGAAATTTATTTCAGATAAATTTTTTTGTAGCATCAGCAATTTCTGTGATATCTATTATTACTGGTATGAATTTTTTTATTCTTTGTCATTGTTTTAATTAGATGCCACTATTTAGATATTTCTCGCAATGTCATGGAAAGAGTATGAAAGTTCAAGGCTGGCATATAGTCATTCACTTTTAAACATCTGAATATCTATTCTATATCCTCTATACCTCATTTACCCTCGTGAATCATTTCTGGAATGCATACATACATGCATACATGCATGCTTACATATATGACAGGTATACCAACAGACAATCAGACAGTCAGACACACCTACTTGTTGAAAACTTCAAATTATTTGGTACTCGTGGAGTTGATTTCTAACATTAAGGTAGTCTGGTGTTCCAGATATGACTCATTTTTTTGTCCATGGGTGTATATATGGCAATATATTACACATATGGTGTACATGTGTAATGAAACCATTTATGCAAAGGTTTATTTCAATTAACATGAATTAGATAGGAAAATAACCTTTCATAGCAATAGTTTGTATTTATTCTTGTGACAGACATAACCTAATTCACACTACATTTATGTTTAGATACTAGTGCTGGATGAGCCAACTCTTGGAATGGATCCAGAGGCAAAACGAGAAGTCTGGGACCTTCTGCTGGTATGTTTTTGCATTATTTTCCCACATAATTTGAGAATAGTATTTTAATAGATCACAATTTTGGATTCAATCCAAATCCATTACACCTAATGTATTTTGAAGTTGAAATTCTTTATTGCTTATATACTTTACACAAGTATTAAGCATTGTCACTATATAAGAAATCACATACAATACATAAGTTTACATTATTCACTTATACATAAGAACAGGAATCACCTAAACAATAATCACAATTCATCAAGTCTTTATAATGGTCTATTTACAAGATATTGCTTTAATTTTGTTTTAAATGTACTAGGCACCCTTTATGAATTTGAGTTCTCTTGGAAGTTTATTATACAGAGTTGCTCCTACATTTAAGGGAACTTCACCACTAAATTTCTTAGTATGAGCGCACCTATATTGTCATATTATATACATGTCCATCATAATTTCTAGCAAGACCATTTAAGTTCTGTAGCAACATTATTACTCTGTAGGTTTACATACAATGATATGACTGTAAGTGTATTATTTTTTATAAATAGCTCTTTGCAACAATGTACAGTGCTAACATTTGATATTATGATAATGCATTTGTTTTGTAAAATCAGTAGTCTACTAATATTTATGAGGGGTGTCAGTTACACTCTTTTTTTTTTTTAAATAATAAAATGTTTACATATTTTACAAATCTTTCAAAACCAAAGTCTGAGATTAATTACAGGTGTTATCAAAACCACACCAATAGCAGCTATGGAAATACTAACCAACCAATGCCCCATTGAATATGAAATAGAGAAAGCGGCTCTTATTCAACACCATGGCACAAGAGAAATTTTGCACATACACTAAAGACTCAGGAAAGCTTTCTTTCCAAAATTCAAGACATCAAGAAGAATGTACACCTTCCTAATTCAAAGGAAAACTTCATATCTAAAGTCAATCTGACACATACATTAGACATCACATATTATTTATACTTGACAGAAGAAGTTAAGAAAAGTGATACTCCAACTAGTGTTCTAAAATTATTGGCATTAGAGACAATCCATACTAGATTTCCAGAACACGAATGGCTCCATATTTATACTGATGGATCATTGATATCAAACCAAGATGGAGCAGGTGCTGGAGTCACATGTCACCTCTTTTCCTATTACAAATCTTTAAGTTATGGAACTATTAACTTTGATGGAGAAATTGAAGCAATTCGAATGGCCCTACAAAATCTTTTGTACAGAATTTCACATTTTCAGCAAGCAGTTATTCTCTCAGATTCCAGGGCAGCAATTATAGCAATTACTTCCAAGTTTTCTCAGTACCTTACAATAGTGAGCAGCTGTCATCACGGTGCCACAGGGCAGATAATCAATCAACAGTATTGCCTTAGAATCCCAGAATATCATTGCAATGACCTTGTCAGCTGATGCAACAACTTCTGCCATTTTTGGTGTTACCTCATCCTTTTGTTTCCACACCTTCAATGAGCGATTGGCATCAACGAGAAGGTTTGGTTTGGTTTAAGGGCGCTCAACTTCTAGGTCATCAGCGATCAACGAGAAAACACCATTCTCGACATAACATCTTTACCATAATTGCTGCACAGCTCACAATGAAACTCAGTTGCACATTTATTTTTTGCAGTAAAAAATTAGATTAGAGTACAAACTTTGCAATCGGCAGTGGGAGTGAGTGGAGTCTCCATTGTTACTGCCATTTTAATGTCCAAGGGTAAAAGTAGGCACCTAGAAATTTTATAGTGCTGCCACTACACCCATACAAAGGTTCCCTGTGACTCTCAGACTTTTCTCATCTACTGCACAGATTTAAATAGATAGTGTTACTTACTTTTGAGACATCCCTCATACATCAGCTGCATGCTTGCTTACTTTACTACATACCCTATCAATGTGCACATACCAAGTTAGTTTGTCAGAGAGTATACCCAGAAACAGCGTTTTTTCACTTTCTTTGATAAATTCATTATATATTTCAACAGCAAGTTGATTTCCACTATGTCTATGAGCTATTTTAAAATGAACTATTTTTGTCTTACTTACATTACTTTCCTGTTGATTTATGTTAAAATAGTAGGCAATTATAGTTTAAAATGTATTAATTTAATGCCATAGCTGAAATATGAACCATGGACCTTGCAGCCTCTGTCTAGTTGCTCTAAGTTGTAGAGGCTTCACACCATATGTACAAGTGTAGGGTTAAATTACTAGGAGCCTAATTTACAATGTGTTCTAAAGTAAGAACAAATTAGAAACTAAAAACTTCACTTATCTTAGTAATGTTGCAATGATAAGTGAAGTTTTTAGTTTCTAATTTGTTCTTACTTTAGAATCTTGTTGCTTCACTGTTAATAGCTTCAATTTTCCTTATTTAACTTATTTACAATGTGTTACCCTCTTCATTGTGTGTTATTTATCTAAGATGGATGTTATGTAAAAAGAGAAATAAATGGTAAATAAGATTAAATTATAGTATAGGAGTACTGTAGCATTTTGTTTTACATTGTAGGGCTTGCGTGGACTTCATCAGACTACCCTAGTAACAACACACGATGCAGAAGAGGCAGACGTGTTGGGAGACAGAGTTGCTATCCTAGATCATGGCAGAGTTCAATGTTATGGCACTGCTTCGTACCTCAAGAAGATATATGGTGTGTATAACATTTCACAAACCTTTGATAGAAATGATGTTCTGATTAATTACTGTGTTTCATTGCATAATTGTCACATTTTTTATGCTTTTCTTTTAAAAGTAAAAACACACAGTGCAACCATTACACAAAGAATAAATTATTTAAGACTGGCCGTGTTTATTTTCAGCAGGTAGTGTACAGTTATAGGAGTAAAAGCAAGTTTGGGTATATTTAAGCATGGCCGCATTATCCTGTTCATAGCTCAAAAGGAAGGAGACAGTAAGAAGGGAAAATAAATGTACCACTAAATGCTGAAACCACAATGCAAACACCTATTCCAATAGATACAAATAAATAATGGTGACTTTGTATTTATTGAACTAAAAATCATCTTTTATTTACAAAAGCATTTACGATATTCTTGAATTGTGTGTACTTCTTAATTGGAGTCAGTATTATTGGATTACCGACCATGAAACACAATGTTGATTATTTCATAACTCTTGAATTATGCTAGCACCTCAGTATCAATTTCATATTTTAGGGCCACAAAAAGAGTGCCTTGAATAGCTTGTAGATTCCAGTTGCACTTTCATTTTGCACTTATCCCTTACAAGCTTTTTACTCACTAAGAACTCCCTTTTTCCAGCTTGATTACCATTCTGTTCCCAAATGCAATCACTTTTAGGTATTTCCCATATTGGTGTTTCACAAAATAAACACTTTTTAGAATATCTTCTTTCTTGAAAGTTTGAAAACAGTGTTGTAATAATCAATTTAAACCAAAAAGGTGAGTTAATTAATAACACTACACAACACTTATTATAATTTACCGGAACATGTTTAGAAGGTTTGACTAGATACATAGGATAGACATAGTTTGGAGGAGGGACTTGGCATCTTGGCCAATTAAATCTTTTGTTAATTCATGAAAAAACTGACATGTTAACAGTGAAGCAAAAGAATCTAAAATAAAAACAACTTAGAGTTAAGTTGTTAAGTGAAGTTTTTAGTCTGTAAGTTGGTGTTATTTTAGAAATCTTTTGTACTTATGCCTCTCACAGGGCTTCCCTCTGGAGGAAGGGGTGAGGTGAGAGGATAACAAGGGTGGTTGAACCTGAGGAGAGACCAGTAGAGGGAAGGGTCCCTCATGATTTCAGATTGGAACTCCCTGTTGACACTGGTACACCAGCTCCCTCCCCTGTCTGTGGCCACAGAGGTTCCCTGAGGGACCTGGGACTCAAAGAGCTTCCACAATCAGTAGGATGGGGATTTACAAAAAGCAAGTGTCTAACATGCAATCCTGAAACTCCCAGCAACACTTAGAACCCTGAAACAACCAAGCAGATGAAAGTGAAGTGAAGTAAGAAGTGAGATGAAATGGAGAGGGAGAAAACTTGGGGCATGTAATCATGCTTCCCAGCATTTGCCTAGCAACCTGGGGAAAAAGAACCCATGGGTGAGGAAGATCAGCCATGGAAATCAAACCTACAACCTCCCAAATATGAGCCTCACACATTACCATAGAGCCATCTTGCTCAGTGCCATGCTAAAGACTTTTAAGCCCAAAAACATCCATTGCCCTCTGCCAGGTTTGAACCTGTGACCTTAGCTACCATAGGCTAGCATGTTACCCCTAGACTACGGAGAATGATGGTGATTAATGAAGCAAACAATTCACTAAGTGATGGATAATTGAGATTCTGTGTAGTTAGATAACAGGTTTAAGTATAATGAAGTGAATACTGTGAGGTTATGTTAATTTCAGGCAACAGTTTCAAGCTGACCCTTATGAGGAAGCAGGGAGTGACACAGCTGCAAGACACAGTGCAGCAGTGTGTGCTGGGAGCCAAGTGCTACACTGACAAGTCCTGTATGCAAGCCTTCTCATTACCTGCAGAATGCTCTGCACAGTTCCCAGAGCTGTTTGATCAATTGGAACTGAACAGACAGGCCTTGGGTATAGAGAGCATTGGTATTGCCAGCACTACTCTGGAGGATGTGCTTCTTAGGTAAGGTAAAGGGCTTAACTAGAACTGACCATTTACCTATTGTATTCCTTTATATAAATGAATATGTTTCATACTTACTAGAGTGAAATATACTAATTTTACAGTGTCTATAATTGCATAGTTTCACGATGTGTGCCTTTTTATAGCTATACGATCCATGAGAGGTGTTCAATAAAGACTGACTCTAATATTCATACAACAATGCTTTGGTCTCATTGTTCCTTTTTGACTGTTGGGTTAAGAAAAAAGCCACATGGAGCTAGGCCAGGACTGTAAAGTAGGTGGAGTACTGTAGAGATGTGATTTTGTCCCTGGAACTTGATAACACCATTAGCAACATGTGGTCTGGCTTTGTCGTGATGAAGCTTCCACTGTTGAATGAGATTCTTCCACTGTTTTGGGATGTGAACCTTTACCAATTGCTTAAGGACATTCTTATAGTAATCTCAGTGACTGTAGTGTGTCTTGGAACTGTGTGAATGTGCACCCTCCCCTGGTAATCAACAAATATGATGACCATGGGCTTATTGGCTGAACTCTGCACTCGTGACAATATTTAGAGGTGATTATGAAACATGTTTACTCTCACAGGCTGTCAACAGTCAACTGACAGAACTATCGCTGTGTAATTTTCAGAGATTGCGATTAGAATACATGGTTCAATTGCACACGGACAGATATTGCAAGCAACCACCTAACAAAAGGAAAACATTTCAGTGCCAGTCTTTGTTGAACATCCCTCTTATAAATCTATAATGGCCTTTTTTACTTTCTGTACTGTGAGTGGTAGGTAGAGGAGGTATTGTGTCCTACCCAAAATTTCAATACTGAGGGAAATAACATGTTTCGATTAAAAAAGAAATACTATTTCCAGAGCAAGGTCTGTGTGTGAGTGTATGGGTGGGGGTGTGTGTGGGTGTTGTCTGAGTGTTGTGTGTGTGGGTGTTGTGTGTGTGGGTGTTGTGACTAGTTTGTAGAGGAAATCATATGAATGCAACACCCCAATTTTTTTATATTTTCTCTCCTTTTGTTACATATATATTGCCTCTTTGTCTGCTTATTTTGATTGTTATAAATGCCTAAACATGCAGGTTCTACTCATAACAGTAGTGCCTACCAAGTGATGCTTTGTATTTTAATTTATTTTCAGGGTAGGGAAAACACTTGAAGATGAGCAGAATGTACCAAAATCACCAGACAGTATGGATACAGCAACAGTTGTGGACAGTTCAGATGGTAGGTATAGCTTCTGACTTGCTCTTCTTGTGAAGAAGCACAGGGCTTAATTTTGAATTTTTGTTCCTTTACCATATTACTACGGCGCATTTGTAGATCGTCGGACTGCCCTGCGGCGGCACCGAGCCGAGCAAGGACCACCATGCCCTCTTCCAGAGTTACACGTAAATGACTGGCGAGTCACGGGTATGGAACACAAACTTACATTAGGCGTACCTGAATCACAACAGATGTTGAAATTGATGTGAAATTGACTATGAAAACAATTCTGGTTTACTGAAAATCCCCATATTATTCATGAACTTCTTCACCATATTGCAAAAATTGGGGTTTGGTGTGCATTGAATGCATGTAGAATTATTGGTTCCATATTGTATGACAACAGTTGATTCACTTCTTTATGGAAATTCTACTTTAAATATTTTTTTTTGTAACTAACAAGAAATTAAATATTGTGTGGCTGGTTTCAGCAGGATTTAGCTATACTGCACACTGCTGTGAATTCTATGCATGACTTGGGAAGTGTGTATGGCGATAGAATAATTAGTCAAGGATTGTGGCCATCTCGTTCCCCTGACCTATCTTTGTGTGGGTTTTATTTATGGGGAACGTTAAAGAATAAAGTTTAAGTATCAAATACATTCACACTACAAAAATTCAAGGACAATATCTTCATCTTCATCTTGATTATTGTCAATGGAGCTAATACAGCTATCCTTCATAATTTTGAATAGGTATAAGTTTTTACTTCATTTATTACAGGTGATGTTTATATGTCTATCTCAACAAAGTCTGTCATCTATTTGTACCCCAAGAAAGGAGTATTCATCAGTGATCATGGGGAAAAGTTCCCAGTTACTGCTGTCATGAGATTTTGATTTACTTAAGTCAAGCATAATTATTTTGGTTTTACTTTTATCCATACTCAAATTGTTGAGCGAAAAATATTTCTCAGATAGTGTGATAGTTTTTTATATTGAATGTTGCAAGCTACTTAAGTGTTATTCCAGCACAGAATATTAGTATCATCTGCATATGTAGTGGCACTCAAGTAGTTTTACTGAGGTAGGTCGTTTATATATAAAATAAATAGAACTGGTCCTAGGACTGAACCTTGAGGAACCCCACAGGTCATCTCTTGAAAATCTGATCTATACTTTTTTATAATGTTTGTTTTGTAGATCATTTCTGTACATTGGATTTGGTCTATTAAGAAAAAGGAAATCAGTTTATCTGGGATGCCTCTAAAATCAGAGTTTTCAATTTTTTTTTAAAGGTAACTTACGACTAACGCAGTCAAATGCCTTGCTTAGGTCTAGCAAAATAGATGCCGTTTTTTGACTTTCATTAATTTTTCCATAATCTCATGGTCACAGGAGATATACGGGCAATCAGTCAACATGAATTTCTGTGAGTGAACCAGAATTGTTTTCGGAGATATAGGGAATGTGTTCATGTTGAAGGTCATCAATTTCAACATCTTTTGTGAGACAAGTAAGCCTAATGTAAGTTGGTATACTAGTTAGTGCTCCATACCCATGTTTATGTGTAACTCTAGCGGAAGGCACACCGGTCCTCGCCCAATCTGCTGCCACTGTGGGGCAGTCTGGCTGATGTACAAACACACTGTAGTAAGCAGAAGTATTGTATTTTACCCAAAATCACCAACTACAATGTATACCCGCACTTATCTTCTATGCCAGGCTATTGCCCAACCATGTGTCATCCCTCAGAAACCACACATCTAACCCTGTACAACAACAATGTACTGAAACCAGCATTCATCACATCTAACAGAAAGAAGAGTGAAAAATAATTAGTTTAGGAACAATTATTTTAGAGTATAGCTATGAAAGTAGATAATAGTAAGCACAGAAAGTTTTATAATTCTAATATCTCACATTTTTTCTCTTTTTTCCTCCATAGAATTTGAACTAAAGAAGAAAATGGGCACAGAGCTTCATATGATGCACCTTACAGCCCTTTTCATAAAAAAGACAATATTTACTTGCAGAAACTGGTTGCACTTTCTGCTTCATGTGAGTATTATGTTTATTATTCTTTGAAGCTTGCTTTACCATCCATGTATAGTAGGTAAGAGGAAGTATTGTATTTGAACCCAAAACTTTGATCTGAAGATTTAGAGTTAGTGATTTAGAATCACTGAACCCCAAAGAGCATTTTTAGAAAAAGATCCCATGCAGCATATGTGTGTGTGTGTGTGTGTGTGTGTCTGTGAATATTATGATAAAAAAACAAGTAATTTAAATACCAAACTTGGTATAATATTTTAACGGATGACAAGTCAAGATACTTTTTATGTCACTTTATTTCTCCTAAAAACTGAATCACAGCTCAAAATTCATGAACTTGCAACTAACAGCTGTTCTGTTGTATTATATTCACACAAACACTGCTCAACTATCCACAGATTGCTCTAATAATTCTACTCACTTACTGACTTAAAATTGACTTCTCTGTCTGTGCCAATTCACTAATACCAGGGGAGTCAGCTGCCTCTTATTTTCCAGTATTATGCAATCCGCATTTTATACTCTAACATGAAAACGTCAGATCCTATACTGGGTCCTACCCAAGTATTTAGCATGGATGTCTTTCTGTACACACTCAACAAAATTAGTGTAAATATAGATGTTAGAGCATCACCTTTTAATGTACTTGTAATTAGACTGCCAATATTTGCACCACTGGAAATTTAAACTGGGACCAGTGAACACTACGTGTTAAACTGAATATTTATCTCTGAAATTACTAGGTGGCAGCACCGTGGCCGAGTGGTTAGATCATTCACCTACCACCTAGGCAGCCCAGGTTCAATCCCAGGGACCCACATATGGTATTTGTGGTGGATGAAGCAGCATCAGGGTGGGTTTTCTCTGGGTTCTCCAGTTTCCCTCACCACTCATTCCACCAATTGCTCCATTATCACCTTTCCAATCATCGATTTTGCCTGCATTTCATATCATCCTCTTCCTCACTGTCATACTGACCACCTGCTTCCAGGCCTTCACTCTGGTCCATAGGTTCCTCTGCTCCCTGACAGGTGTCCAAACCTAGGCACTGGCTCGTAAGCCCTAGGGGTTGTAAGTTCTACATAAAGGGAGGGTAATCAGGTAAAGAAAGAAGAAATTACTAGGTAGCTCAGTTGGAATGAGGGCATGATTTGTAAGTAATCCATCTGATGTAGAGGTGGTTTGAATCCCCTGCATGTATCTACTAATTTTTTACTCTGTAATATTCAGAAATAACATTGGTTGTACTATTATTATGTTTAAAGCTGTTATTTTAATTTGTAATTGTTTTATTTCCATTTTATGGTATTATTGTTCCCTATTAAGATATTTTTCCCCGATGTAGATGCTGAGTTGCTTATGCATTAGCTCTTGCTTCTCTGTAGATCAAAAGCATATGAACGTACTCATCTGTTGAATACATCATGAAGGTCTGGCGCAAAATATTGTGCAACAGCATACACATAGAGAATGAAGGGAGTCAAATTCATAATAACCACTGCATGATGTCAGTCCAATGGGGCCGAAGTCATTATACCTATTCTATTACAAAATGCAGACAACCAAACCAATTTAAATTACGTCCTAAACCCTTAGGAACTTTAGAATTAGATTATTTTGAATTCGGTTTCCAAGTTTTGATTAGCAGAAAAAAACATTGTATAATACCAAGTTGCAAACTCATGTGCCTCGGGTTAGCACACAGGATACAGTCATATGGACATTCAGAGTTCAACTGCAGAATTTGTATGCTGCGCCAGGCTAATGCCAATTCATGACTTTTCATGCATAATATACCCTTTTAAAACAGCTTTAATCCCTTGCTGAGCATTTTAATATTATCGTTTAAATGGCAAAAACTATAATGCATGTTATTTGAGATGCAAAAGAGGTAGTTTATGCCAAAATTTAAATAAACCTTATGTAGTACTCTTGACTGTATGGGTCTACGGTGGATGAGGTGTGCCTCTAATTTGTTACAGCCAACCATGGCTGTAATTATAAGAATCAGCCATTTTCTTTTCAGCTTAGGTTGTTAGTGTACTCATATGATCAACCCATTTTATTATAGGGGTTTACTGAATTGCATTGCTATATATACTGTAATAAAAGTTTGTAAAAGCAGCTGAAAGCCTGGAATTCGCTCTCAGTAAACGAGTCATATGTTCTTGAGATGTACTTTAGTGAGGGTTACATTCTGTCCCTTAAACTGCTCTTCCTACAAACTTTGCAAATTCTTCAAAGAAGCTCAAGCAATATGTCATAGTAAGCACAAAACTGAACTTAAAGCACACATACCGTTTCACAAGTGGCCTACCTCCCAAAAATATAAGAGGTGGCTGACTCACCTGGTATAGCCAAGGATTAGGTACCGGCAATTTTTCTAAGTGGAAACAGCTTTTGTTCTTACTTACCATTGTGGCATATTACCTAACAACATAGTGGTGTGAGATAGCTGACCTTGAGTTTCCTTTGATGTGCAGCCCCTAGCACAATATTTAAATAAGCTAATAACTGTGGTGTGAATTTAGATTTATGGATAAATTGAGTTGGATAAACACACGACAGATCTAGATACTTGGAAGAAGATTCTAATCATAAAACACAAATATTGCTTAGTGAATTTTGAACTGCTGCCAAGAAATCCATTATGGAAGTTCATCTCCCAACAACTAGATGTCACTATAAACAACCACCACAAATATTTGCTACATCTGATGATGGAAGCAACAGCACAAAAATGTATAAGTGATGTTAGTGTTCCAAAATCCTACTCAGTTTATGCATGAAACCAAACTTGGCATTTAAGTTCATCTTCCAAATATGCAAAACAAATATTTTTAAAACCCCCACCCCCAATCCCTTGTTACACTTTACATGGAAAGTTTTCATTATTTATTATTTTCTCATAAATTACTCGTTAAAATTGGTATATTTAAGATGTTTACATAACAAGTAAAATGTACATCTTGAATTTTGTAAGAATGGCCTGTAAAGTCCTTTTTGTTAGGCAGGAATAAATATAAGACGCAAATCATGTAGATCTTTTTAAAAGGTAGAATTTATTTCAAATAATTTTTTTGTGGCATTAGCCATTTCCAAGTGCATCCAATTCAAATGTAAGGCCAAAGACCTGTTATGGTCTCAGTAAAACACAATGCAACTATATCTTGGACAGCCCAAAGATCATTTCCCCTGGGGTCAGTATTGGAGCAAAACTTTGGAAACAGTGCACTTCCAAATGCCAAGAAAATTTCCATTGGACTAGCCACACATCCAAACAAAGGCTCTATATACAAGGAGGAAGGTACTACTTTGGCCAGAATAACCTGGCTAATAGATGCAGGTGTAAGAAATATAAAATACTAAGTTGTTTTGTTTTGGTAGGCTTAATCATTTTGTAAAAATGTAAATGGCAATGATGTGCTACCTCAAAGCATACACCAGCGGCCTGTGTTGTAACCAATTGGCATGTGCTTCGAGGTCAGCATTGCTCTTAGATGTAAACAAAACACCTGACTGGCATATACTTTGAGATCAGCCTGCCATCAGATGTAAACACTTGCCTAGTGCATTTACCATACCACTAAACAGGCCATATTCTTGGGTAGATCCACACGAATAAAAATGTTATGCCCCACAAATGTGAATGTTACTGAAATTATGCATTTGTTCGTGTAATAATGAAGATTCAATTTTCCATGGTCAAGGGAGCAGAAAAATGAATCAATCGAAGCCACATATTTTAAGATTAAAACAATGCTGACATAAAGGGATACAGATTTTCCCAATAACGCACATTATTATTATTATCATCCATTATGAGCTAAAACAAAAGTAGCTGCTTGTAATACATAAGTAAATAAATAAATCTCTTCCCCTAAAACAATTGCATTCTTGTTTAGATTACCGGGCCAAAATAAAACTACTGATATCCTTGTTGTAAACAATAGCTGAAGCTGCCACCTCACATACTAATGCTTATACCTGGCACATGAACTTGGTGCCTGTCCTTCCCTTCCCTCTCACTTTTATTAATGCCAGGTGGTACTTCTCCTAACCTCCCCTCCATCCGAATGTACTGGTCGTTCAACCACAACACCTGGCGTTGCTACTTTTCATTTAATTAAACTTTGCATTATATTTTAACATTAAATTGTGGCAAATTCATTTGAATTAAGATAAAAATGCATTACAGTATTGTTCATACAATATTTGCATGACAGTGAAATAATAAACCATTTATATCCATTTGTCATGAAGCTAGATGGCTCCAAGTATCTTACACAATTTTTTTTTATTGAAGTAATTGTTTTGGACATATCTGTTATACTCATCATGGAGAATCCCTGGTTAACATATGGCTGAAGCAGTACCTTCCATCTGGTATAACAATATTTGAGAATTTGTCATTTAGAAAGTATTGTCAATGTATGACAACACATTTTGAAACTTAATAAGCCTTTGTAAATTTGCAGGTGCTGCTAATCACACTTACAATAGTGCCTTTAATTGTCACCTTGGATGTAAACTATTATCCACGGCTACAGTTTCCTCGCCTGCTGTCTCTGAAGGATTATGGACCAGTTGAGGTGCTCTGCGAGGCACAGCCAGGGGCAGATATGGCTCTGGTGAACAAGTATAAGTCTCTGGTAATGTCAAACAGCTCTGAAGGGCTCTTTGTGAACAGCTCTGTTCCAACAGAAGCCTTCATTGCAGTAGAGTTCAGTAAGAATACAGTAAACATGCTGTGCACACAAGAAACTGCTGGAGTCGCTGTTAACCTTGTTAGTAATGCAATATTACTGCCTCAGCATTCCATCACAGTGATGTCACAACCTTTCAGCAAACATAAGGTATGGTTATAGTGTAGGAATTATTCTTTTCATTGTTGAGAGAAATTTAAGGACAGCATGAAGTGATTTTGCTTTTACCATACTTAAGTTATCTGATTAATTCAGTTTCAGCTTTTGCTGCCAAAATTAGCCTGATTTAATTTAAATTGGGAGTGTTTAGAGAACAAAAGTTTCTAAATTTAATAAATGTATAATATTTAGGTTAAATTTAAAAGCTTTTGTGCAAAAGTGGCTTAAGTTTGACCATGTTTTCTAACAAAAAAATGTTCTACCTCATACTTCTCATGCAATTTTCTCCATAAGCTTTGACTCTACAACCATCTTATTTTTTTCTGTGGTAGTTAATGAATAGTTTGATATGTGGAGCTAAGTAAATATGCATGCCATAAAAATGAGGCGGGGAAAAATGTTGCATAAGTAATGACATAAATTATATATATTTTTGAGGAAGTTATTTTTCATCACATTAAGCTTAATATTTATAAACAAGGCTAGATCAGTAGTGAAAGTAGATGACCATACAAGTGCAGTAACATTTTCAAGTCATTATCTTTAATATGCTTTGAGAAAAGTACACAAGAATTATTAAAAAATGAAGTTACAGAAAATTGAGGCTAATGTGTAGAAAATGGGGGCGAGTTCCTGTGCTGCCATATTTAAATGACCAACTTAAAGGGCTTACTACCCGTGTAACATACCATGATATATATAATTTTAAAGCTAAAGATATGTACTTCTTCTTCTTACTAAGGCACTACAACTTTATAAATGTTTTGGCCTTCTCAACAACTTGTTTCCAGACTTTTCTATTTTGTACGCAGGCAGGCCAATTTTTTATTTTCGTATACTTAATGTCATCAAGTACATTATCTAACCATCTATTTTTGGGATGGCACCTTAATATTGGTTTCATTGGAGTCCATTTATATATTCTTTTAACCATTCTATCACCATGCTAATCATAAAGCTTTTATGTAGTTAATGATATTTTCATTTTTGATTAATTCATTTAATTTATTATCATAATGTATTCTCCGTGTATATTTTGTTTCAGTGCTCCAAATATAGTATGTAATTATCTTATTTTGAATACCATTAGCTTTTGTTTACTTGTTTCTTTAAGGACCCAGGTTTCACACACGTGTTACAATAGGTCTGATGATGGATTTGTATAATCTTAATTTTGCTGATTTAGATACTAACTTACTCCTAAATAGAAATTTGTTAGCATAGAATGCTCTATTACCTAGAGCAATTTTTTCTTTTATTTCATTCTTTATATCATTTTATTATTGATTATAGACCCAAGGTATTTAAAAGAATCCACTCCTTCTGATTTTGTTTTTTCTATTATTATATCTTTAGTCTTTTCTTTCTTTGCAGTGCACTTTAAATGTTTAGTTTTTATCTATATTTATCATCAAATGTGTGTAATGTTTTGCAGAAGCCTGGAAAGCTGCTGGATATGATCCCAGAAGTGGGACCCCTTGTGCTATTACCACTCTGTCTGCAGTTTGTAGTACAGAGCTGTCTGATATTCCCTCTGCTGGAGAGAGTCTCTGGTGTGAAACATCTGCAGCAAATGACAGGAGTGAAGCCAATAGTTTATTGGGCGGCCTGTTTCACTGTGGACCTCCTGCTCTATCTCACAATCTGCATCATTGTTGTGGAGGTGCTGGCTCTTGCTGGGAGTAGCGTACATCTCATAATGGGTCTCAGAGATCTGTGTAAGTTGTACCCCATAGAGTTCAGAGTTTAATTTTAAACATGAAATTTGAAATCTCCCATATTTTTAGCTTGAAAACCTGGCAACCCTAATTCTCTTTTGCATTTGAAATATTGTAGTCGACTGAATAGAGCCCCTCTCCACCCAGAAATATATTCTATGTGAGATTATTAAATACACATATCCAAAATAAGCCATTCTAATTACATCTTTATTACAGACTTCCCATAACCTTGTATTGCATACTTAGATAAGTTGACTTATAAGTGGGTTCACAGTTCATAGGACCACTCCAGTTTAATAGACAGAAAAAGCCATATGATTATTATAAATTAGATGTGTTTTATAGTAATTAATGCTGCATCTACTTTGTATGTTGTTGCAGGTCCATACTTACTCCTGTTTTTTCTGTTTGCTTGTGCTGGAATACCATATACCTATCTACTGAGTCACAGGAACAAAATGGCTTCCTATAGTGCCAGTGTGATATGCTTGTTAAACATCTGCCAAGGTATGTCTCATATTTAATAATGCACTGATATAGTATGCTTGAGTGCGATGCAAAACATAAGTGATTGAATTCAGAGTGCAAGTACAGGGAGAGCAAAAAACCTCTGAATGGGCTGCATAGTGTTTTGTCTTTCCACATCCTCGGTACTCGTTGCCATTTGTTGCTATCATAGAAACGTGCAGATGAAGCCATACAACATTTTTAAAACTACTTTTTAAGGCTTTACTTAACAACTTTATGAAAACGAGATGCTGAAACTCGCCACCATCGTTGTGCATACTTTTTTGGCACCTCTTTGGGAAATTATACATCACTTGCCGTAGTTCACATTGAGAAATGCTGGCAGTTTCCTGGCAGATATTTTGTTTTAATTCTTTCAGGATGTGTGGGTTTGTCTTGTACACTTTGTTTTGAGTTACTCCTGAGATAGAAATAGCAGGGGTTAGGTTGGGGACCGAGGGGACCACAAATCTCTACTAATAATTCTGTCCTGAAACACACTTTCAATTGTTCTCATTGAAAGATTGGCCTTACAAACTGTTGCAGAGTCTTGTTTAAAAAAAGGCAAACTCATGCTCCCTATCTGTAAATTCTCTAAACAGAAGGGGCAAAATCCTATTTATGTATGTATAGATATCAACTGTTGACTCAAAAAAATTGGGCCTATAACTCTTTCTCCGCTAATGGTGCACCATACAGCAAGTTTTTTTTGTCATGAAGGGGTATTTCATGAACAATTTTAGGTTTCTCAGAACCCCAATAATGATTATTTTGTGTACACACATGTCCATGAAGGTGGAACCAAGCCTCATCTGTGAAAAATATTAAATGTGGATCTACTTTGCGATCGAGAGTCCACTCACAAAATGTGTGCCTAATTACAGGATTGCCTGGTTGAAGAGCATGTGTCACAGTTATTTTATATGGTTTTAACTTCAGAAATTTAGTAGTTCTTTGCAAAGAACCATAAGGAATGCCTGCCTGTTGTGAAAGATGCCTGAACAATTTTTGGTGGAATTCTCCAAACAATGGCTGGTGTTGTCTAATGTTTCTTTGGTAAGAACCGTATGCTGTCTTTTAGATTTCTTTGCCTGAACACTTCCTGTGGCCTGAAATTTATTGTAAAGATCAAGGATTGTTGTATGGCCTGGAACTTTTGCGCCTCAAAATATTTCTGCAAATTGTACTTTCACTTGGCGAGCTGACTAAGTTAACATATACAAACCATAAATAAATACATGCTGTGCAGTCGAAAACATATGCTGAGCCATAATACACTTTGTGACTAAGTACACGATAAAATTATATGTCGCTTGTAATAACTGAACCATATCACATCACCGTCAATTCAGTACTGCAGAACAAAACTACATCAGTAGTGTGACCTTGTTTACACAGCAGTCCATTATCATGTTTCCACATGCCCAGTAGAAAAATACTGTGCAGCCGGTTCAAAGATATTTTGCTCTCCAGTTATTTAAGTACAGTGAAATCTGGCCAAATCAGACACTATATAGGATGGGAGGTACTTTATACATTATAAATTAAGATAATATTATATAGGATACATTTAACAAATAATTATATTGCAAATTTACTCACTAGCACATGGATTAGAAGAAAAAAGAATCTTTGTACTGGTGCAGTTCTTTGTAAAAGCTTCTTGCTTTATATATTTAGATGTCTTATCTTGCTTCACTGCGAAATATTTATCTATTTATGTATGCCTCGGTGATCAGTCAGTCTCTTCCTATCTCGGGTCATAGTTATGGAATAAAGCATCCATTGAACTCCATTTCATTTTTTTAAGATATTTATTCACACCTTTATAAATTTCACAATTACTAATTCGTTATATGATTACATCACTCTTCACTATTTTGTACTGTTTGGCATGTCCAAAACTATTTATTTTGCAATTTCTTGGAGTATTGCCAAGAATGGCAACTTCTTTTAACACATCAATCCAAGAGAATTATATTATACAATTTTCAATTTCTTGAATCTTGCCGAGAAATGGTGTTTAACTTCTTTAAGTGTGTCGATCCAAGAGAGTTTGGAAAATTATTTTATAGTTATTATGGCAATATCGTTTGGATATTGTCTTCCTTAACAATGCCTTCTTATGACATCATGATGACATATTTTGTGTATAATATTGTTTTTATAATTATCTCAGACATGCCAAGAAAATAACCTCGATTTACATTTTAAAACCTTTAACGTGATATTACACAAAATAATCATTAATTATGTACACATAATTGAAATGGTGAAGTTGACAATAATTATCATCTCAATAAATTAATAATGTACCAATTAACAAAGGAAGAATACCAAATCAACAAAGTCAAACTAATGTTTGATTGAAATACTTCTTGATATATATGATAGATGTTTCAGTACTACAGCTTTAGAATGACCTAGCATGCCAGTGGCTAATAATGAAGGGTGGATTGTTGCAGAAACAAAAGCATATCATTTTCAGAACAATTTCATCTAAAGTCTTTTGCTCCCAATCTAGGAGTTTAGCCAGCATGCAAACAACAGTAGTGTTTGTGAGTCGCTAGGCAGTGTCTTATCATGTGGAATTGTTTTGTTGATTGTTTACACCAAATTACTCATGTGTTGATTCAATTATTAAACTAATTTTAAACTAAGTGTTAACAGTTCAAAAATTTGTACCTTGACAAACAAAATTCACATTCCTTTCCTAGTATACTAATGTGAAAAAGAGCTGGAGGACAACAGAGATCGGCAAATTATCACCCACAACAGAAGGTACAGCCATGGAAAAAATGATTGAGCACAATAGAAGAGCATAATATTTCTAAATCCCATGTTGTGTTGCAGTGTGGTTTACAGAAGTCGATATTTTCAACATGCAGCTGAGTTTATTATAGTCTGTGTTCCACATGTTATGGTCTATTGGACACAGCCCATTTGTGGGTCCAACAGATGATAACATATGGAATAGAGACTATCAGAAGCACTTGTTTTTAAGGGATGTAATGGCTTTATTTCATTTTATTTTATTTTACTTTATTTATTATTAAATTAATAGTCAGCTTTTACATAAATTTACTATCTCTATTTTTTGGAATATTTTGTACATTCCTTAGAATGTTACCTGTTTCATGTGTTGCCTAGGTTCCAAAATGTGAAAGTTGTGCTTTATTCACTGAGATATTATTCTCTGTAATATTAACGACTTGTACTTTGTTTTTCAGGACTGGTAATACCAGTGGCGCTGTTTATTATTAAATCTTCAAGCAGCTCTGAGTATGCCTTCATTGGAGCATTTGTACGATATCTGTTTGAGTTTTTCCCTCCTTGCACGTTCATGTTGGGTTACATCTCTCTGATGGATCAATACTACAGCAACAGTAGATGTAGAATGTTCCACAGCATGAAGTTCCCTTGCGTGTCCTCGCTGCATCTACAAGATATCTGCTGTAAGTTCCTAATTGAGTTCTTATTTATGGATGTTACAGTTCTCAGTGTCCCATTCTATATTGGGTTATAGTCACAATAGACCTCTCTGTAGGTTGCAATGTGCGAGATGTCCCCTTCTGTTGTACGAGGTGCATCCAGAAAGTAAGTTCTGCTTGCGTCCAGAGATGGCACCACCAGTCAGTTAGGAATGTGTATGCACAGGAGTAGAAAGGAAGTATGTGGGAATAATGCAGTAAAGTTTCAGTTTTGTGACAGCAGTGGTTACTGCATTGTGCTAGGAGAAAATGGCTGCTTTGATATTGTCTCTCGCCAACTGCAAGATTAATGCAGCCATCTGGTTTGTATGCTCAAAGGCAGAGATCCAACCTCAATTGTATCATGTGTAGGGATATGACATTATGTGTGACTGTATGATTAGACAACGGTGCAGGCGATTCACTGAAGAATGAACTAATGTTCACGACAAAAGACTATAGTGGCCGACTGTCCTTGGTGACATCAGAAGTGTTGGAAAGTGCAATTGTGTAAAACTAGTGCTTCACAATTTCAGAACTCTCTTGTCAGTTCCCCCAGATGCCTCGTTCACTTTTGCATGAAATTGTCTCTGGCTGGAAAATGTTTCCACAACAATGCTGAGGTGCAGAATGAAGTGACTTCGTGGACATTGGTAGCAGACTCCTATGACTTGCACATATAATTGATAGTGCACCGTTATGATAAATGCCTCAATAATGGTGTCGACATGTTGAAAACCAACCAGTGAATCTATGTAATTATTAAAAAAAAAATATTTCTTACTTAGTGATGTTTTTCTTCTCTTTATTAGTGATCAGAGTTACTTTTTGGATGCACCTCATATATTCTATAGTCTATACTAGCGGTGGGCAAACCCCAACACATTAGGTTCTGCAACCTGCTTGACATAGAACGGATGCTTGGGGTGGGGGATGTGAAATCAGCGTTGTGTTGCCACTATTTCAAGTAAAGGCCACGATTACATTTGTGATCACAACACTTGGTCTGCCCATGGCTGGTCTGTACCTACATCATCAGCAGCTATTTACTGAAACTCCTTTGTTTGGATTCAATGGGCCTCAAAGCATGCAGTTTCATTGAAATCTCAATATTGAATTAATATGCAGAATGGGATTACCACGTTTCATCTCATAATCATCACACTTTTTATGCTTTCTTCGTTAAGTAAAAATAAACAATTTCTTATTTGTTTATTTATTTATCTGCTGTTGAAGTTACATAATAATTTATAGCACATCACAATAAGATATAAAAATACATATAAAAACACCGGATGTTTAAACAGTGTCTGATATTGCAACAGGAGCTTGAATTGGTCAAAACTAGAATAAATGTTCCTATTAATATATGTCCGGAAATAAATATTTGTTTAGATGTGAGCCATTTTACTCAATTTGATTGTGAGTTACATTTGGTGGGGCAGCCATGAAACTGAGGCATCAGAATCACTTTAGTCTCAAAGTGTGGACAGGAATTGTGTGGGGACCTACTCCTAGAACCATGCATTTTACCGAACAGATTAACAGCAGCTGTGTATCATCGATTCCTGTGCGAAGAGTTACCCGTGCTTTTGGAGGATTTTGTACTTGTAGAAAAATAACACATGTGATTTATGTATGGTGTTGCACCAACCCATTTTGGACAACACAAACCAAATATTTCATGGACAATGAACTGGTCGAGGAGTTCCAGTAACATGACCTCCCATTTGCTGGAGTTCAATCCATGGATTTCTGGCTTTGGGAACATTTGAAGACATTATGTATGCCAAACCCATCGACAATGTGTATACACTACAAGAGCATGTGACCAATGCATGTGCCCAAATCGGAGAGTAGTGAAGTGTGTTCGAAGAAGTTTGGGATTCTTGGAGAAGAGCTTAATAATGTGTAAGAATGCATGGTAACCACATGGGGGATCTCCTTTAGTAATATCGACATAAGGTGTAGATGTTACCTGAGGACAAAATGACTGAAATCATCACAACTCCTGTTTGGTATTTATGTATGTTTACCCAACAATTGTTCTGTTAAGCATTTGTGACAGTGAAGTGTTCACTAGAGTTTGCTTGTTGGATGAAGTCCATTGTTTAGTGTAAGCACTCAACACAAGTAAAATGGCTCATATATTAACACATATTTGTTTTTGGATATACGTTTATAGAAACATTTATTCTAGTTTTGACCAATCCCAACTCTTGTTGCAATATCAGGCATACAAGTACATATAAAACATACATGTATAATAAAAATACAAGTTGTAAGTGATCACCTATTCAACCTAATTGTTCTTGACATTTCACAGCTGTGACGAGTTGGAGGGTAAAGGTTAACATTGCCAACTTATAGCAATGAGTTTCAGAAAATAGATTCTGAAAATTATCTTAACAATGAAAGTGTATGATATTTATTAGGTTTAAAACATTGAAATACAGATTTTGGTTTCATTTTCATGCAATATCTTTGTTACACCACTATTCTGTTCGAATATTACCTTTACATATGTTATGAGCAGTAGCCATGAGCGTCGGCAGACATTTTTCCAGATGTTTGAAATTTGCAAACAGATAATATTAATTCTTAATTTAATGTCACAACTTATAATATTTGTTGCATATAACCATATTAATTCGTGCTAAATAAAAATTGATCTTTTAACATAGTAGTTTAATAGTCAGTAATTGATTGCACATTATGTTGACCAACTTCCAGGGGAGGGCCATGGCCCCCCCTTGCCCCCTCTTCGCGACGCCCATGGCAGTAGCTGTTACTTTTGGCAATACTGGAAGCGAGTAACACACCGTTTGTTAAAACTTTCTGGTAGCACCAATCAGCTGTCTCACTGCCAGGCATGGCTTGCAAATGTAGCACCGTGTTGCCAGCTCCGTTTTACAAGAACCATGTGGTTTCAATTACTTTGGTGTTTGTGCCGGTTTTTTTTTTCCGGTAGGTAAACAGTATAACAATTGTCTCCATATTCTACTATTCTGTGATCATTTATATGCATACCATTCATGTAAATTTATAAAGTAGCGATGTGATCTGCAGATGTGTGAAATGTTTCAAATACTCTGTTTGAAATTCCCGCTAAAGATCTGGCAACGTCGTGTCACGAGGCCTTGAGAAATTTCAGAGCAGGAGATCCACTTGCTGTACAATAGAAACATATTTAGTTTTGGGCAGTATATATGCTGTATATCCTGTACTCTCTCCCATGAACCTAACAGGTTGCAATAGCAGCGTGTTATTTTTCAATATTTCTTGGCAGTGAATGCCTGTATTATTAATACAACAGTTGTGCAATGAAATACTGTGCTTCCTCTATGCAGTACATGGTACAAATATTAAAAATTAAAGCAATAATAAAATTACCACAAATATTACCCCACATTATTGTTACAAAAATCCACCATAAATAAGTTAATAAGCATATGGTATTTGATGTTCAGGTTGTGAAGGTGCCAACTGTCAGAAATCATACTTAGGATTCCCAAGCAAAGGCAATCCACGAGGCATTGGAGAAGAGTTGGTGTTCCTAACTGTAGACATAGTGTTGTATTGGGCGCTGCTGTTACTTGCTGATAGCATGCTACTTTACAGACTACGAAGGAAGATGTTGCATCAGACATCCCGCCAGGCTCAGGTGCTTGATATTGACGTCATGAAGGAACAGGAACAAATAAAAACCAAAGTTAATGGTAAGTAATAATATTGCATTTTTCATTATTACCAAATAGTATAACTAAATAAATTTAAAAATTATATGTTTAGCAAAAATTTCTATGTTAACAGGCCATATTTCTTATAAATTTACCCAAACTGTGCCATACAAATAATATTTTAATTTGCAATCTGGTGAAACTAGTGGCATGCAGTGACAGTCTATGGAAGCAATAAATTTGAAAAAGGTAGACAAGGGCAACAAAACAACTTGGCTCTACGTTTACAAAGGTAGTTCAGAAAGTAAGGTCCAAATTGTTGTAACTCATCAAATTTCATGCAAACATTGAAATGTGCATATGCACTGACTCTCAGCATGCCATCCACATAAAATGACACCATTTGCACTGGTAGTGTTGCAGTATGCTGTTCACAGTGTCGGTTCAAAATGTTTAAAACAATCAGTGGGCTTGCTGACTATGGAATACGGTCTCTGATCCGATTGTACTCTTATGCTGAAAATGCCACCAGATTTCTACACAGTTTTATAAACTTTTTTTATAGTACACATTCTACAAGTACCCTCCCAAAACTACTGAGAACCTATTGTAATAGATTCTCTTTTAAAATGACTTAAAACCAAACAATAGATCTATGCAAGGGATAGTGATAGGTTATGCCCAATTAAAGACATAATGGAGTTGTATAGTCACATTAACAAATGATAAATAATTTAATAATTTAATGTTGGCATAAATCACAGCACTTATTAGTTTTTACAGCAAGTGTAATAGCTTGAGCCATGTTTATTAATGAAGATAAATCACTAATAAAATCTTAAAATTACGTTAACAACTTGTAACATACTAGTAAAATTACAAAGCAATGGTTAGTTCCTGCATATCTCAACTAGCATTAGAGTTTAAGACTTGTCCTTAAAGGGTTGTGATGGTCGAGTGGAATTATTATGTTTTGGTCACAGCAACATTCTGAGAACGTGGTCAAAGCTTTTTTTACCCTCCATTTCACTTGTTTTGACCAATGATAAGGTATTAAAAACAAATTCCAAAAAAAAATACATTAAACAGATGAAAATGCAGTTTGAGCACTTATTAATTAATAAAATACCTTTTGAAATCACTTTATTCCTACATGAGACTGTTGTTGTTGTTGTTGTTAGCTAATGCTGGATTTCTGACAATGAAGTCATTAATCCTCTTGCTTTCCAATATTTTTCACTGATGGATGGGGCACTAGAAGTGGCCGGGCATATTTGAAGGTGGTCTCGGTCCATTTCCTCTTGCAGATCACATAGAGGACAGAGTGGTGAAGAATATATCCCAATTCTGTTTAAATGTTTTGCCAGACAATCATGTCCTGTAATCAACCTGAAGGTTGCAACTGCTGTTTTTCGAGGATACTCAGGAATTACTGTTTGAATGTTTGGTAGTTCCCATCTTTTATTCTTTGATTTTTCATAGTAATATTTTGCAATAATTTTTTTGAATTCAGAGTTGACTAATCTTTTAGTTGCATAAAATGGTAGATTAACTATAGATTTTTGTGCACCTCTGGTACCCTTTTTTGCAAGGAAATCAGCTTTCTCATTACCACTCAGTCCATAGTGGGCCGGTATCCATTGGAAGATTAGGTGTTTTTGAAGTGCTGTTAGATGGCCAAGTATCTTCCAACATTCTATAATAGTTTGGTTTTTTGGTGACAACTTGGAAGTAATTGCTATAATTGCTGCCCTGGAATCTGAGAGAATAACTGCTTGCTGAAAATGTGAAATTCTGTACAAAAGATTTTGTAGGGCCATTCGAATTGCTTCAATTTCTCCATCAAAGTTAGTAGTTCCATAACTTAAAGATTTGTAATAGGAAAAGAGGTGACATGTGACTCCAGCACCTGCTCCATCTTGGTTTGATATCAATGATCCATCAGTATAAATATGGAGCCATTCGTGTTCTGGAAATCTAGTATGGATTGTCTCTAATACCAATAATTTTAGAACACTAGTTGGAGTATCACTTTTCTTAACTTCTTCTGTCAGGTGTAAATAATATGTGATGTCTAATGTATGTGTTGGATTGACTTTAGATATGAAGTTTTCCTTTGAATTAGGAAGGTATACATCCTTCTTGATGTCTTGAATTTTGGAAAGAAAGCTCTCCTGAGTCTTTAATTTATGTGTAAAATTTCTCTTGTGCCATGTATCAACTTTTCGTGTTGAATAAGAGCCGCTTTTTCTATTTCATATTCAATGGGGTATTGGTTGGTTAGTATTTCCATAGCTGCTATGGTGTGGTTTTGATAGCACCTGTAATTAATCTCAGACTTTGGTTTTGAAAGATTTGAATTTTTTTTTGTGTTTGCTGTTACAAGAACTTCGCTGCAGTAAGTAAATAATGGCTTTACATGAGACTGTAAATGTGGTAAAATGTTAATGATGTCATTATTTTTCTGTAGTTACTATGTTTTACTTTTTCATTTTTGGTTAGTACATTCAATGTGATGATAACTGATTAAAAAAATAATATTCCTATACATAAGGAAGTTTGAACCTATGAAATATCATTTGAAATTGAAATTTATTGTCCATAGATCATTTACATATCAGACATGTCTGTTTAAATATTACAAAAAAAATACTCTTATTCTGAGATAATTTACGGAGTTACAATAACAAACCAATAGTAAATTGTAAATTGTTACAAATAAAAGTAATTATGAACTGTTATAAAGTATATTTTCCTACATAATAGCATACTAATAATGATAATGTTGTCAATATACACTATAAAATAATTATTAAATATTATAATTTATCTACTCTATTACAAACATTTATCAGTTAACTACTTCTTTAATTCTTTGTTGAATTTTTTACCCTGTTTATCTTTTATCTTACTTAGTAATTTGTTGTATAAGTTCACCTCATTTATTAGCGGTTATGTTCAGTTGTAGTTTTATTTATTCTAATTCTATGTATTACCCATGGGCATTGCAAAGGGGGCAAGGGGGGGGGGGGCACGGCCCTCATTGGAAGCTAATACACTCAACGGGTAATCAATTACTATTAGAGTGAGAGGTAGAACTGGAACTTAAAAATTCAATGCCACAACTGGGATTTGAACCACAGACCTTCCGCTTGCCGGGCGGACGCTCTAACCACTGAGCTATTGTGACAAACTGCCAGAATGGCATTAAATTCTCAAACCAGTTCGTATTTCTCCTGGTAAACCACAAAGGCAGTCTCACATCAGAGACAAATTACCCCAATGATGACTTACTATTGTAAGTACTTTATATCCCAGGATTAAATAACCTTCAGAATGGTTAAAAACACCAACAGTAAGTTTGTTGGCATAAATAAATAATAATTACTATTAGAGTGTTATTTTAATTTTGATATAGAGAACAATTTTTATTTAGTACAAATTAATACAGTTAACCACAACAAATACTATAACTTTTGACAGCAAAATAATGAATTAATATTGCTTGATTGCAATGTTCTAACATGTATCCCCCTAGGAAAAGGGTATGCCGATGCCCATGTCCTTACCACGTGTATCTATTTAGTTCATGGCAGACTGACATCAAGCCCACTCGACCACAAGCCTATATTGGCCTCTTTTACATAAAACAGATATCAAGCTGCTTGCTAATGTACTAAAACATATTTATATTTTAGCACTTGGTGACTTATTAGTGTTTACAAAACTTTACGCCATGGCTATCAGAATAGAGTCAAGAACAATTAGCTTGACACAACATAGCTACAAACAAATTCTGGCTTGACAAATGGAACAGTGTTTTCCTTCTTTACCTGACTACCCTCCCCTTATGTAGGACTTACAAGCCAGTGCCTAGGGTCAGACGCCTGTTGGGAAGCACACGAACCTATGGATCAGACAGAGTGAAGACCTGGAAGGGTGTGGTCAGCCAAGCACTAGGTATGATAGTGAGGAAGAGGATGATATGAAATGCAGGCGAAATCGATGATTGGAAATATGATAATGGAGGAACTGGTGGAATGAGTGGTAGGGGAAACTAGAGGACTCAGAGAAAACCTGCTCTGATGCTGCTTCATCCACCACAAATACCACGTGTGGGTCCCTCGGATCGAACCCAGGCCACCTAGGTGGTAAGCAAGTGCTCTAACTGCACGGCCACGGCACGCCCGAACAGTGTTTTCAAGTAAGGTTATAATCTGTAGGTTACATAGATATGAAAAAATAGGGTCAGCTGATTCACCTGGTATAATAAAGCCATTTCTACAAATGTTTATCTTGCTTAACATGAAGTATATAGAGGAATAAACATTTTTAAGACTTTTTGTGTAAGAGTAGAGAAGTCACTTGAGTGCAACACCTTCACTTTTGTTTCAATGAAGTGTTAAAGCATGATTGTGGTTTCTTTTTTGCCACATCTGTTAGCTCTGGAGAGTTTATCATTTTGGTTCTAGGTTTACCGCTGCAACCAAATGAAGATGATCTGTTAGTATACAAGCTAATGAAGAAGTACTACGATATGAATGTGCCAGCTGTGAAAGGTGTGAGTTTTTCTATTGGTCCTGGCCAATGTTTTGGTTTACTTGGTGTTAATGGAGCAGGAAAAACAAGCATGCTAAGGATGATTGTTGGCCAGGATTGTCCTAATGATGGAGATGTTTGGGTTACACAGTGGAAACTTAGCAGTGGTGACGTTGAGGTAATGTGATAATAGTTGTGTTTTAACAAATATTAGTCACTAAAACATCACCTATATTTTGTAATTATATGTTATACTCCAGACATATTTCACAAATCAATCATTTGCATCATAGCACGTTGAATGTTTGTTTTGCCATTATCATTACAATTGCTAGGTGACATATTTTCATACTCTATTGCCAACCACTGGAAGCAAAACAAATTTATTGACAGAATCAATCAACAGTATTACAAAATTCATTACACAATTCTTATTCTTCAAAATAAAAATTTGTTTCCCAAACCATCACATCTATGTGTCCATTTAACTTATTTAATAATTTAACCTCTGGACTTACTTCATGATTAAATGACCAAAAACAATCAGCCACAGCTGATTTATCAATCTGTTTGTATTTAATGTTTCTAGAATGGTCTTTTATTTTGGTTCCCAAATGATGTTTAGTTTTACCAATGCAAATCCTGTCACAATCCAAACAGCTAAATTGATAAATGCCAGATTTCGTATTACAGTAAAAGCTTGTTTATTCGGCCCTCATTTATCCAGATCAGGTTTATAGATATTTTTTTTTAAAATTTAATGTTCACATTAGATAATAAATTTAACTATGATAGCAAGAACATAACTATAAGCATGTACACCAAATGTTTACTTTTTAGTTTGATTCAATTTACGGTTCCTGCATAAATTATACAATAAATTATGGTAATATGTACTGTATTGTACTATAAAATGCTACCTGTTGAGTTCAAGAAAGATTTAGTAGTGTGCCACATGGTGTTGATGCAGTATGTCTCACCAGCTGTAAATAGCGCCAGAAGAAAGCATTGACCTTGATCCCTACACCTCCCTCAGTTCTCCTACCATTTTCACGACACATATTATTAAGTTTATTGTGTGTGCTTCAACTGGATTGTTTTTGTGTCTTATCAAAGTATTTGGGAGTGTAATTCAGTGTAAAAGTGTAAAATGAAATCAAAGCAAAAGAAGTTCGTGGTTTAAATGGATAAAAATTTGGATGCTATTAATCAAATTATTAAGGAGAAACCTTGAAGAAAATAGCTGCTGAATTGGGAGTTGCTGACAAACATTATGGTCTACTTGGAGCGCCAATCCAATGCCACTCCATCTCAACTATTAATGATAAAGCATTTTTATGGCCGTATTTTGTTCAAATGCCACACATATTTAAAACAGAAGACTGTGGATCAATTCTTTACCAAGAAGTGATGTGATTTTATGTGAGTTTTTTATATTTTTAATGTCTAGTAAAGTATACTGTAAATAATTTTGTTACAAAACATGTTTTTTTATCATCATAAATGGCAAGTTTGCTTATTTAAGGATTCAAGAATTTTGTTTTGCTTATTACCCATATAACCTGGATTATACAGATTTTCAATTTTCCAGATCCCAGTTAGTCTGGATAAATACGGTTTTACTGTATTTGAAATGTTATCCTTTTTAGAAAAAGTTAGCACATTTTTTTGTATTATATGCACTTTGAGGAACTGTAATTAATCTATGTTCTTTAACATTTTTTATTAGCCCTAGGATGGCAAGTAAAGTTTTTTAAAATTAGTCATCTTTTATTTTCTTGAGGGCAGAAAGTTCTTTTGACCACCTCCGTAGCACAGTTGGTAGTGCACCTGCCTCTGGTGCAGAGGACCCAGGTTTGATCCCCAGTACTGGCATGGGGATTTTTCTTCTGCTGGGAGGTCTGGCACAGGGTGCACTCAGCCTCATTAGGTCCTGGGGGCCCAACTTAGGAGCTACTTAATAGAGAAGTAGCTACCCCTGGTCGAGAAGGCCATGTAATTGGCACTGAGGGTTTGGGGCGCTGACCACATATCACCTTCCAGTACTGCAACCCACCAATGATGCCTGTAGTGGACAGAGGTGGGGGATGCAGCAGCTGGGTGGCAAGCTTTGGCCCTTCATGAGCTGCAACTTCTTTTAGTCTTTGATATTTAAATTTCTCAATATTTTTATGTATAAAATCTTTATTAAAACCATTAATTAACACTGTTGGTAATACGTTTATGTTCTCTATTAAATTTTTCTTTATTAAGGGGTATATTTATTAATCATCAGGATGATAGTGATGGAGTTTAATATAACTGAAAGTTCAGTTTCATAGATATTACGTGGCTGGTAATCTGAGAAGCTCTAATTAATAATCATCACTGTAAAAGCTTTAAATCTTATAATATGAAGAATTATTCTTTAAAGAGGGTTACTCCAAATTTCAGTATCGCACAAGTATGATATTTTATTTCTCCCACAGTATTACTCACAACTAGGGTACTGCCCAGAAGCTGATTCATTTAATGAACACCTAACAGGACGAGAAATGTTGCAGTTATTCACCAGACTGCGGGGCATCCCTGGAGAGTGGGAAAGGAACCACGAAGTTAATAAATGGCTCATATATGCCGGTAAGAACAACTTTAGTAGTTAGATGTTTTATTCATCCTGTAAAATTATACATACCATAACATTATTTACAAAATTGAGTGCTGAAACATCACTAAAACTTTCCTTAGACACTGTAAGTAAAAAAATTTACAAAGATTATTGCAGTTTTAATTATTTACATAATTGATTGTAAAACATAGCTAAAAGTCAGGTAATGTTGCTGCAGAAGCACCCAGGAACTACAATCTGACTGAACAGTGCCAACATCATGTCACATTTCTGAACATTTTATTTATCTTAGATTGCCTGCCTGACAGTGTGCAGGCTTCGATGCTTCTGCAGTCACACGTACAATTTGAACTTTAAAAATAAAGTGGTAAAATATATTATAACAAAGACTTGAATGAACATATTAATGACATAAAAGTTGTTGTTGTTAGCTAATGCTGGATTTCTGACAATGAAGTCATTAATCCTGTTGCTCTCCAATATTTTTCACTGATGGATGGGGCACTAGAAGTGGTTGGGCATATTTGAAGGTGGTCTCGGTCCATTTCCTCTTGCAGATCACATAGAAGGCAGAGTGGTGAAGAATATATCCCAGTTCTATGACATAAAAGTAAAAATCGGAGATAAAAGCAAACTAATTAGATTATTTAATAAGCATCCAAGAGTTTGATAACGGGGTACACATAGTGTGAAGCAAGTGTGCCATGATTAGCTTTCTAAACACTGAAATTTTGCATGTGATTTTATTAGCTATAGACATATTATTAAGAAATGTTATTCCTAAGTGTAATAAACTGTTATGATCGGCATTTGTGTTACTTCTCTGTTTGATGCTGTAGTTATGAATTATGTTATTAAAAATAAAATAACTTGTTCCATTACCTAATTTCAAAGATAAAAATACAAGAATAGGTCAGATTTAAACATTTGTTCAAAAATGAATTTGAAGTTTGGTCATTAAGAATGTGAACAGAGATGACAAGTAAATTGTTTCACTGTTGTTGATAGGTTTACACGAAGTTGCTAATCAACAATGTAGCACTTATAGCTCCAGCAACAGACGAAAGCTGAACTTTGCTCTAGCAGGCATCGGGGAACCTCGGCTGATCATTCTGGATGACCCAACAAATGGGATTGATGTAGTCGCCAAAAGAAATATCTGGAATGTGGTAGCAGTACTCCGAAACAGTGGACAGTCGGTTCTGATTACCACCCACAGGTATATTCTTACCTTATAATATAATATAGCATATAATATAGTTTCTTAAGCCTACATAACACAACAATATAAACAATAACAATAGTGAGACAAAAGGCAAGTCCAATTAATATTTATTTATGCCAACAAACTTACTGTTGGTGTTTTTAAACACACAAGCCGTGTGTGGGCAAAGTTTAAGAGGTAGAACTGGAACTTAAAAATTCAATGCCACAACTGGGAAGGTCTGTGGTTCAAATCCCAGTTGTGGCATTGAATTTTTAAGTTCCAGTTCTACCTCTTAAGTCCAATTAATTTTAATGTCACTTTATTTCTTGTTAATTAACAACCAACTGTTCATGCTGATATGAAAAAGAGTTACAGTTCATACTATGTAATCTTGTAACTCACAGCTGTTTTATTGTAACTGTCCTTGACACTGCTGCAGTATCAAACTCACTGCTTTCTGTGTCACAAACAACTGAATTGTTTGCAGCCAACTCTGACAACTAACTGATTCATTGGCCCATGCTGATTCGCTTACATAGTCCAGATTACTGGTGAATTATCTGGAAATAGCAAGATCTGGCTCACACCATAAACAAACCACTGCACTTCGAAATCTTCTAGAAATGCAACAGCGTTTGTTCTTGAATCAACAAATTGTAGTGTTTTGGAGGTTAGTGATTACAAAGGCAGTAGTGTGAGGTACTTAGCAAACTTATTCTCTCTCTGAGACACTGCTGCCATAACAATAGCTACAGCAATGATGATGATGATGATGGTGGTGGTGGCAGTGGTGGTGGCGGCAATAGCAGTGACGGTGGCAGTGACGGTGGCAGTGACAGTGATGATAGTGGTGGTGGTGGCAGCAGTGAGGTGATGGTGTTGGTGTTGGCAGTGGCTGCAGAGGTGATGGTGGCAGTGGTGGTATGGATGCAGCAATTCCTTTACTGTTCATCAGTATAGTTTCTAAATAATAAATATTAATCTTTGTACAAGTTCCTGTTTGTAATGCATATATTTCACCAGTTTTTTTTGGGGGGAAGGACCTTGAAAAATGTGTGCACATGGTACACAAGTAAATATGGTACATACATGTAATCAATATTGCTGGTATTAGATTCCAGACAGGAGTCCAATTTCTGAAAACCATTCCTTGATTACTGTTCATTAATGAAATTGTAATGTTTTCAGTATGGCCGAGTGTGAAGCACTGTGCACTCGCATTGGCATGATGGTGAGCGGGCAGTTGGTGTGCCTGGGGGACCTTGCTCATATCAGGAAGACTTTTGGGCAAGGAATCATTATTATAATAAAACTGCGCCTGCTTGGTACAGATGAGTTACAGGTTACAAAATTAAAGGAAGCCTTTGAGGAATACCTTCGTCCAAATTGTGTACTGAGAAGTGAACGACAAGTGAGTATCCCTGTAGATATAGCCAGTAACAACATAAGAGTATCCCTGTAGATATAGCCAGTAACAACATAAGAGTATCCCTGTAGATATAGCCAGTAACAACATAAGAGTACATCATATATGATGGCATTAGGATATTATTCAAAATAGTAGTTTGTTACCTTATTTATTCACAAACATGATTCATATGCACACCTGGAGAGTGGCACTCATTGCATATCATAGCAGTTGTCACTCAGAGAACAGTATTTTTTGTCACATCAGAAACACACTCACTGACTCTAACTGACCCATTCACAAGTTGCTCACTTATATAGCTGTTGGAAGTTTCCACAGAATATTCTAGAATGTTCTGGACACATATTCTAAAGATGGTTGAAGGAAACTTCCGATAAACTCTGGTATCTGATTATAGAACTTCTGGTGTTTATGTGATCAAGGGTGAGAGCTATAATTGGACTAATTATCTTTCTTTATTTCTGCAACTACACAGTACTAACCCATCAAAGATTTTTATTTTTTTTTTTTTTTATCTAAAATACCTTTCCAATGAATTGCAATAATCTTACAACTAATTAGCAATGAAATGCAAAATCTGTGTCCTGCAAAATATTTTTCCAACTTTTGACATTAGTTGCAATATTACATCCCATAGCAGGTTACAAATATGATCAAGACATTAAAAAATAACTTCACTTGGAGTAAAACAAATAAAACCTAAGCCCAAATGTACTTTTTGCATATGTGCTGAGTTGGTAGCAGTGGATACTAGACTTGCCACTAGTAACTCCCACAATCAGCCGAATCTTTGTTGCTAACATTAAAAAAATCAATACACTGTAGTCAAATGAACTGGCAAAAGTTTTCACTGATTTGAAGTAACTAAACTGTTGTCTAAACTAAGCTAACATTTTATTTATGCACCTAAGTGGAGTGAAGAGCAGCTTTGCACTTCCTATATAACGTGTGCATTCTTAATATAGTTTCATCATATAAGAACTGTATGTATTGTTCCTCATTATGACACAATAGTGCATAGATGGGGAGAGCTGACTCAATGTGTTACTTCCTCTATATCACAGTTTTACCTACACTGAACTGCAAGCTCATTAGGTTCTGTCAGTGTTTCTTTTATCACATCTAGTGTTAAACTTGAACTTTTGTAGGACATAAAGTAAAGAATGTCCCACAATTTATTTCTTTGATATTAATGAGAAATTGTGTGGTGTGTAACTATGTTTGTTAAATGATTGCAGGGTTATCTTCATTATCATGTACTGGAGCTTAATACCTCTTGGAAGTTGCTGTTCACTTTCATGGAACACATTAAACACGACCATAACATCGTGGAGCACTACTCTATCAGTGAAACACCTCGACTGGATGATGCTTTCTTGTCTTTTGCTAAAATTGAACCTCGCTACATAGATGATATCACTAGCATTTAGTATGTTTAGCCATTTATTTGTGCACTAAGAAATGTTTCAGAACATTCTGAAACTAACCATTGAAACAATGGAATATGACTTCCACTTTCCCAGTTTGATCGTTTGAGTCACTATTTTTGGACTACATATGTAAACAAACGAGACTGAAACTGGCAATGAAATAAGAGCATTGTTTTTACTTGTATTAGCTTTGAAGGGCAAGGCAGCAAATAATGATAACGACATGCAGAGTAAATTTCAGAAAAATCTATTTGTAAACCAGAAACACAGATGTCGTTTTATAAAATCTTTTAATTTGATGAATTTTAACACTGTTATTAATTCAGACAATTGAGCTATGATTTGCAGGTGCTTGATTAGAACAGGGTTTGCCAAACTACGGCTCAGAGCCTGAAGCTGGTCTACAAATTGCTTTTGTTTGGCCCCCCTACAAACTTCCACAAATATAAGTAAAAAGAAATGGTATGTTTATATTAGATTAATTTATTCACACACTTTGAATGATTAAACAAAGTAAGTGCTCAGATTTTTAAGTGATATACAATGTAATAAGTTACTAAAGGATAAATTTATGTACAAATGTCTGCCAAGTAACACATTTCTCATTTGAAAAACTTTGCAGATGGGCTATCAGTGAGAGGTAGAATTAGGGCTGAAAAATTCAATGTCATAGCTGGGATTTGAACCACAGATATTCCGCTTCATATGCACCTACTCTAACCACCGAGCTACCATGGTAACTTGCCAGTATGACATTAAATTCCCCAACCAGCAGTAAGTTGGTTGGCATAAAAAAACAATTACTGTCTAAAGGTTATTTAAATTCAGAACATAAAGTGCTTATGATTGTAAGTCGCCCTTGGGGTATTTGCCTCCCTTTGTGGTCTACTAGGAAAGTATTGTAACAAAACAGCAAAATCCAAAGTCTGGTTACGTTTCTAACATTTTATTTTATAAATTTTACTAGAAATGCACAATTTATAGTCTTTTCTGCTAACACAATAGTTCTTGTGATAATGTTTCTCAGTCTTTCTACAGTTTCTCTGTCCCTTATATCTTGACTGTTGTGATACAATCACTTGACGACACTTACATACTCACTGACAGGCTGGCTGACTCACTCTCGTAACTAACTGTACACGACGACTTACAACTCAACTGACTCGGAACTAAAACTACTGTCTCACTGCGCAGTCTGTGTCCTATTTATACTGGAGCCAACATCACAAGACCTTTTGAGATCTTTCCATGCACACATGCACAATGACTCAGCAAGAATCAACGAGAAGCTTCTCAGCCCCTTTGGTTGTTATCATGCAGTATTATGGTTATGTACACACACAACTGCTCCACTCCCCCTCTCGTCTGTATATTGTTGTACAACCAATGTCACACTAAGAATCGGTTGGGGAATTTAATATTATACTGGCAAGCTGCCATGGTAGCTCAGTAGTTAGAGCAGCTGCATGAAGCGGAAGATCCATGGTTCAAATTCTTGGCTATGGCATTGAATTTTTCGGTCCTGATGCTATCTCTCAAACATTGCCCACACATGGCTTGTCTGTTTAAAAACTCCAGCAGTAAGTTGGTTGGCATAAAAACATAACAATTACCAGTAATATCAGTGTGTGCTTCAGTATATATGTATGAAAAGACATTTTCCAAACCAGAATATGTCAAATCTAAATGTAGATCTCCTATGACTGACGAACATTTGAGTCCATTTTGATTATAATAGCACAAAATTAGAATGAGTGTCTGCACAGAAAAAGCAGTTATATTCTTCCCATTGAGTATGAACTGCTATTAATGTAAAGGTACATTATGTAATTAGTATTAACATATATTGCTTATAAGTTATATTATGATGAGACTATGAATGAAAGACTGACAATTTTTTAAATATTTAATTACATCAGTTATGAATATGCAAGTGTAGAGTTTAGTCCAATAAAACACTGTGTTTGAAAACTAATCTGATCTGTGCACCTCATGCCTGTTAGTTTATTGTTCCTGTTTTAAACTTAGGTGGCTTTGCCTGTCATTCATTGTCTAATGGTTAATGTGGCCCATATTTTGGAAAGTTTGGCAACCCCTGGGTTGGAACATGATATCTCCAAAATGCATTTTTACAACAATTTCTTTGTCATGAAGAAAAACTTCTTATATTTGGAGAGAATCAATCTGATGTGTTGCACTCACGCAAATTTCTCTGCTCACTCTACAAAAGCTTGTTTATCTGTCTACTTCTTGTTAATGGAGATAAACCTTTATTACACATAGGCAAACATTTAAATCACAGAATTTATTTGTAGAAGTGTTTGACGTATAGACACTTTTAGTTTTTATCTAGACATGTTTCGGAAACCATCAGTTTCATTATCATTGATAAGTTTTATGGTGTTTTGTGCTGCTCCATAGGTGACTCCTGCTTGCTGTGCCAACTTTGAGAAAGACTTTTGTGGTGAACATCCTAACCACACACTGATATCATCAATCTTTTTGACTGTTGGTTTGCCCATGAACTTGGGTCCTAACCCCTCTTATCATGCGGCAGCCCTCTGCGATTCTCTATATATAATTTTTTGACGTGTGCTGTTTATTCTTTGACAACAGTTAACTGAGTTCAAACCTGTCGTTTTAACTTTTGTCTTTTTGATTCTCTAACTTTCACCAAATTCTCTTATAATTTCTTTTCCCTAAGATCATCACTATTTTAGATTCCTATTCCATTCTAAAATTTATTTTCCCCTTATTTTTCTTATGTTTCCTGGTTAATAATTTCCTACACTTCACCAATTCACTTTCTTCTTAGCTCTGTATCACTTCCACTTTCTTTCCTCACTTAACTTTCACTTTTTTAAAGTGCTTACTTGACATTAACCCTATACTCTTATTTCCATCCCCCCTACACCCCTGAACACAGTTCACTTGATCACTTATCAAGTGCTCTTCCTTGTCACATGGTGTGGAGCACCATTTTCCTTCCTGTTTTCTTTGGCTTCCTATATATTAACACATGTTCATTATCTGATATCCACTCTTTCGATTTAATATATTTTCAAATTTGAGCTGGATTTTTCTACTCACCCTACTGTCTTTTCAATCTACCCACATACATAATGCCTGTTTCACTGTCCTCTGTCCACTGTCGCACCTCTTCTTTTTTACCCAGTTTATTTCTACTTGACTTTGGAATTGCCCCTTTGTTGTTTGAGTAACTTGCACTAACTTGTTCGCCTCCACTCACTCTGTCTAGAATTGCTCATAACGTTTTCAGTTCCCTGCCACCATCTTTTATCTCCATCAAATTTTTGTCACCAATCATAGCTTCATTCTTTTCCTTCTTGTATGTTACCTTGTCTCTTGCTAATTTCCCCTCTTTTTGCTCTCTTGCATCTGTCCTTGAGGTGATGAGACTTTCCTCTCTCAGCAATTTTTCAAAATGTGATACGACTGACTTATTAATTTTCTGTGTTTCCTGACTCATCACGTCTTGAATTTCCGCTACTATGTCTGTTAATTCATTCCTTTCCTTTGCAATTTTTCCATCTGCCCATAGTTGTAAACCTCTTATATATTTCTGTTTCCTCTCACTTTTTGATCGTCTTCTCAGTTCTATTAATTTCATTTGCTGCCTTTGGTTATATGATAAGCCTTTGTTGATAAAGATGTCTTTTTACTGTTAAAACATGATATTATTTTTATTTTTCTTCTGGTCTAACACCGATCCCATACATTTGAATTTATCATCATCGTCGTCGTCGTCATCATCATTATTATTAACATACTCCAACGTAGTGTCATCTCGGACTGTGAGTAAGCAATATGGGTGGAATGATGCTGAAATGAGCCCAAGGTCCATGGAGCTTTAAGTTACCCATATTCGTCTTCTCAGGATAAGGGAAAACCTCGATAAAAATCTTATCCGGATAAATCACCCTAAGCGAGATTCGAACCCATGACCTCTTGGACGTGAGGCAGACATGCCACCACCACACTACAGAGGTGGGCAAGTGAATTTCTTGATTATTTTATGAACTGTACTTCTATTAGGTGGATCAACATCAGAAAATTGTTCCTAAAATGCTGCATGATGCAGAGAAAGGGATTTGTGTTTTATAAAGTTATAACAAACAAAACTATTTGTTCTGTTGTAAATTGGGTCCTAACTGGACTAACAATTGAAAATCATCAGAGAATGTTTGTTACTGCCTTCATATGTCATAACTGGTGTGTCTAAGAAGGTCACATCATGGGTGAGGCAATAACGGGAACTGGAATTGCAGCAGACAAATAGGGTGGACCTGAGAACCAAGTTCAGATAAGAATATGGCCACTATGACCCTGTATGTAGGCTAAAGCTAGAAGGGACCCATGGCAGCTCATTTACTCAGAGTAGCGGTGTGAATCAAATTCTCGGTATGGTATTGAATTTTTCAGCCTGGTTCTACTTTGCCATGTTAATGTATGTTATTTTCTTTTGCATTTATATGTGCATAAAACTTTCAATTTTTACATCAAAATTGAAAACAAACAATGCTTATACTTTAAAAGGGTAGTTTTGGAGATATCACATTTTAACCAAACACAACAGAATTAATGCTTACTGTTGTACACATCAATATATTCATATTGCTTATATATTTTTATGTTTGTTTAGAGAATGAAATCTATCAGCCGTATAGAATTTTATTTGTTCATTTCACTTTGATTAGATGTGAAACTTCCATATAATTTATAGCTATTGTACCTTGGGTAATGCATTGAAAGAATTAAGTTCAAGATAGATAGTATTGTGTTAAATTTATGTGCCTTGATTGAAAGTGCTTTCAAATCCTGAAAATGAAAGACTGGTTGTAGCTCCAGATACGGAAGTTTCTTTTAGAGTTCTGTTGTATGCTATAAATTAATTTTCAAAGGAATGCAGGCCAATGGCAGCCCATAACTTGTAAATTTAAGGGGTGGCATAATATATTTTCAGAATATGCATCCTTTACATGACACTTAATTCTGAATTTTACCAGAAAATGTTTAAAAGCTTAATGAAACATATAAAGCAAACAATTGTTATGCACGACCTTTCATCTGTTCATTAAATGCACCCTATTTTAATTTCTAAGCATTATGCATGCAAAATCGCCTGCATTCATTATCAAACAGGAATAACAGAAAACACTGTTTTAATATTGCAACCGCAAAGCCTGTACAATGCTGGGTTAAAATTTCTGCTATGATCACCTTTATTTTTGCACGGATTTTGAATTTCTTCAATATTCAGTATTGGTCTTGGTGACCCGAGCTTCTTAAGTTCCAATCGAGATGCAAAGCTCGTTACACCCACACTGAACAGTTATACTGTTCATGGTTCACTAATTTATTTCACAGTCCCTGTGAAGATATGCACCATGACACACTTGAAAGTGCTGCAAAAACTGTGCTTGTTTAACTGTTGCAACTACTTTCAAACACATTGAATTGCTTTATTACATAATACGTATTCAATGTGTCATGCTAGCAAACTTTTCAATATGAATGTAATGTTAGTGCACTTTCTTGACATTGCTTTATTGAGAATATGTAACACTATACCTTAAATGGTATAGCTACAACTAATTTAGTTCAGAACTAAATTTCATTTAAACTCAATTTAAGCTACAAAATTCAATTTAAGAGGAAAGAGTATGTATGATATGCGAGTAGCAACACTGTTAGCAAAGATCATGTGATGCTGATTTGCTTCATTCCCATCAGACAGCTCAGAGCAAAGTTATCGCAGATACTTTCCCCCTCTACCCAGACGCTGCGTCTCCACACCCCTCACCTATAGTCGAAGCCATCCCCGCACCTCTCTGTACCATTTGCAGTACCACCAAGATGTGAAGATTCCTGGGCATGCAAGGTGCAGTACAAAATTGCATGCATAATGAAAACATTGGCACTCTTCCATGTATTATTGGTGTAAAAAATTTTAAATGAAACAAAATGGGTAAATAGAAACAGGAAGTATAGGAATGTATTTTGGCATGACGCTTGATGTCAAGGATATTTGAACTAGTGCTTTTAATGTAATGTTACCTTTCTTTCTTATTTTTATTTATTGGGAAGTGCTGTCCTAGAGTCCTTCATAGCCAGCCGCCACTGATGCAGGCTAACATTAGTTAGCACCAAACCCTTCATTTCAAACCAATGAATCAGTCCTAAGACTACAGAGATTGTTCTTCTGTTCTTTTCAATTGTAAATAGCTGAGCTCTAATAAATAAAAATGTTTATCTTTTGTTTGTGTAATGTACTTTTTTACTACAGTTTTGAATAATAACTACGTAACCTTAAGAAGTTACATTATCTAGGTTACTTTAAATTGACTGCATTTTTTTTTGTACGCAGAAATTTTAAAATTGTGTACAATATACAGATTACACAACCCTTTTTATATATTTTTTGAAATTTATTTATTAATGCTAAGCTATATATATAGGTGAATGTGACCTGGCTCTTTACCAGTAATATTTATAATTTACAGTATATTTAGTTCCTTAATTCTAGTCCGAATTTTCTTGTTTCATTATATTTACTATCCATATCCATTTATTCTTTACTTTGTTTAAAAATTGTTTTAGCTGATAAATATAATTTGTGTCAAACTCATGTCCATTGCCCCATTTATTCCCATTTATTGCTAGTATTTACCTAGAGTGCATTTGGTTAGGACTTTCCTAATATCATCAGCATATGTCAACTTGTTGGATTTTGGTTTAGGCTCTCTGGTAACCTGGTGAACTTGAAGTTCGGTTTCTCATCAAATATGGTATCAAAATTGACAAGTTTTCCTTCCTATTTCTTTATTTCTTTCTCAAAAGTGAAAAGTCAGTAAAAGATCAAAGTTGGTATTTAAATTTAACATCTTTTATGGGTATAATACGAAGATTTTGAAGAAAATTCCTCCACCCTAAACTACCGTTCACGTGGAAAATGTTTCTAAAATTTTGATTTTCTCAAAAATGACTAACAATTTTGATTAAAATGCCATATGTTTGAGATACTTTTATGGAAAATGAAATGTATATTTTGAATTTTTTGGCTACAGCCTATGTAGTCCTGTTTACTCTTGATGACCTTTGCATAACTGTAAACTGTAAGAGATAGACAAAATCATAGTGTATAAAAAATGTAGATCTTGCTAAAACACAATTTATGCCCAAATAAATTTCTTTGTAGAGTGAATCAGTTCAAAGATATTCCTTTTTATTTCTGTGAGTTTTTGAAAACTTAAACTTTTGTCAAATGGAACATTGTTATTAATGTTGTTATACGTTAGCCATGCACAGGAATGGAATTTGAAAGCTTTAAAAGATTTGACTATCGCACAAAGCCTACTGTATTGTAACATTCCCCTTGCACCTACAAGGAAATAAGCAATAAGATAATTTGTACAAATGTTTATCTCAACTAACACGAAGAAGATATAGGAATAAGGGTTTGTAAGAATGGTTAGTACAAGAGTAGAGGAAGTCATGTGAGTGCAACACATCAGATTTTTAATAAATGTATTTCCTGTTCTATATCATGATTCTCCTTCCAAAAATGCTACACCACTGCATATTTTCTATTTCTTTGTTTCTGATGTTATTAAAATGTTAAGATTCCCTTTAGTTTTTCCAGTGCCTTTGCAATTTAGTCAATAAACACCTGAGTTTTTTGTCTGTGGGTTTTTTGTCTGTTTTATGTGATTTGAGAAGATTTTGTGCATTGAATATGTTCTTTGGGGTAAGAGTAAAGTTGTATTCCTTGAAAACTTTTTGGAAAAGGTGTGTAGCTCTTTTGCCAATTTCAACATCACGTTTGAAGAGAACCAAAGTTCATTAGGTCACCAAAAGAGGAGCCTCAATCATCACTAGAGAGTTCCCTAAATTAAAATCCAACAGCCAACATAAGCTGATATTGTTAGGAAGGTCCTAATGAAGCAGTTCTAGGTAAACACTAGAAATTAATAGAGTGTGGTGTATTAGTTCAACTCAAATTTGTTATTTTTGTGCTTCACTGTATCATAGTCCTAGATCTTAAGAACATTGTCCTATCTTTTCACTATCTTTATAAAACATTTCAGTTATAGCATATTTCTATCTATCTTAAATGATATCATTGACAAATCTATTATTTTCCCCAAATTTCAGTTCCTTTATACATAAATATTGTATGTTTAAGATCTTCATTTGCAACACATATAGCACATTGGAATACCCTTCCTTAAGCCTTTCAATCTCCATACTCATGTTCTTACCTTCTCGCTCCTCTTTATTCATCATATCTATGTATTTTTCCCTTTCCCAAGTTCATAAGTTAATACAGTTGAATCCGATTTATGTGTATATCAGGAGGAAGAGGTAAGATTACTTATAACTCAGAATTACTTACAGCTGAGATTTTGATAATGCATCATATTTTTTTCAAAAAAGCAATACAGTGGGCCTACATGTGTAAAATTTTACAAACAACAAAGATATGTATGAAGGAAATATTATTTTGAACTTGGTCTTCCGTTAAAGAAATCAGTTAATTTGGCTTGTTTCACTTTTCTTGCATTAAGTACATCCAGTTCATTTTGTTACTGATGACTATACATAGAGTGTATAAACAATTTGTAAATCTCAGCAATTTTGGTTTAGATTTGGTGTGGATTAAGTTTCACCTCTCGTATGAATTTTACTTTCTGATCTAGTGTGTACCATTTCCTTTCTCTGTTCTCCTGGGATGATTAAAAGCAACTGAGAATTAAAAGACAAAACTACTGTTCAACAGTAAACATCACATATTATTCAAGATGTTCTCGGGCTTCGAGCCAGGTGTAGCCGTCAACGTTTCAGGAGAGGTGCACATTCCCAAAACGTCAATGGCTCTCCATCACTACATCTGGCTCACAGCCCGAGAACATCTTGAATATATTCATTGCTAGGAAAGCTTCAGATCATAGTAAACATCAGATACCGAAAATGTTTGTTTACTTCTCGTTTGTTGCTACCAGATTGTTGCACCAAAAGCCATCTGCTCATATTGGGTCTGTGTCAACAGAGATAAGGAAAATACAACATGAGTTTCTTATAAGATAACATATACCATATGCTCATTATAATTACATAAAACTCAGTTGTATTTCACTGAAATTTAATATGCATAACTATGAATTACGTATAAATGCATTACGTATAAATAAGGCTTTATTAACATGTTTCTAAATTACATTTTGCCAGAACCTACAAAAATTTGTGTATAAATGCAAATTACCCAGAACTGGGTTATGCATAAAGCAGATTCGACTGTAGTAACTAGTGATTTGTTATCAGCTAACTATGTAAACATTCTATACTCTATATCCTAATATCTCTTTCTTGCCATTGTCCAAAAATTATTCACATTATTTCCTCTTCTTCTCCGGATCTTTCATAATAATATTTTAATTTATTTTTGAAATGTATTACAACAGGTATCCCACTTGAAAGGGGCCCCAGAAGGTGTTGTGCAAAAAGGGTAACTTGAGAGAAAATTAAACAAGATTTGAACATACCATAGCTGTAGGTATGAGAAATGAAAGTACATCGCAAGAAGTATTGGAAATTATCTCCCTCAACTTCTTCATGATGTTGAAAATTGGTGAATATGTTTGCATGAACTTTTACAGTGGATTTTCTGCTATAACTCATGGAAGGTGCATAGTTTGTTCCTGTAGACCTTTCCTTTAAAGTTATCTCACTGGGAAAAAAAAATCAGAGGTAGGGCCAAATTCAGTGACCTTGGGAACCATAACGTTTATTTAATGATTCTGCCAGGGAAAAATGATTCAATCTCAGCCAAGTTCACCTCAGAAGTGTGGATTGTTGTGCTATCTTATTGCTACCAGTCGAGTGTTAGTTTCTGATCATCTAACTGGTTCAATCATTACCAAAATAGTTTCATGTAAACTTCACTTGTTATAGTATAGTCTAAAAAAATAGGTCCAATAAATTCTCTAACTTTTGTGAATGAATGTGAGTGACCAGTGCAAGCAAAATTTCCCTCCATCAGGGATAGTGGTGTATGCAGAAAATTTTGCATAGTCATGCAACATGAAGTATAAATATTATATACATTATACACAAATAAAAACATGGCCGATAGGATTTCCCCCACCAATGATTTTACACCCAGAAATTCCTTCCACTATAATATCCCAGGGGGGCGATTTATACAACGAGACAAACAGCGAAACATACACTACTAAAATGCTTCCCCCCCCACCAACTTACAACAATTTTGCACCATGGTAGTAGGTCTTACTTTTTTAACTAACTCTAACTTATCACAGAATGAACGTGATTGGGAAGGTTTATTAAATACATGTAATATAACTCACTTTCAGAATCACACTTTGTACTAACACGTAGTGCATGCATTTCTGTGTATCTCACAGACTGCTGTTGTGATGTCATGGTAACGGGCTGTGTGGTGAAAATATCTCAGCCCCTTACCTAGGCTGTTAGAAGAACTAACCCACATAAGCACGTCATCCATTATTCAACCTAGTAAACACTTGTTTGGAACAGTACTCATTGTTTAATCTCTTAATTTGTGTGTTGTTGATTCCTGTGTCATTTAAATGGTGATCAAATTAAATTATAGATGAATGTAAGTAATTTTATTATTCTACAATGAATTCTCGGTTTATTTCGCATCTACGTAGCTTTCATTCCACCATTTCCCTTTTATTTCATTTCCTTTACATTTTTCAGGTGTATTTTTAGGTTTCATGGCATATGATGGTGCTGAACAGGTGGTGCAAATGCTTGCTTCAAACCAAGAACAGTTAGGGACTTCTGCGTGTCTCTGTGATTATGACCTGTAACCTCCTGTGTTCCCTTCACTTCATCCCTTCCTCCTGAGGTTGTTAACCACAAATATCTCCGATAGGTCACAGTGCACAAGGTGTCTCCCAGCATTGTATACCCTAAACATCATCCAAACTTAATCTGTGGCCAAGACTCTGCAATTTGTCACCAATATTGGATTTGATAAACAAGTCTGACCTGTATTATAGTTATAGGCACGTTTTAGATTCTTTGGGTATTTCGTTTACAGTATTTTAATCTATTGATTTTTTTAGAAGTCAGACTTGTTCTTCAGTTTTTAGTGGTTTTTAGATTTTGAGCTTCTTTATTCTTTTTTAGCCTCTTTATTCTTTACATTTTACAGTTTTAATTGTTTAATTTTTTAACCTTCTCTTTTAATTTTTTATTTTAACTCTGACTGTGTTTTAGACTTAATTGTTTGACTATGGGTCCAAATGGCCTCATTGTCGATGGGCCCATAAACCTCACTGACTCACTCACTCACTCACTCACTCACTCACTCACTCACTCACTCACTCACTCACTCACTCACTCACTCACTCACTCACTCAAACTTGATCATATTTGGTGAGATATTTATATGATGATGTGACAGTTTCTGGGGCCTTTTTTGGGTGTCACACCCCACATTAAGTATATCTTCAGTTCAAAAATGTATAGGTTAGAAATGGAGATAATATGTATGTATGTTCAAACTTGAAAATGTAAAGAACTATATAGAATATCAAAAGACTGCATGATATAAACATCAGCACTTTTAATTTTGTGTGGTATAATAAATTATGAAGTTTTTTGCTAAGTGAACTAGTTCCTTGAATGAATTAGTTCTTTTCTAAGTGAACTATATAATGAAGATACAGTTTCACTTCTAGTCAACTAAAAAGAAGTGATTACACTGTGGTGAGATTTTTGTATTTTTGCTCATGTAACAGCAACAGACTCTGCATGTAGTCTAACTGATATTGAATAAATATAATATATGCTTGTTAATATTAAATCTATTTAAAATATTTTAAGGATTCCCTAAGACATATTTTGTGCCAAAACTAATTCTCTGCAAGGGCAGAATGTTGTACAGTACAAGCTATCAAGCTCTTCTGTGTAAAGGATAACCAGTGAATGTTAAGTGTATTTATGCTTTTAAGCTTTCTTATGTTTCTGTAGGGAATCAAATTTGATATGAGAATGGAATTGCTTGAGAGTAAGTGAGACAAATGCTAACATTTTATAATTTGTGGTGAAAGCTTGTATTGATTATTTTAAGCAATGGAAATTAAATGAGGTCATTGTTTATTTAAACGGTGAAGACTTTCATCAGGAAGCAGTTGCACACCTGCCGAGAATGAATACAGAAGTATAGGGGACACAGCTTATTGGTATACTCCAAAAATATGGGCGTCGGCAGACCCTTTTCCATGGGCCACATGTTGGAAGTTTGCAATCAAACAACATTAATTCATTATTTTGTTGTCAAAATTAGTATTTGCTATGGATAACTGTATTAATTTGTGCTAAATAAAAATTTTCCTTTACATTAAAATTGAAATAATAGTCTAATATTCAGTAATTGATTGCACTTTGAGTGCATTAGCTTCTAAGGACGGGCCACAACCCCCCCTTCTACCCCCTGACGAGGCCCATGCCCAAAAACCAACTGTCACATTTTTTTTCCACATTATGGCAGGGTCTGGTTATATTTGGTGATATTCCATCTGTTAGACTGCATTAGTACCAGCAACTGTTTGTAAAATATAACCATGGTAAAGCTATGGCCATAGTTGGTGTTATTGCTTCTGTAGAGTTTAAAACAAGATTCTGTTTAGACACTGTATTAATCTGTAGACGCCATTGTATTGCTCATGTGTGTGTGGTTTTCTCTTGAATTGCTTTAGAGTATTATATATAGTTAATGTTACTGTTGTTATTTTTGGGTCCTCAACACAATAGTGCATTAAATATATGAGTCTTCTAGCATCAAAAGGCCAATTCACAAAATTTTCAAAAGTGAGTTTTTATTATAAACTTTCTGTTGATAAATTAATATGCATCAAATCCAGCCAAGACAATGTATTACACATTGTTGAATTTAGAGTTTTGCAACAGAAAGGGCCAAGTCATGCAGGAAGTGCATTCAAAACTGGCCAAGTCAGTGAGGAAAGTTATTGTTACAATAACTTCCTGCTTTGGCATTTTCACTTTTAAACCTTATTATCACCGGCTCAACAAACCATCAGCTCTAAATGGATATGCAGAAGTTAAAAATAATTTATTACTTTTGCTGCAGATGTTATGTTGGTACAAATGATCGTTTTAATTGACGCAAAAGCATTTTCCTTAATGCCATATTATTCACATATACCAAGAGTATGCCAGAAATTGTAATCTAATGTAAAGTAGGACTTAGGTGTGTAAAGTTATATTTATCAAAGTGCTGTTGTTTTAATAGAGAATTCATGTTATTTTCCATGCCAAATCTTCCCTGTATTAAAGTTTAAAGTGAAAGGAAAAAAATAGTTTTCCTTTTTTAATTTTCTTAAGTTCTTACTAATTTCTGTCGTACTATAATATTATACTGCATTTTAATAATTAATAGTGAGTGAGAGTGAGTGAGTGAGTGAGTGAGGCAATGAGTAATTGAGTGAGTGTTGTTTAAGGGCCCATCGACAACTTGGTCATTTGGACCTTTTTTATTGATGTTGGGTACCAATTGAAATGAAGCCTTTCTTATTTGAAAGATTTTGAGCTATAAAAATGTCTGCCTGCAACAAAATTGGCCAAGTGGAAATATAAAACTTTGAAAAAATATAGTAGATCATTGATATGATTTTCCGTATTAATACAACATGAACCCATCATATGGAGTCTAAAAAAAGTGAAACAAAAATATTACTAACTTTCATTGGTTTGTCTACAAAAGTTTTTAATGAATACTGTAAAAAAACATATTTTGTGACTTGGGCAGTTTTGATACTAGACGACTCATGGATTATGATATTTAGCATTTGGAAGTGATTTTATACAAAGTTGTTATTGCACTACAAGATTTACCAAAGTAGATTCATTGTGTGTTGTAATGCTGTTCAAGCATTATTATAGTTTGAAAGCATGTTACTTTAACCCTGTGATATTTGAGGTTAGAAATAATTCATTTATTATGTAGGTTGCAGTACTGTTTTTTTGGTGTAATATCCACTGCAGTTTAGTGTAATGTTGGCCATATTGAATTCTTGGGAAGTACCGATAAGCTGTTTCCCCAATACCCAAAACATGTCAAAGGTCTTTGTTATTAAATCATGTTCAGTGTTTCAAATTTCCAGCTCACTAGTAATATACTTTGTACTATTTTATTTTGTGTTATAAACACAGCATTAACATCTGCAGAATTTCTGTAATATGATATCAGTTTTAAAATGTTATGGTTGCATACATTTTTATTTTCTCTTTATTTAAAAGCAAGTAGAGGAAGTATTGTATTCCACCCAAAAATTTAATATTGAGATTTTACCAGAAATATGTTTTAGGGCACAAATCTTTAGAGAACGTTCAATTATAACTCAAAGCAAAAGTGCAATAAATAGGAGACTTGATATTTGAGTTCAGCATCTTACGAGGGGGCAACACAAAGATTTCTCAGAAAATTCCCTGATCTATTAATCCCCAAAATCCCAAGGAGTCCTTTATATGGAAAATTTTTTAAAATTTTTGAGTTTCTTAAAAACTGGTTTTAGGGTTTTGACTGAAATACCACATGTTTAAGATATTTTCATAACAAATAAAATGCATATATTGAATTTCCTAGGAATAGTCTATGAAGTCCTCTTCATTCTGATCCTTTTTTATTTAATTGGTAAACCATAAGATGCAGACAAAATTTTGCCACATATGAAATGTAGATATCATCGAAGCACGTAATTTATATAAAATACTAGTATATTATGAAACAAGACTATAATGGTAGTAATTAAGACATGAGTATATATTAGGAAACTAATCTCCGATTGGATGAAGGTCAGTCCATTAATGGAAGTTTCAACTTAAGGAGGTCCATTAAAAGATTGCTATCATACTCATAATTAATAAATTTGGGTATGGTCAAGCATAAAATGTTTTATGCCATTAACCATTTCCAGGGTATTCTTTGTTATTAGTTTGAATCTGAGTTACTTTGATATTTATCTGAAGTACAAGTAGTTATACTTTTTTATGTAAAGATAACAGAATTTCAAAGTCATCACAAAGCAACCAGCTTTGAAAAGACTTGACTATTGCTTATTTTTATATTTACCTTAGAATTTGTGAACGAATAATGAAGGTTCATCTGCACTAACAAGAGATGTATAAAAGAATAAGCTTTGTAAGAATTATAGGCAAAATCATGTGAGTGCAGCATATCAAATTTTTAGTGCAGATATTCACACAGTATATTCCATTAATATTTGTTGCTGTGTTTTGAATTTTGGTACTTCCAGTTCAAGAATTTATTTATTGTTATTCCTAGAGTTTTGCTTTAGTGGCATACTGAATTACTTTTTTATGATATTATAGGTGACTTAAACAGTCAAAGATGCTTCTAATGTGAATAGTAGGAAATACAGGTACTGATTACTAAGAACATGTATTTCTGGTGAAATCTTGATATCAAATTTGTGGGAAAAATGAGAAATTTCCACGTTGTTCCAGAATGTTTGAGAAGGTAGAATCTTCCAGAAGTTTCTAGTTATCTGGCAACAGCACTTACTGTGTTTATGCTGGGCAAGAGCACAGCTTATCTGTTTATGGTTCCAACAGCTTATCTAATATCCGCGGCCATGGGCGTTGTGAAGGGGGGCAAGGGGGATGGATACTGCAGCAAATTGTGGAAATTAATTAATGTAATATGTCATCAATTAATATTAGACTAGTGTTTTAATTTTTATGAAAAAACAGTTGTTATTTATCACAAGTTAATACACTTGTCCTCAACAAATACTATAACTTATATCTTTTACAGTTTTGGCAACAGAATAATGAATTAATATAGTTTGATTGCAAAATTCCAACATGTGACCCTCCCCTGAAAAAAAGTCTGCTGATGCCCATGTCCTCGGCTACAGCCAATAGTGTCACAATGAAAAATATTTACTTATTTAAAGCCTACAATTCTAAGTAAAGGAACAAAATAGGCAAATGCCAAGCTTTAGTCATTATACCAGGTGTTAACGAACTACACCCAAATATTTTTAGAGAATATGGAGACATATTAAACAAGTAATTTAAAATGAATTTGTTATTGGAAATTTTTATTCATCATATTGAATCGATCTTCTGAGCATTCATACCCCTAACACCTTTTATAATAAGGCATATTTTGGAAATGGCTAATGCTACTTATTGCAACAAATCATTCATCAGAAAAACCAAGAGGTGCATAAACATTAGACTAAAATAACACTTCAGAAATATCAGATACAAGCATAAATTAGCCTAGTCTATCATTTCTGAGAACAAACCATACAACAGCTTGTGAGAAAGAACTTATATCAAAGCTTTTGAGCAGTAAATTATGAGCTTTGAAATTGTAGCAGGCATTACTTTAACCTCTAAATTCAGTAACCCTGCACCAGATGATGCTACAGTTACCCAGGGAAGAGGAAGATCGGGGACGTTAGATCCTCAAAACACGTCCTGCCAGTGATTTTGTAAGTGGAGCATTATGAACGCTTAACATCCATTTGTTTTCCATAATTTAATGTATTTTTGTTTTGCAAGAATGCTTCTGGTAAATAAAGTGCCTTTTTAAATAAATTTTGCTTGCTTAAGAGATCTTAATAACTGAAAACCTAATTTCAGTCCTTGGCTACTGAAGTATTGATTGTCTTCAGTTATCTTCTGTATTCTTGTTACCACTTTGTGAGAAAGCTCAAATTTAGAAGTCCTGTTTGTAGAATTATTGTTTTGAATCCTCTATTACATTTATTATAAGAGCAAACACACTGATATTTAGAAATAAGATTTTTAAATGTGTTAGTTCAGTGTTTAAGAGTAGACATCAGGCTGTTTCAACTCTAGAGCCTGGCTGAATGGGGAACTGGTAGCTAATATGTTCACTATCCAACACCTCATTCAGCTTTGATGACAGCTTGACCCCATTGCCAAGCTGTATTGTATGCTGTAGGCTAACTACTCTGGTGCTCTCTGGCGCACTCCAAGATGGAACAGCCTGGCATAGATGATTATTAATATGAATCAGTGTATGCAATATGTTGATGTTTTATTTTTAAAACCATGTACTTTATTGTCATGCACAAGTTTGTAGCACTTTCTAAAGTTTATAGGTGCTTGATAAAATTAGTTCCAAAAAGAAGGAAGTAGAAGAAATATAGGTACAGTAGAACCCTGATTAACTGTTATAATGGATGGGGTGGGGTTAATTGTATGGATAATACAATTTTACATAATACTTATAATCAGTAGGTTTAATAAGCAACTATACAAAAAAGTCACTAAACACACAAGTCCTATCTTCTATCTTGGAAGTTTGAAAACAGTGTTGTAATAATCAATTTAAACCAAAAGATAAGTTGATTAATAACACTACACAACACTTATTATAATTTACCGGAACATGTTTCGAAGGCTTGACTTTCTTTCATTATCAACTGTACATCAACTGGTTCTCCCTGGTGTGGATGGCAATGTTTCCTCTGAGGTCTCCTCTGGTGGTGGTACAAGGAACTTGCTGAAGATATCCTTCTGGGGGATGTTGAAATTGAATACTCTGTTTCTATTTTCCAAAATGAATATTTGTTCCCACGTGGAGAGCTCTTGTTTTCCTGTTACGTGTTTGAGGAGTTTCGGTTCTGGCTTTATGTTGTGGTTTTTTTTGCCCAAAAGTGAGTGGCAACTGCTGATTTTTCCAACTTTTTTTTTTTACATTTCTAAAGCATTTCTTGGATCTTATTTCTAAATTTGTTTTGGTTTTTCCTATATACATTTCATTACAGTCACTACATTCAATTTGGTATACGCCAGATTTTTTAATGGATGTTTGAGTTCAGTAGATTTTTTTATAGAGTAGTGGTTCACTGGTGCTAGCTCAATGTTCTGTTCTTTGAAAACCTTTTAGAATTTTTCGAAGGTCCAGGGATGGAATGTGAATGACCAAAACTTTTCAAACATATAACGAGAAAACAGCTGTCCACATGGGAACAAATCTTCATTTTCAAAAATAGAAACAGAGTATTTAATTTCGACATCCCCCACAAGGATATCTTCAGCAAGTTCCTTGAACCACCACCAGGGAGAACCAGATGATGTCTGGTTGATAAAGGAGGAAAGTCAACCTCCAAAACATGTTCCGGTAAATTAAAAGTAAGTGTTGTGTAGTGTTATTAATGGACTTATCTTTTTGGCTTGAGCACAAGTCCTGTGTTATATTTGTTGCATATTTAGAAAAATTGCAATAAAGGTAATTGTTGTCTGCAGGGCAGGGCTGCATGGCAAGAAGTAACAGATTTTTGTTCCATAAAACCAATACAAGCATACTTGTTCCTTGCTCACATTTGTTTTTCGTCAATTTTGTAAGTGCATCATGATATCAGGATTGACTGGCAAGATTATTATAGTGTTATAAAGAAATGATATGGTGGTAGATGAATAATTGCAACAAATAATTTTTATCTGTTGAAATCACTGTATAATATAAGCAGCATGAGTAGAAAGTTTGAGAGAATAGAAGTTATTAGTAAGTTCCATGTTAAGGATAAGCAATTTATTAAGTCAAACTAGCTAAAGCAGTTAGGTGTTCCAATGAATTGGATTATGTTCAGTTAACCCAGAGCTGTAAAGAAGGACATAGGCCAGTTCTGAAAATTGGAAAGGGAAATAAAAATCTTAGAATTTAGCAAGTCACAGAGTGAGAATTGTGTTTCAGATGCAAATAAGAAATTAAGTTTGATGGGGTAGTGATAAAGTAGGTGGCATTTATGTTGATGAAAGAGCATGTATTTGTATCATTTGTTCCTGTCTTTTCTATCTTACAGAAGCTTTTTACTGTTTTAATTATTGGTAGCCCATAGCACCTAATGACTGCACTTAGATTATACTTACTTGGCAGTCGCCGCTGCAAGAGATTTCTCCTATTAACATTTCAGTGAGTTGCAATAACTTACGGTTCTGATTGTTGTTATAGAAACAGTTAAAACTGTAAGAAGTTAGCAGATACAATATTTCTAGTGCTAAGATTCAGAGACAGTCAGCAAGTCAAATAGTTTGTTTGTTAATCTCCATTGAATTTATCTCTCAACTTAACTGCTGTTATTCCACCTAATATATATGAAGTGAAGACATTGAGGCTTTTCAAATGTTTTAGAAGTAAATGAGTTGACCTACGGACACTTATAGTTTCACTTCCACTTATTTTTATCTCGACACATTTCGAAGACCAGCATCTTCATTCTCAATGGTTTCTTGACTGCTGGTTGAAGAAGAAACATCTGTTGTGGTAGTGACTGTGCTGCTATCTGGGTTGCTGGATATAAACTTCTCCCAAATTATCAGTTTCACTGTTGTTTTGCATGTTTTAGTAATTCAATATCCTGTTTTATGGTGTGCTAAGTTGAATAGAAGTGATGGGTTATGGCTGATTTGTTGATCTGTTTGAATGTTATGTTTTTAATATGCTCCTTCAGTCATGTTTTCAGATTTCTTTTAGTCTGGCCCATGTATAATTTTGGGAAATCCTCACATTTTATCTGATAAACATTGGATTTTGAGTTTGTTGGTATTGTGCCCTTTAATGAGTAGTTTAGTAGGTTTCTCAGGTTGAATCTATTGTAAGGAACTAGCTTAATGTTATGATCCTGGAACAGTTTCTGGAATTTGTTGTGCAACTTTCGGTGGAAGGTGAATTTGCTGTATGTAGGTTATGGATTGGATCTATTGTTGTGGTGTCCTTAATCTGTTTTTGTCTTTTGTATTTTTTTAAGTCTTTCAACTAAATCTGTTTTGAAACTGTTTTTTTCTGCTACTGTCATGATGTTTTGATGTTCCATTTTAAATTCTTCATATCAGTGGTGTGTTTATTAATCTATGTATTAAGCTGTGGAATTTGGCATGTTGATGTGGCTTTGGATTAACATTATTTTCTCTGATGAAGCTGTCCGTATGAGAGGGTTTTCTGTAAATTCCAAATTTCTTCTTTCCCTGATTACGCTCCGCTTATGTAGGACTTACAAGCCAGTGCCTAGGGTCACACGCCTGTCAGGGAGCAGAGGAACCTATGAACTGGACAGTGTGAAAACCTGCAAGAAGGTGTTCAGCCAAGCACCAGGTATGATAGTGAGGAAGAGGATGATATGAAATGCAGGCAAAATGGATGATTGGATAATGATAATGTGATAATGGAGCAATTGGTGGAATGAATGGCAGGGGAAACCGGAGAACCCGGAGAACTGGAGAAAACCCACCCAGACGCCACTTTGTCCACCACGAATACCACGTGCAGGTCCCGCCTAGGTAGCAGGCAAGCAGTCTAACCACTCAGCCACAGCACTGCCATTATACTTCCAGACTCAGGGAAGGATGAGGAATAATCCTGGCTGGAGAAAAGTTCCTACCCTGCTGCCGGAAATCAAACCCGGGGCCCTTTGCACAGCAGGCAGGTGCTCTACCAACTGCGCTACTGGGCCAGTAAATTCCAAATTCTATTGATCATATTGATTATAGATATTGGAGATGGCATCAAAAGTGTGTTGCAGGCTGGGAGATGTTTTTGATCACTAAGCGACAACAGTACGTATTGCACGACTACTTTATAATTTGAAACTAAAACTTAAGTGATACATCTGAACACTTCATAACATTGTTGCTGTGCTCACACACGAGGTGATGTAAGAATACTGCGTGCTTATGCACACAGAGAATTTTCATTCCAGGACACTTAAATAAACCAAAATGATGATGTTCAATGAGCTGAACAGTTAACCAAGTAACAGATAATCAAGGTTTTACTGTACTTTAAACTTGAAGATCTGTACATAAGATACTGTAATTGTATTTTTTAATTTTATGGCATAAAAAGGGAAATTTATTTTTTGTATAATTAATAAGTGTGTAGATTCTTTAGTATTGTTTTGTAATTGGAAAAATGCTTTACTGTGTTAACATGTAAAATGGAAATTATATTAGGAATCCTTTCAATTAAAATAAACATGAGATGATATCTAAGAAAACAAAATTAAGAATTTGTACGTATCCTTTTTCTTCTTATCCCTGCTGTTTCTTGACCCATACAGTTATTCTGCCTGCATAAAAAATCCTCAAGCCTGGTAAAAAGCACGGGCATAGCTTTGGGGGACGCTAGTATGCTGAGCGTTCCCGTTATCCCTCTGTGTCTAATTGTTTTATATATATTTTGTTTTGTTTAAGGGGAGATTGTACTTGAATTTTGACAAAATTTTGGATTATTTGTTTTAATAATTTTTAAATATAAGTGCTGAGGCTTTCACGGCCGGCATTATCAACTATGTTATTTAATTTTTAAATAGCTTAATATATCTGTAATAAGCATAAAACAGATTTTTTTCAAATTCAAGATTCTAAGACTGTATTATCTGTCATTTACTGTCACACTGCACCTCGAATTCGAACAAAATCTGTTATATTCTTATTATAGATATATTAAACTATTTAAAAATGATTAAAACAAAAATCCAAAATGTCGAAATTCAAGTACAATCACCCCTTAAAGTTAAGATGAGAATATAAAACATTAAAAGCAGCAATATACAATCACATTTACAAGTAGAATGCCAAGTGTTTACCAAGATTTTCTCAAACATCGATAAAGTGTAAAATTCACTGCATTTTTCCCAGAATTACATTTTTAGTGATATTGGTGCACTTTTCTCAGAAACTATTAAACCTAGAAGTGTGAAATTTTTACACAATATAAACATTACTATCCTCTATACAATAGGCTTAAAACATTGGTGAAGTAAGAGAATAATTTAATATTAAAAAATGTTTTGTGAGTAAATTTAATGAAGCAAATTAGAACTATGAGAAAAAATTATTTCTCAGCAACTGCATAGAAAAAGCTTAATATTTTTGGCCTGGTGCATACACATATATCTTGAAAAAGATCCCTCAAAATTTCAAACTTTTATCTGGCAGAGTTTCTGAAATAATTGCACCTAAAAGTGATGAATTTTACATTGGTAGGATCGGCAGTACAATCTCCCCTTAACGCAGGACAATTATTCTATACAATCATTTAGTAGTGTCTTTTGCAGATCATACTGTTGAGCAGCTATCTTTCACTAAAATAACAAACACAAAATTTACCAGTTAATCTGTTACATTCTGAAACAGCAGTGTACGCTGAGACGAGTTAGTGTTTCACAGTCTGTATGTGATACGGCTCGCAGAACCTCCCCGCAAACCCCTCACCATCCTCCTGCCTGCCCCTCTTACCTTTGCAAGCCCCTCACATATCCATCTGTATATGCTAGCGTTTAACCACATGCTATAGCACAGTTCTGACTCTGGAGTATTCTTGAGGTACTGTCAATTGTGTTTCTTTGCGAATAAAATTGTTGTACATAAACTCAAAGTCTGTGTAATATTTACATAATAATAAGTGACATACCACACCAGCTATTGAGTTAGTGTTTGTGCTGCATATTTTAATTTTGTTTGTGGTGAGAACTAACTTTTATATTCAAAATTACTGGAATTTCGCATTTTTTCTCAATTTTGCTTATATTTGCACTCATCCCTAAAATAATAATATTGATTTATTGATCAACATCACATAATTCGGAAAGATAATGGGAAATTGCTGTTATCTTTTCATTAATGCGAAAAAGAGTGTCCCAGTTATAGCATTCCGATATTTTTATTTCACGCTACGCCACTGATAAAGAGGCCTCTCAGCAAAATTAAGGTGTTTCACGTCCAGTATAGAATGAGACACTGAAAACTACAGACGTTAAAGAGAGTCCATAAATAAAAACATAGTTTCAGTTACTTAAGGTGCTAGTATATCGCCACTGAAATGAAATTACTGACAAAAGAAGTGCACTTTTGGTGGAGAGTGGCAAGGATTTCTAGGAAAGACAAAATAAGGAATAATACAGTTATAAATATGTATTATGGGAATAAATAAATGATTCTGGATGAAGTTATGTTCAAACAATTGTAATGATATGGTTATATAAGAAGGATGCCTGAGGATATGTCTTCTATTTCAAAGTTTTCCTGCTTCAGATTCTTATTTGGATTTTCCTTGATTCTAACAAGATGAATGTTGGGTAAATTTCAACATCAGTGATTAAGAATTTGTGTATAAGATCAATTATCTGTTCCAAAACATCTGATATTTTACACTTACATGACTTTCTCTACTCTTGTACTAACTATTCTTAAAACACTAATTTCTTCGTGTTAGTTGAGATAAACATTTGCAGAAATTATCTTATTGCTTATTTCCTTGTAGGTACAACAGAAATATTAGAATACATTAGGCTTTGAGTGATAGTCAAATTCACGAATTCATATCTTCAAGAATATTGCATTTTTTAGCAATAAATGAGAAATATCTACTTTTTTAAAATTTTGCTTAGAAAAATAAGTTTTTTTATTCATTGACCCATTGTCGCTGGTGTTTTGGTTTTAATAACAATGAAAGAATTCACATCTTATTCCTATGAATCCAATAACTTGGCTTCTTTTGAGATCAACTTGTAATAATACTACAAAACAAATATTGTTGGCAGAGACAAAGAAAGCTGTCCAACAAGGTAATCGGTGAGGCTACAGTAAAAGATTATCTCACAAGGTCACATTTCCGTGTTATGAAAGCCGCTGCAATAAACTTAAAGTGGCTTGTTGTGATGTTTAGAAGTTTTTGTTTTCAGACTGGTGACTGGATGGATTCTGGTGTGTGTGTGTGTACTAAAGACTAAAAGCAAAAGGTGAATGTTATCACCTTTTCTGTGGTAACAAGTAATGTCTTTGGTTACCAATATCAAATACTGACAGTGAGAGATTTTTTTCTACATAAAACTTGTTTGTAACAGGCGGAAGGGCAACTGAAAAATGAAAGTGTTACAAGTTGTTGTATGTTGCAATTTGGTGATGCTGATTGATCGGCAATGACCCTGATATGTAATGCATGTAGTGATTCATGTCATGATAATAATAAAATAAATGTTTCAATTTGGAGAACTTTTGAACAATAATGTTACAGAAACATTACTTACCTGTTAATTTTAATTTCAGTAACGTCTATGCTTATTAATCTTACCCAAAAATTTGTGCGAAATTAATGCAAATTTTTAGTATAATATTCAACAAAATACCACTAACTTTAATTATTAATGCATATTTTCAAATAATTGTCACCAAAAAATCTTGCCTTTGAGTATAACAAACTCTTCTGCTATAAAGGTTACTCGACTAACATATCCTTAAATAACATTATGCTTCAAAAAGAGCCAGCATTCTTCTTCTGCTTCACTGTTTTGGACGTTGCAATCCGTTGTGGCTCCAATTTGGTCTGCCCATCTTTTCTTCTGTTTTCCTTGGTTTCTTGTGTCTTTGGGTTTATAATTTATGGCTAGTTTAGGAATTCTGTTATTATTCATCCTTTAAACATGTTTTTCCCATTGATTTCTATTGTTAGCAATAATACAATTTATTTCTTCTCGTTTTAATTCTATCGTGATATGTTGACTGTGTTTTTTGTCATGTTTAGTGTACCCAGCTATTACTAAGCTAAACCAACCCCCGGCACCACAGCCCATTGAGAGCCGAGCCTTACCGCCCAGGTGCTGCATCCCCCACCTCGGTCCACTACAGACATCATTGGTGGGGTGGTATTTGGTCAGCGTCCTGATCCCTCCCGGCCAGTTACACGGTCTTCACGATCTGGGGCGCTACTTGTCCATCAAGTAGCTCCTCAATTGGTCCCCCGGGACTAACGAGGCTGAGTGCACCCTGTGCTATACCTCCCAGAGGGGATAAAATCCCCATGCTGCTACCAGGGATCAAACCCGGGTCCTCCAGGCCAGAGACAAGTGCGCTAACAACTGTGAGGCAGTCGTACCCAGCTATTACTCTTACAAATTTCATTTCTGATGTTGAATTGTTAGTGAGTGGAGAATCGCAGAATGGACTTCATCTATTCCTCTAAACTCAAAGAAATAAGGCAACATGGCACTTAGCACATCTTATTGTTTATTGTCTGTAGATTTGTAAAATACAAATATTTAGACATGAACAAGATAAAAAAGAAGTGTGTTTACAATGATTAACTGAGTTACATACAATATACATTACAGAGCAATTTCAAGTCAATATTACAGGTTATCTATACCATACAGCATTCATAATCACATATGTTCTCAGAGTATTTTCAATTGTTTACCTTTTAGTTCTAGTTTATTAGCCATAAAATTTCATACAGAAATATGAGCATCGTCAAAATATTTAAGAGTATAAGACAATATTTACAATATGAAGATTACAAATAACTTATGCAAATTATTATTTAACTTGGAAGCATTAACATATTTTATACAATGATATATCACAACTCGGTTAAACAGAATTGATGATCATGCATTCTCAGTTACATGAAAAGGTTAAGAATAAGACGTGTGTACACTTTTCATGAATTATATTCTAAATATTCATTTACTGAGTAAAAGTTATTTTTTCTAAAGAATCTGTATAGTTGTGCCTTAAACTTGTTTACAGTCTTTTAGCTGACTTAGCAAGTTGTTGTATAATTTTAAACCTATATATTTGACAAAGGTCTCAAACAGTTTAGTTTTATAAATATAGGTGTGTAATGTGTCTGTTTACATGTGTTATGAGCGTGTATTTCTGCATTTGAGATATAATTTGCAATATTAGTCTCCATATAAGTTAATAGTTGTTTCATATATAAACTTCGTGGAGTCAAGATATTCAAATTTTTGAAATGATTTCTGCAGCTTTCTGTTCTTGGAATCCCAACCATAATTCTTTCTTAATGTCTTCTTTTGTAGCTTAAATATTGTCGTGCTGTTTGTAGTATTTGCCCACGGTGTTAGTCTGTATGATAGCAGCGAATGAAAGAGAGCAAAGTAGCAGATTCTGAGTACTGTAAATGTTACTCGAGGCCTCAGCCGATGTACAACAAAACAAGCTCAGCTCAGCTTCTCTGCTAACTTTTCAATATACTTGTCCTAACTTAAATTTTTGTCTATCCTTAAGCCTAGGAATTTACAGTGACTTGTGCTCATTTTAAGTAGCTTTTGTGCATGCCTTACTGGTTTGACGTGATTACCTTATGAGGCCAAATATGCGTTATGCACACAAGTTAGTGTTTATTGCATCCTTTAAGCCTATGCATCTGTGAAATTTTATAAAAAATTGTAACATCTTCAACTTTTTGTTTTTTACATTTTTATTATACTTGTAAGTTACACTTTTGCACACAGTTATTTTTTTTTTCTCAATACCAATAATTTTAAAGCCAATAATGGATATTCAATCACTCTTGAACTATAGATTCCAGTTTTCTCAATTCCTTCTTTTCAGCATTTTTAAAAAGCCTCTGCGCCACAATTTATTACTTATTAACTTGAAATTTTCAGATTAGCTTTGGAAACTATGTATTTAAAAATGAGTGTACACTGGTTAAAAATATTAGACAATTTGGCTGAAAAAATTAACAATTTTCTATAACTTACATTGAAAAATATGAAAACCTAAGTGATATGGATACATTTTTACTTTCTCTACTGGTAAGTAGGGGAGGTATTGTATTCCACCCAAAAATTCGATGTCGAGATTTCACCGGAAATATATGTTTTGAGGACCCCTGTATCCAAAGAAAGCATTTTTAGAAAAAGGTCTGTGTGTGTGTCTGTGGACAGCATAATCCAAAAATGAAAAGTCGGTTAAAAACCAAAGTTGGTATTTAAGTTTAATGTCTTTCAAGGATGCGACACAAAGATTTTGAAGAAAATAGCCCCACTCTAAACTACCCTTTACATGGAACATTTTTCGAAAATTTTGATTTTCTTGAAAATGGCTCTAATGATTTTGATTAAAATGTCATATGTTTGAGATATTTTGATGACAAATGAAATGTATATCTTGAATTTTCTGGCTATAGCTCATGTAGTCGTATTTACTCTGGACGACTTTTGCATAACTGATTTTGATACAACAAATATATCATCTAAAGTCCAGATCTTCAAGATGTCTTTCTATCACGGCTGTTTCTTCAGTCACTGATATTTCAGGTGTGCGGGTGATTGGCCCACAGCACCATGCTAGAGTAAGTATGTCAAATATTTACTTTATTTATAATAAAAATACAATATAGGTGAAAATTTTGGCATTTTGTTTTTGCATTTTTATTAGAAATAAAATCAAATCAGTGTACAGTTAGTAAAAAATTGAAAAATTAATATCCAAAGTGTCTAATTATTTTCTGTTATATGTATTAAAATAATTTAGTTAGCACTACTATATTGTGGCAAAATTCGTGTCATTATTTGTGACAGTTTGAAAAAAACAAAGGCTTAAAAATGTCTATATTCTGAGCACTTGGAAGCAGTGTTATAATTACACTGTTCCTTAAGGGAGGTTAAATAGGTAAAATTTATATTTCCTGTAGTATTTGAGCTAGAAGCTTCAAATTTTGGCAAGGGTTCATACATTTTTTTTGGCAAAAACAGAAAAGTGAATTTTTCAGGTATAATCCTGAATGCTTTAGAGTAGAATTTATGGAAGTGATTTTCAGAAGTGGTCGCCTGTTGTATTTTCTAGTACAACAAAGGATCCACTTAGGAGAATGAGGTATTTCTAGGATTCCAATCTACAACTACGCTGGGATGAATGGAGGCGTATGGGCGAACGCTCCCACACCAGGTGACTTGCGCAGTTATGTAGATCGATCTGATGCTGGTCGTTACGTCACTGTGGGTGCTGGTACCCGGCCGGCTTCGACCGGTTGCTTACAGAGCACTCTAGCGGCCGTGGCGAGAGTTACCCACTAGCAGTTGGAGTCTCGCTAGTGATGTTAGACCCGCATGTTGGTTCGGATCTTGTACGGTGCTCCGGTTTTTGACGTTTAGCCTTGTTTGGCATTTCCCGGCCTACGGGTGGCCTGGGGACGCGGTGCAACTCAGCAGACCTCTGAATGGAATTGCGTGCATGCTGCGTGCGAAACTCTCTCTGTAATGTGAAGTGGTTGTAGAGCGTGTGATTTTTGGTTTTTTGTGTGATTTACACGTATAGTAGCCATGCCTTGGCCGCTTACGCTAGTCGTGGTCGCCATGATGATGGTTGTGCACGGCGAAGAGGGGCAGAGCAACGTGTTCGAGGCAGCTTTCCAAGGTACGTCAACAATAGTGCATGCCAAAATAGATGGTTAAGAATGCTAGGCCAATGACACCCACGTGCGGCAACCTGAAACCATTTGCATAAAATGTGTGCCTATCTGAACCTGGCGGTTCGAGCGGAATCGCTTGTCACTTGTCTTAGTCTCTTCAAATGTCAAACTTCATCCTTTTTAAATAATAAATTCCACGTAAACGTACACAGTGAAAAAATTTATCTATCACTGTTATGAAAATACGCAATTAATTGATTATGTGCAGGCAATGAAAGCTAATCATTACATAACTTGGTCTCTACCTCTTTTTAAGGAATAAATTAGTTTTTGTTCCCCAGAAACAGCGAGTAAACAAACAACTGCTATTCTGAATATTCAATTGTCATAAGAACCTTTCTTTTCTGCGACTCACATTTTTAGAAATAAGATGTTAATATGAGTGAAAGAAAACACCAGAGGGTTATAATTTTCATTACACTTTACATATATCTATATTAAAACGTGAATCAGTTACTTTAATTATGTGGATCTATCGTTGCTGGATGAGTACATGGTGGTTGTATTGGAGATAATGGTTGTAATTAATTGAAATTGGTGGCAATTATTAAAAATGTGAACGTAAAAGGGAGGAATATTTATTTCTAGTGACGCTCATAGTGATACATAATGGGATATGGATCTATCATACAATTATTGAGAATTTATTTTTGTTAATTAGTATCGCTTGATGTAATTAAAAAAAATGAAATAAAACTACTGCACAAATGGATTAAAACTAGTATTTAGGTTACCAGGAACGAGACAAACGATAGTCCATATAATAGTAGCAACAAAAGCTAACCCTTTGGTGTCAAAGCGTGTTTTTCGTTTTAATATAACAATTCGCCGTTGTTCCTGGAAAAGAATAAAAAATAGACAACTGAAATTCTGGTTATATAATTAAAGCACGTCACCATTGACAGAATTACATTATTTTACTACGAAATGTAGATAAACTGTAGTGCACAAATTGCAAAATAAACTTCAATAATCCGTGGGTCGCAAAAACTGTACTTCGGTAACCTGTATCGTAAATAAAAATGCTAATTTCTGTTTGTAATATATTCAGCAACATTAAAACGCGTTGTTTGCAGAGATATAAAGGTGTTAACTGACAAGGGATTTAAGGTCAGTAAGCTTTATCGTGGAAAGCATTAATGTGCCACCAATATTTACATTTGATGAAATTTTATTAACTTTATTACACCTCAATGTCAACAAACATTTGTTAGAGTGCAGCTAGCATGTTTTTAGCTCATACACCACGTAATGTTTTGTAGTTAGGTGTCCAAATAAATTGCAAAATAAACTTCAATAATCCGTGGGTCGCAAAAACTGTACTTCGGTAACCTGTATCGTAAATAAAAATGCTAATTTCTGTTTGTAATATATTCAGCAACATTAAAACGCGTTGTTTGCAGAGATATAAAGGTGTTAACTGACAAGGGATTTAAGGTCAGTAAGCTTTATCGTGGAAAGCATTAATGTGCCACCAATATTTACATTTGATGAAATTTTATTAACTTTATTACACCTCAATGTCAACAAACATTTGTTAGAGTGCAGCTAGCATGTTTTTAGCTCATACACCACGTAATGTTTTGTAGTTAGGTGTCCAAATAAAATCGGCGCATTTAACAGAAATTACTACTTTATTCGCTTTTGTGTTTATGCTGTATAATGAAGTCCGTTACCGAAACGAAAAAATATTAATTTTGAAAACACACACATATACTTGCGCTGTAATCTTGAGCACAAATATCATTCGTAAAATGAAAAATTATCCGATGGCATTTGTAGGTTACAATAGAATCCAGTTAATATTATTAATGTTATGAGTATTAAAGGCAACAGAGTCTCTGTGGTGGAAAGGTAACCTTTCTGGTTATTCAACTTTGAGGTCCCAGGTTTGATTCCTGGCAGGGTAGGATGATTTTTCTTTAATTAGAATTATTTACTTCCCTCCATAGTCTCAAATTAAGACTGCGTATATTTCATAGCGTAAGTTAATAAATTCAGTGCTAAAAGCCTACAGACGGGTTATAAACACCGTCAGTTGTTTCTAAAGTCAAAGCCCCCGATATGACCGCAGAGTTAAAGGCGATTATGCAAATGAAACAATACACTGTAGCTGCGCGACATTGCACGATTAGCTTTCTAAACCCAAATGACGAATTCATTAACTTTACTTATTCCTAATAACGGATGAAACATTTGATGTTCGGTGCAAAATGATGTGGAATATCGGAGGAACGTCTAAAGAAACGATGCATGAACAATAGCCGTGGTTTCCAACGTCTTCTCTTATGAGCTAAGTGACGTCACCTTGACAGTCTACCTCAACACCTTCGTTTTGTGCATGAAGCATTTCTCCTTTACTCAGGACCACCGGCTTTACTTCGCTTCCAAAGGAAGCCATTGTAAGAATTATTACGGTCGAAAAAAAAGTCCATCGCGCTTCACCGGGTTTGAAACCGCGACCTCGGGAACCAGAGGCTAGCATATTACCTGTAAATCACGAAGAACGAAAACGAGATTTGTCCATCTCTGTGGTGTGGGTATAGTATATCTGTCTCACATTGAAGAGGTCCCGAGTTCGAATCTCGGTTAGCATGAATTACCTGGATAAGGTTTTCTTCTTATCCTGAAATATGTCAGGTAACTTCACGCCCTATGGACTCCGGGCTCAGTTGGGTATCATTTCACCCATTTCACTGTCCGATTTTACCTAACCGGTTAAAGAACGTTAAATATAAAACATTAAGTTGTTTTTCAGTCCCATGAATGCGTCATAGCTCGGCAAACAGTAGGTGGAGGCAAATCTACCCTCCCCTCTTACTGCTTCGCGGGACATTTCACCAACCTGTTCAGTCGTCACGTACATTGCAGGAAGAAACTGCTTGAGCTAGAATATCGAGTTTTTGCAAAGTCGTTTCTTTATTTATTCATATCAAGTGTGCCAATTTTCAAGTATGCAGAGTAAAATTGAAAAAGTTAGAAAAAATTAACTGTAGCTGACATGATATATACAAATATTACGGAGGAGCATCGAGGAGGAAGAATTGTTGGTATGTGGGAAGCCAATTGGCCATTTGAAGACACAGCTTGAAGTTGTGAATAATCTAAAACTGTGCACTTAAAACACGCCACTACATGCGTGGAAAGGTAAACAGATATTCTTTATTATAAATACAGTAAAATGCCTCCCGTAACTGCGGGGACGGCAGAAATGGAAGTAAGTGTAGGCTGAAACTAGTGGATATGAAGATTCCACACTCCCAGGCCAAGTTAACCTTTTTGAAAACGACGTAATCTGCGACCATCGAGAAAGAGTGTTCTCCGTTGTTAATTATAAAATATCGGCTCACTGATTGCTAATGTTAGCAATTTTCACTATTTATACGATTATTAAGCCTGTGCTGCTGAGAAACTTGATTAAAAGAAAATAAACAAAGCTTTTTTACATGAGAGTTACTAAAATCCTTCGGCATCGTGTGCGTATGATGGCGTTGTAAACAGATTCGATTCTGTTTTGTTTCGCTGCGTCTTCTGTTTTCTTAGCTGATAAATCGTGACCATATATATTGTTTGGAATGAAGTATCGGCGGCATTTGTCTTGCTTTACATGGATATTCTGTGGAGTAACAGCTATTTTCTACTCTATGGTTATTTCTACGAAAAGTCAAGGGCTTCTTCGTAAATATATTCATTTATAATTTGCCTCCGCTCCCCCCTCCCAGACACACACACACACACACACACACACACACACACACACACACACGAAAACATACAGAGGCCTTTTACTATTTTTATATTCAGTGAAAAAAATAACACATTTGGAAATTTAAACCCGTAAAGAACATCTCAGAAGGAGTTAACGTAATAAACAGAAATTTATTTGACAAACTGCCGGTTTAATGAAATAGGACACGCAAACTAAAATTATAAACTGCCGAGTTTTTAATTATGCTGTCTTTCTCTTTCCCGGAAGTTTTTTTAAATGCAATATTTTTATTATTATTCAGGGGACTTGGAAACGCTTATTTCCTGTAAAATATTGGTATCGAATTTTTTACTTTCTCTATGTATAGTAAAGTAGAGGAAGTATTGTATTCCACGCAAAAATTCGATGTCGAGTTTTCACCGGAAATATACCTATGTTTTGACGCCCCCTGAATAAAAAAAAAGCATTTTTAGAAAAAGAACTGTGTGTGTGTCAGTTTGTAGACGACATAACTAAAAAACGAAATGTCGGTTAAAAACCAAAGGTGATGCTTAAGTTTAATGTCTTTCGAGAATACGACACGAAGATTTTGAAGAAAATTGTCAACCCTGAACTACGCTTTACATTGAAAATTTTGATTTTCTTGAAAATAGCTATAACGATTTTGATTAAAATGCCATATGTTTGCGATATTTTCTGGCTATAGCCTATGTGGTCCTGTTTACTCTGGATGACTTTTGAATAACTGGTAAACAATAAGAGATAGACCAAATATTACGATAAAAATGTAGATCTTGCTAAAACCTCAATGTCCAAATAAATCTACTTGTAGAGTGAACCATTTCGGAGATATTCCTTGTTATATGTGTGAGTTTCGGAAAACTTAGAACTTTCGTGAAATGGATCATCGTTGTTCATTTTTTTTATATGTTAAGTGTGCAAAGACAACAGAATCTCAAACATTTGACTATCGCACAAAGCCTACTCTATTCTAATATTCCCCTTGCACCTACGAGGAAATAAGCAATAAGATAATTTGTACAAATGTTTATCTCAACTAACACGAATAAGATATAGGAATAAGAGTTTGCAAGAATGGTTAGTACAAGAGTAGAGAAAGTCATGTGAGTGCAACACATCAGATTTTTATTTTTGATTTGAGTGCCCGTCGGTATCTTGTAGTCTGTTTCTTATTATTTGTGTTGTGTTATGTGTGGAAGAAACACCCAAGGAACTGGCCTTGTTCCGTCTGAGTGAAGATGCAATCTGTGGCCAGTTTTCTGTTAGTACGTGCGGAGTTTTCGACCTGCTGGGCATCTGCACATCAATCTTAACAGAAGGTACCTGTTTTTGTTGCCCCAGAACAAAACAGTCTACAACTTTTATATTACGTGCAGCCTTTAATATGGAATCAACAGTATAGAAATCACATAACCTCAATTCACTTTTGTTCAAACTATTCTTACAAAAGCTTATCTAATTAACATTTATGCACTTCGTATGTTTAAAATAAATTGCTGATTTAACAAAATAAAAGTAAATATTTGTTATGCATTTAAGAATAAATCCAAGATTTGTCACCAGTAACTATGTCGCAAACCAAATTTGAAATGTCTTCAGACGTTTCCTGCACCAGTCAATGCAATGTTGTTTTTGATCGAATGTTTTTGATTTGACTCATGCCAATGCACAACGTCTCGTCCATCTTCTTCATGGATTCCTCGAACAGCGCAATATTTTCATCAGTAACAGCAGTTCTCGGGCGTCCTTCAGGAAACTCATTATTTAGAAGAAACCAATCTCCCATGATTTCGTATATTTTGCGTTATATTGGGCTTCTTCGCTGAATGTATTTCTAAACCAACGTTGACGTTCTTTAGGCGTTAATTACTGTTTAAAATCGTAAAAGATCATATCCCGGAAATGTTCTATAGTCAAATTCATTTTTGAGAGTACACAGCATCTTTAAATGGTGATAAATATCAAAATATTCCAGAAAACTGAACAAATTACATGACAATCACTCGTAAAACATTAGAAAGTAGCTGTCAGATGTAAACAAAGTTATTTGTTTAACATGGCATTCTATACATGCCTTTGTATAGTTTCTTGTCCACTATCCCTCTGCACTCAATTACTACAATGTGTAGGCTTTCAGGAACGCTGAAAACAATGACTTCGTAGGACGTAGAGAAATATACTTAACCTAATGAATAAAGAAATGTATTATGGTTCACGCTCACTCTTTGTGAGTAAGAAATATGTAATTTTCAGTTAGTTAATAGCTTCAAAACTAAGCTGCAACCTTCTGGTTAGTTGAACACAAATTATTTTTCCCTGTTCCTTGTGCAATTTCTCTTTTACGTTTTCTGCTGTATTCAATTGTTTCACCTGAAATGCATTTTTGAGGTTCCTGAACATAAAAAATACCTTTAAAAGAGGTACATAGTGACTGTGTGGGCGTGAACAGTAGAACTAGAAAATCTTCACATGATTTTCTCGACTCACTCTTGTACAGCTATACTTACAAACGCTTATCTTCTAATTAATCGATATAAACATTTGTACAAATTATCGTATTGCTTATTTCCTTGTAGGTGCAAGGAAGATATGGGAATACAGTAGGCTTTGAGCGACACCCAAATCTTTGAAAGCTGGTCGTTATATAACAGCTTTGAAATTTCATTCTCTTTGTGTATAACGACCTCCCATTTGAGAAAAGTATATGAAAACTTAGGCAAATAGTTCACTGCAAAAATATATTTGACATAAAGTGTGTTTTAACGAGATCTACATTTTATGTACATATCTTACGAATTACCAGTTTTCAGAAGTCGCCCAGACTTCCGAGAACATTCTCAGAAAATTCAAAATCATTAGAGAAATTTTTGAAATAAATTTTGAAGCGTACTCTGAGGTTAGGGGACTTAATGAAAATCTTTCTCCACATCGTTGGAAGATACTGAATTTAAAGTTCGATATTTAACTCATTTTTCGTTTCTTATTTTTGATTTTCACAGGCAGAGAAATGCATACAGACCTTTTTATTAAAATGCTTTTGCTTTATTCAGGGGATCTCAAAACTAGTATTTTGGTGAGCTCTCTTAATATATGTATATATGAAATTAAAGACGAAATTCCAAGAAGGACTGCACAAAGAATCATAAATGTTATTTTTGGGCTAATTTTGCCATTTAGTTTCTGCAATTTCTCAATCTTGTTAGTATGTTTACAGTGTTTCATCTATATGTACTCTATGCGCTCTCTCAGCACCAAACACTGAAAGTTCTAATTATTTGCACACATGTTTGTTTTGCATTAAAACGTTCTGAGAAGTCGTAAAACACCTATTTCATTTGAACTCCTGCCACTAATGAAAACGAACAATCTACTTCAAGCGAAATAGTTGAAACAAACGACATCTGAAGCGCGTGCGGTAGACCCTGTGCACTCGGAACTTAAACATCTGATATGTTGCACTCACATAAGTTTCTCTACTCGCTCTTGTACATTCTATTCTTACAAACGTTTATTATTTTATCTACACCAGTTAATCTAGATAGACATTTGTAGAAATATTTTTAAAATATAAAAAATTGTATTGATAATTTAGAAACAAATTAAAATGGATTTTCTAAGAAGGTCAGCGGGATGTTCAAGATTGAAAAAAATAGCATGTCTGCCTCAGGTTCAAGAGGTCGCGAGTTCGAATCTCGCTTAGGGTAATTTAAAAAAAAAAAGACTTAAACCTGGCCTGATGTTGGAACTAACCTAAACGTTAAGTCGTAGGACTATATTACTTACTTCCACTAATCGGTTGATATTTAAGTTTCATGTCTATCAAGGATACGACACGAAGATTTTCAAAAAAATAGCCCCACCCTACACTACCCTTTACATGGAAGATTTTTCGAAAATTTTGATTTTCTTGAAAATGGCTCTAACGATTTTGATTAAAATGTCATATGTTTGAGATATTTTGATGACAAATGAAATGTACATCTTGAATTTTCTGGCTATAGTCCCTGTAGTCGTATTTACTCTGGACGACTTTTGCATAACTGGTAAACCGTTAGAGATAGACCAAATTATACTGTACAAAAAATGTAGATATTGCTAAAATACACAATTTATGTCTCAATAAATTTTCTTGTAGGATGAACCATTTCGGAGATATTCCTTGTTATGTGTGTGAGTTTTGGAAAACTTGGAACTTTCGTGAAATGGAACATCGCTGTTCATTTTTTGATATGTGAAGCGTGTAAAGAGAACGGAATCTGAAAGCTTTAAAAGATATAACAATCTCATAAAGTCTACTGTATTCCCATATTCCCCTTGTACCTACAATGAAATAAGCAATGCGATACTTTCTACAATAGGAATAAGAGTTTGTAAGAATGGTTAGCACAAGAGTAGATAAAATCATGTGAATACATTACAGATTTTTGGGGGATGGATTCAGAGGGCCTCAAAACATGTATTTTCAGAGAAATCTTGATGTAGAATTTTTTGGTTGGAATGCGTTGCCCTAAGGTGCTGGGTGGAGCAAGCAAACATTTCAAACTGACAGGAAAATCCCATCTATCCTGCTTCTCTCTCTAACACACAAACACACACACACACACACACACACACACACACACACACACACACACACACACCACTAAGCCCTCTGACAGCGGCTTTAGCAGCACCATTAATAAGCAGTGAGGTTACCTCATGATCCAACCCAAGTTAGATACACACACTACAGAGTGACATTGTATTTACAGTAACACCGGAGTACAGATAGTTTCACAAAAAGTCTATTAACCTTGCACTTAACTGTCGCGTTGGCCGCCGGCATAGAAGAGTAGACGTCCGCTATGCAACATGCGACACAGGTGGCTTTGGAAAATGCCGTGCGACACAATGGAAGCTCACAATAATCTGCCTAATAGATGCAGAAATATAAAATACTAACTTTCGTTTCGGTAAGTTTAATCGTTTTGTAAATATGCTTAGTTTTTCGGCAGCTGAGCTGATGGGATTAGTGCTCGCACAGCCAGTATCAAATGTTTTCCCAGTCACATGCTCCTAGCCGCTGGGGGAAGCCAGGATGGCTTATCATTAGTCTCAAAGGTCGACTTGCCAGCTCTTACCTGTCTACAACGGTGAGAGGCGTAATGTGTTTGTAAGTCCAAAGAGAATGTCATTCCAACTTAAACTTGATCGTAAGAAAGTAATCCCAGTGTAAAGAAAACAACATTAACGTTATAAATCCGAACGAACTCGCAGCGAGAATGGAAACTAAATATTCGGCATGTTCTCTATAATGAAATTAAATTTACAACGTTAAAATAATTTTAATATATCACGTTTCTTTAAGCTGTTCTTGGAGACACACGCATGCGCACTGTAAAATTTGCAATATATACAGTGAACATGAAATCACGTATTTGACCTGAAATTTCACATAGAAGTTTAAAACATTGAATGTCTGTTTGTGGGAAACAGCAGGAAAACAGAACTACAAAGGAATAATAGAACTATTGCAAATACAAAAAAAAAAAAAAAAAAAAAAAAGTTTGAAAAGTCTGATGTGTTGCACTCACATGACTTTCTCTACTCTTCTACTAACCATTCTTACAAACTCTCATTCCTATATCTTTTTCGTGTTATTCGAGATAAACATTTGTACAAAAACGAAAAGTAGTTTAAAATCCAAAGTTGGTATTTAAGTTTAATGTCTTTCAAGGATGCGACACGAAGATTATGAAGAAAATAGCCCCTCCCTAAACCACCTTTTACATGGAAAATTTTTCGAAAATTTTGATTTTCTTGAAAATGGCTCTAACGATTTTGATTAAAATGTCATATGTTTGAGATATTTTTATGGCAAAGGAAATGTATATCTTGAATTTTCTGGCTATAGCCCCTGTAGTCGTATTTACTCAGGACGACTTTTGCATAACTGGTAAACCGTTAGAGATAGACCAAATCATACTATACAAAAATGTAGATCTCACTAAAATACACAATTTATGTCTGAATAAATTTTTTTAGAGTGAACCATTTTGGAGATATTCCTTGTTGTTTGTGTCCGATTCGGAAAAGTTGAAACTTTCGTGAAATGGAACTTCGTTGTTCGTTCGTGCAAAGAGAACGAAATCTCAAAGCTTTAAAACATTTGACTATCGCACAAAGCCTACTGTATTCTAATATTCCCCTTGTACCTACAAGGAAATAAGCAATAAGATAAGTTATACAAATGTTTATCTCAACTAACACGAAGAAGATATAGGAATAAGAGTTTGTAAGAATGGTTAGTACAAGAGTAGAGAAAGTCATGAGACCCTAAAGGGTACAGTGAGAACCGCCATCTAGTGTAGTCTTGCCCACTAAAAACCACCTTTACTTCTCAATGTTGTTTTTGGTTTCACGGTATTAGTGGGGTCCCGCATATTACGTGGTTATTGAACGAAAGATGAAAAACAGGCATGCATTGCTTGAGAACGCGTCAGATGTTATTTATCCCCAAGTATACATGACATGCGCCCTCAGCAGCCCTGGGTGTGTTACTCGTGTATACATTTAATTACATGTTACTGCAGGGATGTCCATGTTTACAAAATAGGAGAGGTTGGATTTACCTCCTTCCACTATGCGTGGAATTTGCCCCTGTTTAACCCCCAGCTGTGCATTGGGTTGCAGTAGCGGCTTGGTGGCGTGTATATTGCGTTTGATTTACGAAAGCACTTTCAACTCTTATGCGATAAACACCTGTTCATTCCTGACTTGTTTGGAACTGCTTACGTTTATACACACTATTGTTGCAAATGTTTATTTCTCTAACTACTTCATTTTAATCGACATAAGTGTTTTCAGAAATTACCTTATTGCTAATTTTCTTGTAGGTGCAAGGGGAATATGGGAATACAGTGGGCTTTAGGTTATAGTGAAATATTTTAAGAGCTGGTTGCTATGCGATGCCTTTGAAATCCCGTTCGCTTTGCAAGCCAAGAGATAAAAATCTGATGTGTTGCACTCACATGACTTTCTCTACTCTTGTACTAACTATTCTTACTAACTCTTATTCCTGTATCTTCTTCGTGTTAGTTGAGATAAACATCTTATTGCTTATTTCCTTGTAGGTACAAGGGGAATATTAGAATACAGTAGGCTTTGTGCGATAGTCAAATGTTTTAAAGCTTTGAGATTCTCTTTGCACACGTAACATATAAAAAATGAACAACGATGTTCCATTTCACGAAAGCAAGTTTTCCGAAACTCGCACACATAACAAGGAATATCTCCGAAATGGTTCATCCTACAAGAAAATTTATTGAGACATAAATTGTGTATTTTAGCAAGATCTACATTTTTTGTATATTACGATTTGGTCTATCTCTAACGGTTTACCAGTTGTGCAAAAGTCGTCCAGAGTAAATACGACTACAGGGGCTATAGCTAGAAAATTCAAGATATACATTTCATTTGTCATCAAAATATCTCAAACATATGACATTTTAATAAAAATCGTTTGAGCCATTTTCAAGAAAATCAAAATTTTCAAAAAAGTTTCCATGTAAAGGGTAGTTTAGGGTGGGGCTATTTTCTTCAAAATCTTCGTGTCACATCCCTGAAAGATATTAAACTTAAATACCAACCTTGGTTTTTAACTGACTTTTCATTTTTGAGTTATGTTGTCCACAGACTGACAGACTGACACACAGACAGACACACACACACACAGACACACATGGACATTTTTCTAAAAATGCTTTTTTGGATTCAGAGGGCCTCAAAGCATATATTTCTTGTGAAATCTCGACATCGAATTTTTGGGAGGAATACAATACTTCCCCTACTTACCAGTAGAGAGAGTAAAAAACGAATAACATATTCCCATTTAAGAAAAGTATTAGTATGGCCAGATTCACACAAATAATAAAGAATATGCCGGAAATTATTTACTTAAAAGAAAAAAAGTTATTTGACATAAATTGTATTTTTTAACAAAATCCATATTTTTTATTTTATAACCTCATCTTTACCCTTTTTGCAAAAATGATCCAGAATGAAGGGATCTTCTGAGAACAGAACACACAACCAGTATTAGGGAGTGTGTTCACGTTGAAAGCCATCAATTTCAACATCTGTTGTGATGCAGGTAAGCCTAATACAGTAGTGTTGCAGTCAAGACTTGCCGGTCGTTGACGTGTAACTCGGAGAGCGCTGGGCGCTCCGGCTTATCTACGACCGAATATCTAACCTAGGCATTATAAGTAAATTTAACGAACAGTATCAAATATCCTTGGAGTTTATATATAAAAATTCTAATTTTTTATGCTCATAATTAACTATGCTATTAGTGTGGTAGAATAACATTTATCAATACTAAAAGGAAAGTAACTCATATTAGCAATATGATTCTGAAGTTTATTTTGCAAACGGTTCTCAATTATCATATATAATTTAAAATTATCAGCAAATAAAACATTTCCTGGTTCACTTATATGTACATAGAGGTAAGTCATTTCTAAATAACCCTAAACATTTTTGAGAATGTGTTTACAATTACTGAAAATGCCAATAGAATTTCGCTGATCATACTTGCTACGTGGAAAAGCTAACAGATGGAGGTATCATGCAAGCAAGCCTCGGGCAAATAGATCTTGGGGCGCTACAGTCGTTTGTTTTGATTTCCTGAGGCAAATCAACTGATTCATCACAAAATTGAATCGTAATCAAGCTTGATATTTTGTCACAAGTTTACTTAACATTGCACTCAAATGTTTTCGTATAATTAACTGTAATGATTGGTATCAACTCTTCAGTTGTGTGAAGCGCCAAATCGCATAACTGTACCAAAGATCAATATCCGTCGCCGTAAAGCGTTAGGTCAGACATAACCTATAAATAATATCAGGACGCAGTTTTCCATGTTAAACTTGACCTTTATGAAATACAAGCTGGTACACCGAACATTGCAGTGGTAGGTTTTAACTTTTCTGCTGGAAATACATGTTTTGGGACCCCCTGAATCTGAACATAATTATTAACCTAACTAGTGTATAACCTGACATTGTGACCAAGTATATGTTTAGTGTGAGTGAAAGAGTCACAATTAAAATATTATACACCTGTTACACACAAAGTTTTATGTAATTTTAACATTAAAATACGTAAAAACAACTAATAAATTTGCTAAATGAAAAATTGTAACGTACCATAGATCACAGACGTATGACGTAATATTGTTGCTAAGCAGAGGTTTCATTTGTTGAGGAAAATGGGAGATAAAAATCTGATGTGCTGCACTCACATGACTTTCTCTACTCTTGTACTAACCATTCTTACAAACTCTTATTCCTATATCTTCTTCGTGTTAGTTGAGATAAACATTTGTACAAATTATCTTATTGCTTATTTCCTTGTAGGTGCAAGGGGAATATTAGAATACAGTAGGTTTTGTGCGATAAGCTTTGAGATTTCGTTCTCCTTGCACACCTAAGATATAAAAAATGAATAACGATGTTCCATTTGATGAAAGTTTAAGTTTTCCGAAACTGACACACATAACAAGGAATATCTCCGAAATGGTTCACTCTAAAAAAAAGTTCATTGTGTGTTTCAGTGGGATCTATATTTTTTGTACAGTAATATTTGGTCTATTCCTTACGGTTTACCAGTTATTCAAATGTTATCCAGGGTAAACAAGGCTACATAGGCTGTAGTAAAAAAAATTCAAAATATACATTTCATATGTCGGAAAAATAAGGCATTTTAATCAAAATCGTTTGAGCCATTTTCGAGAAAATCAAAATTTTCCATGTAAATGGTGGTTTAGGGTGGAGCAATTTTCTTTAAAATCTTCGTGTCGCACCCTTAGAAGATGTTAAACTTAAATACCAACTTTGGGTTTTAACTGACAGACAGGCCCTCTTTTTGGATTCAGGGGGTCTCAAAACATGTATTTCTGGTGAAATCTCGACATTGGAGTTTCGGGTGGAATACAATACTTCCTCTACTATACGTAGTAGAGAAAGTAAACAACTTAGTCGTATAGTATCCAATTCAAACAAATAATAAAGAATATCTCGGAAATGGTTCACTTAAGGAAAAAGCAGTATTTGACATAAATTATGTTTATTAATGAGATCCACGTTTTGTATTTAGTATGCTTTTGTCTGCCTCTGTTTAGTGTTTAAGGTATGACTTCGAAACTGCCATGGAAGCGCGTATGTGTCTCTCCGATTAGAGGAGTGGAGTGGGGTATAGAGAGCGTGTTGGGCATGCGTGTTATAAGCAGTATTAATTCCCAATTTTAAATGAATATTAGAGATAGAAAAGGGTGAAGGTAGTTGTACCCTAATCTCTGTAAGCAGGAACCCTGGTGTTTGCTGCAGTTAACAGTAGATAAAAACAGAAGAAATCTGTTGCACGGAGTAGCGAGGGAGCCCAGGCTGTCTGCTAACACCTGCCAACCCCACTTAGTAGCTCCAATTTTTTTGTTTCCGGTGCAGCAGAACCGGTTGCTGGTCTTGAGAGGAAGTGTGCACCGTCAAGGTCTCAGCACATTCATGTTTTAAGTTCATCCATCCCATTAGGGCCTGCATATTTTCTTACACTGCAACGGAAACGCCAAGGCAATCCAGCAACCTGCAATGTTATGTTTACTCGCAGTGCCATAGTCCCAAAAAATTATGTCGAGATTTCACCGGAAATATATGTTTTGAGGCCCCTGGATCATCAGTTAAAAACCAAAGTTGGTATTTAAGTTAAACATCTTTTAAGGATGCGACACAAAAATTTTGAAAAAAATAGCCCCACCCTAAACTACCCTTTACATGGAAAAAATTTCGAAAATTTTGATTTTCTTGAAAATGGCTCTACCGATTTTGATTAAATGTTTGAGATATTATGACAAATGAAATTTATATCTTGAATTTTCTGACTATAGCTCCTGTAGTCGTATTTACTCTGGACGACTTTGGCATAACTGGTAAACCGTTAGAGATAGACAAAATCTTACTGTTCAAAAATGTAGATCTTGCTAAAATACACAATTTATGTCTCAATAAATTTTCTTGTAGGGTGAACCATTTCGGAGATATTCCTTGTTATTTTTGTCACTTTCAGAAAGCTTAAACGTTCGTCAAATGCAACATAGTCGTTCATTTTTTTTATATGTTAAGTTTGCATAGAGAACGGAGTCTCAAAGCTTTAAAAGATTTGACTATCGCACAAAGGCTACTGTATTCTAATATTCCCCTTGTACCTACAAGGAAATAAGCATTTTTACAAAAAGGTCCGTGTGTCTGTGTGTCAGTCTGTGGACAGCATAACTCAAAAACGAAAAGTCGGTTAAAAACCAAAGTTGGTATTTAAGTTTAATGTCTTTCAAGGATGCGTCACATATATTTTGAAGAAAATAGCCCCACCCTGAACTACCCTTTACATGGAAAATGTTTCGAAAATTTTGATTTTCTTGAAAATGGCTCTAACGATTTTGATTAAAATGTCATATGTTTGAGATATTTTTATGACAAATGAAATGTATATCTTGAATTTTCTGGCTATAGCCCCTGTAGTCGAATTTACTCTGGACGACTTTTGCATAACTGGTAAACCGTTAGAGATAGACCAAATTATACTATACAAAAAATGTAGATCTTGCTAAAATACACAATTTATGTCTCAATAAATTTTCTTGTAGGGTGAACCATTTCGGAGATATTCCAGGTTATGTGTGTGAGTTTCGGAACACAGAACTTTCGTGAAATGGATCATCGTTGTTCATATTTCATATGTGAAGCGTGCAAAGAGAACAGAGTCTCAAAGCTTTAAAACATTTGACTATCGCACAAAGCCTACTGTATTCTAATATTCCCCTTGTACCTACAATTAAATAAATAATAAGATAATTGGTACAAATGTTTATCTCAACTAACACGAAGAACATATAGGAATAAGAGTTTGTAAGAATGGTTAGTACAAGAGTAGAGAAAGTCATGTGAGTGCAACACAAATTTTTCTCTTGTACACTCTCTGCATTGTACTGAACGAAGAAATATTTTTTGCGATCCCTGAACATAAAAATATTTTTAAAAAAGATATACCGTGTGCGTGAGCAGTATAACAATCTTTGTGTTGAACTCGAATGATTTTTTCAACTCACTTTTGTAGAAAATATTCTTACATGTGCTTGCTTTATCTTCAATTAATCGAGATGAATATTTGCAGAAATTATCGTATTGCTAATTTCTTTGTAGGTTCCAGAAGAATATGGGGATACAGTAGGCTTTGAGCGATAGTCAAATGTTTTAAAGCTGGCCGCCATGATGGTTTTGACATTCCATTCTTTGTATGGGTAAGGGATAAAAATTAATAAAGACCTGCACTTTAATCTAGTAATAAATACCTGGAAATTCAAACCAACAACAAAGAATATCTCTAAAATGGTAATCTCTACAAAAAATGTGGCAAAACCTCTGCCCTTAAACAGGATCTACTTTATTTTTGCAGTTAGATTTCGTCTCTCACCGTTTTCAGTTATACAATTGTTTTAAAAAATGCTTTTGTTTATTGTGGAGGTCTCAAAACGTGTATTTCCGGTGAAATCTGGGTATGGAGGTTTTTGGTGGAATACAGTACTTCCCCTATATGTAGCAAACAAGTGACAAACTCTCCGCGCAGCGTCCGGTAAGCTAGCTAAAGGTCAAGTTTAACATGGAAAACTGCGTCCTGATATTATTTATTTAGGTTAGGTCTGACCTAACGCTCTCACAGCGGCGAATATTGATCAATGTGGGGTTGTTGATAATGGCGTGTTAAACACAAATTAAAATTCTGAATACGGTTAACGAACTTTTCGACACGTGTGGCATTTGAACTAACAGAATTATATACATTACAAACAATATTTCTGAGAAAAATGTGTTTTTTTAAGGTTTAACGCCCTTTAAGCATTTGGGTCATATAGGACGAAAAATGAAATGGGTGAAAGGGTGCTCAAGTGAGCCTCAGGGCCATAGAGCTTCAGTTATCCGGCATTCGTCTTCTCAGGATAAGGGAAAATCTAGTAAAAATTTTTTTCCTTGTAAATTACCCTTACGGAGATTCGAACTCGCGATCTCTTGAATGTTAAGCAGACACGCTAGCGTCACATCACAATAGCAACGGAGCTTTATTCTATATTTAAGGTGCGTAAAAAGATCTCAAACCCGATGAAGAGGCCTCTGAGCAAAATTAAGTGGTCTTTGTATGAAAAATAATAAAAATAGATCAAAGGGAACCAATAAAAATAACAGGAAGAGTTATACAAGGTTTTCCGCTGTCAACCACTCTTTTTAATGTGTATTTTGACAATATAAGCTTACAAAAGCAAATAATGGGAGGAATGAACTCGGAAAATTTAATAATAAATAACCTTCGCAAATGACAAGATTTTAATGGCAGAAACAGAAGACGAGCTGCAAGGGATGCTGTATATATTAAACGAAATATCAAAACTATATTATAGTACGAAATATCATAGTACAATGCTAGTTTAATTATATAACAAGAACACTAAATAGAACTTTGAAAAATAAAGCCAGAAAATAATTATAATAAAATTATACAACCTGCAGAAGTAAGATTCCTGAGATCTATAGCAGGATATTATAAAACGCACAAAAAACATAATACGGAAATAAGGTAACAATTAAACATAGAGGAATTAACTACAATAGTAAATATAGAACAAACTGCAAACAACATTTAATAAAGATGAATGAAAACAGAATACCAAAAGCAGCATACCACGAGGAACAACAAACTTGGGAAGATGTAAGTAAAGATAGAAGCAGCAGGAATTTTCGGATGGAACGGACCAATAAAAGGTCTAAACCGTGAATAAGATAAACAGAAAGAAGAAGCAAATATAGAATGGGACTCCGAGAACCATAGTAATTGAAGAACGTGCATAAACAAAAGCTTGTGATAAAAATATCAGTTTGTTCAAATGTAAGTCAACCATTTTTAAGTTTTTCACAGATTCCTTGCCTTAAATGCCCCGAAGTCATATTAATCTGTTTCCTAGATGTTGTGGTGAGGTCTATCTAGTACTCTTATAGGGCTTCTTTCAGCAACCGATGTTAAAAATACTCTAAACATTATCATTATGTTAAAAGACTTGCATCTCAATAACCTTTACAGCGAAATGTTAGCCGACATCTTGTTGACATCAAAGACAACTACAAACAGGCTTCGAGAAGGCTGTGACTGAACTGAACGCGCTCCTATGCGCTTTTGTCTAAGCATTGCAGCGCTCTCTGTTTCGGTAACAGACATGTGGTTTTCGATTGAGGTTAGAATCGCGATGTCAAGTGAAAAATTTAGAGGCAGAAGAATTAATGTTTCAATGTTGGAAAAGAAGTTGATTATAGAACTGGTTACTAAGTACAGGGGAATTATCGAGTGCGAAAAAGCCGACGGAATTAAATTAAAGGGGAAGGTTGAAGCGTGGGACAGAATCCGCAAGGATTTTAATTGTAATGCAGGCGTTTCTCACAGACACAGTAAGGAACTGCGGTAATTTTATGCAAATATAAAACGCAGCAGTAAAACTAGACGTGCGATGTGCGTAAAACTAGTGGCGGACTCTACATCGAAACTAAAGTGAACCAAAGTGTGTTATTACTAAGCTTAGTAGGTGAGCTACTAAAAGATTGAAGTTGGGCACTTTTGTCTGCACAGCAGACGGAGAGAAACGGTTCCCACACTGCGCATCTCATGCACTACGAACGCGCATAACTTGAATCCTCTTTAATGTAGCTAAACTACTAAACCTAGTTATTACTATAGTATGCCTGGGCGACTCGCGGGTTAACGAGCAACCTTCATCTTTTTATCTGCTAAACATATAGCTATCACGCAAAGCCGTGAGCAAGTTATGCTCAATGAGCACTAGTTGCCCAGCCCTGTACTAAGGAGCGGCAGAATATGAACTTTCGGCTACCTTCGGAAACTAGGTCCCCCAGAAAAACAGTTGAGAGTAAAATAGAAGTATTATGTAATAATTAAATCAAATCTTTATTGTCTGCTTATAGGCTTGTGCAAGTGTCAAGCATCATAAAAGCATGAAAGCTAAACTGTAACTCTAAAAACACGCTGACTAAACGTAACCTCCTCCAGTGCTTTTCTTACGCACGTGTGCATGACTCAGCAAAGAAGATTCTAGAGATTGTTGGACATTACGGTGTTGTCACGCTGTTCGATCTCATACAGTCGCTAGTTGTCCTGTAGCCCCGGACCTCCTTTATGTTTTGTCGGCAACACTGTTTATTGTCACGCACACATAATCGCTCACCGTATCCGTCACCTGGTCACCTTTCGTATATTATTGAACAACCCAATGTCACAATATTTACAAAATGTTCACAACTGATCTGGTCTATATAAATGCGAGTGGTGATTCAAAACACAGCCAATTTGTCTCCAACAGACGATATCAATAATCTGAGGCTACATTTTGGAAATACTGACTTGTGTAAACCGCACTGCAACACGACGTGGGACTTCTGTTCTCCTAATGCGCTCAATTATTTTTCCATGACCGTACAATGAGAATAGGGGAACAGCTTTAAGTGATAATCATCTTTTAAGAGCTGGTCGCTGTGAGAGGGCTTTGACATTAAGTTTTCTTTGCATGACCAGTGAAAAAAACTAATAATGACTTCCACCTTGTGGAAAGTAAAAGTACAGCAAAATTCAAACCAACGACAAAGAATATATCGGAAGTTGTTAACTCCACAAAATATATTTGAAAAATTGTGTGTTTTAACGAGATTTCAATTTTGTTTACAGTAAGATTTTGTGTATCTCTTACGACTTACCAGTTATGCAAAAGTTATTCAGAATAAAGGTGGACTTTCCCCAGTAGATTTAAGGTATACGTTACATTTGTCTTGAAAATAGCATAAACATATGGCATTTTAATCAAAATCTTTAGCTCTTTCTGAGAAAATGACAATTTTCGAAAAAATTCCCATGTAAAGGGTAGTTTGGGTTGGGGGATTTTTTAAAAACATCTTGGTGTCTCATCCTTGGAATATGCTTAAATTAAATACTAGAAACATCAATGTTTTTCTAAAAAATGCTTTCTTTTTATTCAGGTGTTCTCAAAACATGTATTTCTAGTGAAATCTCGATACGGAACGCAGCACTTCCCCTAGTTATTGTGTGTAGTAGTTGGGTTGATAAAAGCGGCTCTTAAAACGAGCATTTCATGAAAACCCAGTCAAGTGGTGCTTGTTTATGCATGGTCGTAAACAGCAGACTAGCGCCATGTCTGGTTGTCATAGCAACTGTGACGTTATGAACTGTACTAACTTCTGCTGTTTGGAATTAAAATGTTCCTGGAGCGGGAAATAACGTGTTTAATGTCCCTGCTTACATCATATGGCACTACAGCTAATGGGAATGATATACACCAAGTTAAATGATAACTGTAGGCCAGTTTGAGAAGGAGCCCACGTCTAATTTCAGAGTAGCCAGCTCGAAAACAGGGTGAAAAATCGATGAGAATGCTCCTATGCAAATTCGAACCGCAGACCTTCCGTTCACGAGTCTGTGCTTTATCAAATCCAATTCTAAACTAGCCTTTACATGGAGAATCCTTTTACAACTTTGATTTTCTCTAAAACACTTCTAAGGATTTGATTAAATCACCATTCTTACAAACTCTTATTCCTATATCTTCTTTGTGTTAGTTGAGATAAACATTTGTACAAATTATCTTATTGCTTATTTCCTTGTAGCTGCAAGGGGAATATTACAATACAGAAGGCTTTGAGCGAGTCATATCTTTTAAAGCTTTGAGATCGCGTTCTCTTTGCACGCTTAACATATAAAAAATGAACAACGATGTTCCATTTCACGAAAGTTTTGTTTTCCGAAACCGACTAAAATAACAACGAATATCTCCGAAATGGTTCACTCTACAAAAAAATTTATTCAGACATAAATTGTGTGTTTTAGCAAGATCTACATATTTTGTAGAGTATGATTTGATCTATCTCTAACGTTTTACCAGTTATGCAAAAGTCATCCAGAGTAAATACGACTACAGGGGCTATAGCCAGAAAATTCAAGATATACATTTCATTTGTCATAAAAAAATATCTCAAACATGACATTTTAATCAAAATCGTTAGAGGCATTTTCAAGAAAATCAACATTTTCGAAAACTTTTTCCATGTAAAGGGTAGTGTAGGGTGGGGCTATTTTTTTCAAAATCTTCGTGTCGCGTCCTTGAAAGACATTAAACTTAAATATCAACTTGGGTTTTTAACCGACTTCGCGTTTTTGAGTTATGCTGTCCACAGACTGACACACACACAGACACACGCGCGCGCGCATGTAAACATGTAGATCCTGTTAAAGCAACAATTTATTTCAAAACAATTTTATGGAGTTAACCGTTTCTGAAATATTCCTTGCTATTTGTTTGAATTTTCCAATAGATACTTTCCCTTTCCTGAAACGGGAACCGTTATTTATTTTTTTTTTTGTACTTTTCTACCACGTGTATAACATTTCATTGCACCGAAAAGTTCGATTCTGCGGGTTCACTGGTAATATATTGTGAGAAAATGGCAAAATCAGCCCGGTTGCTTTTCTATCACTTCATCTTCCTTCAAAAACGTTTGCAAAAAAACAAAGTTCTCGTCTACAGGCTTTCGTGATATTACAACTCACAACTGTTCTCTTCTGGTAACTTTGGCTCACTTCTTTCTGTCCTTCAACTTCTCAGTTTCACAAAGAGCCGATTTTGACGATACAATCACCCAACACTAAAAATTCTTCACGTATTTTTCACGATAACAGCACCACACACAGCTCCGTAAGCTTTTTTTACCGGCGATGACGTAGCCAGATCTTTCTCGAACTTCTTCAAACAAGCCGGCTGCCGGACAGCTCTCAAATCGTCTGGAAAAAGAACCTTTTGGTTCTGCCGCTCTGATTGTCGTCACGTGTTTGCTCGCGTGAGTGAAGCTTGGCCGTGACCGCCTTTGATACGCGCTGCGCCTGATATGTGGTGCGAAATAGCTTGGCCCCGAGTGACCTGTGTGTCTGTGAACAGCGTAATTCAAAAACGAAGTACCAAACTTGGTTTTGAAATTCGTGTTGCAAGATATGACACGAAGATTTTGAAGAAATGAATATATGGCATCAGTTAAACCATAACATTGGTATATATTTCCTCACTATTTATAAAAGGATAATAATTAGTAAAATGCAATGAAATGACTGTGAAGCGCGTTCATAAATAGCAGGTAGTGACTTGCTGGGCGTGTGAAAGACAGGCAGCTGATATTATGTAAGGTGAACCTAAAACCTGTGAGACTGTGTCCTTCACAGTTGCATGGCGTCTGGGTGTGACCTCCCACACTTGCGACAGTCTCTTGTCTGTCACACTCCCATCACTTTCACTACTCATTCATCCATAGGCCGTTTTTTGCTTCACCCAACTTTCAATGCAGATTTACATATTTTGCCAGGCAATTTAAGGCTGAGGAAAAGGAATTAGTTATAAGTCAGGGTAGCTAAAGCAATTACCTCAATTATAATTAGAGTAGATGCAAAATTAAGACATGATGTGTTGCACTCACATGACTTTCTCTACTCTTGTACTAACCATTCTTACAAACTCGTATTCCTATATCTTCTTCGTGTTAGTTGAGATAAACATTTGTACAAATTATCTTATTGCTTATTTCCTTGTAGGTAAAAGATGAACAACGACGTTCCATTTCACGAAATATTTGTTTTCCGAAACTCACACACATAACAAGGAATATCTCCGAAATGGTTCACCCTACAAGAATATTTACTCAGACATAAATTGTGTATTTTAGCAAGATCTACATTTTTTGTTGAGTATGATTTGGTCTATCTCTAACGGTTTACCAGTTATGCAAAAGTCGTCCAGAGTAAATACGACTACAGGGGCTATAGCCAGAAAATTCAAGATATACATTTCATTTGTCATAAAAGTATCTCAAACATATGACAGTTTAATGAAAAGCATTAGAGCCATTTTCAAGAAAATCAAAATTTTGGGATTTTAACCGACTTTTTGAGTTATGCTGTCCGTCGACTGACACATACACACACACGCACACACACACATATTCTAAACATGCTTTCTTTGGATTCAGGGGTCTCAAAGCCTACCTTTCCAGTAAAATGCCAACATGGAATTTTTGTGTGGAATACAATACTTCCTCTACTTTACTATAGGTAGAAGGGAAAGTAACAAATGAACAGATGTAATCCGGATAAACGAGGGCCGGTTTTACTTACGTGTTTCATGTGTTCACAGAGGATTCGCTAGTGTTGTGGATATCATTTTTGTGCAGCGTGTGAAATGAGAAAAGTGTTGTTTAGGTGTGAATGAAGTAGGCAGGACTTGAACTGCCCCTCATTACACAATCAGAGAACGCGAGTGTAGTGAGTGGTTGGTTTGTAGTAACGGAAATCAATGAGAGGGTGAGCTGCATGCGGGGTTGTCCACATCTGGGTGAGGCGGTCGGTCACGACCTCTGTCACTCAGACCTCTGGGTCACTGGGAGTAGGCCGACAAATTTGGCAACGGCCGAGTAAACATCATACAACTGTCCTAAATCTCATCATATTCGCCATGTTCCCCTACCACGTGCATAGAGGGCACTGCATTCGACCTAAAATTTGGATTTTGAGCTTCCCTGAATTATTTATACTTTCAATTAGAGGACCAATATTTTAGGGATGAAGGCGATAAAATTAATTGCTTCATTTGTAAAACTAGTAGTTGCAGATTTATACCATTTCCCTTGCTTACGTTCAGTGTTCACGATAAAAATTATTCTCCTGGAAAAATACAACCAACTTTTGAAGCAATTGTACGACACAATTTGTAGACCTAAACACATTTGAAACCAAAATCCAATTATTGAGGCTTCACACGAGCTACAAGATATGAAACTTCTTGCATTGCAGAATTCCACGACCGTAAAAACAGTGGGAGTTATTTAGGTATCTGTCCTGTTGTGAGTATCGGAATTACGTTTGTTTAATGGCAGTCTTTGGCTCCACTTATATCTGGAAACAAACATTTTCAAAAATGAACTACATTAAAAGTGACTATCGCAGCAAGATAAGTGAAAATCCCCCTGAGACTGTGCACTTCATCTTTTGTACCAAATGTTGAAGACATTCTGAAACGTAAATGGTGCGAAAAGTATTGTGGAATACAATAAGACTACATTTAAGACTAGAATTGTAAATGTTATACTAATTCAGTAGATAACAATAAGTGATTCAGCTGAAATCACATGTAAATAATTGCCATATTTAATTGTTTCTTAAATTGCTTGTAAGGGAAGCTAAAATCTAGCTCGTTTCATGGGTAACGTTTTCGGAGTCCTAAATTAAAACAACTGACGGTTTCTAAAATTGGTAGCACTGACATTAAAATAATTGTTCAGCTATTACTCCACGATCAGAAAGTGAGGTTATTTTGAACACATTAAGCAATTGAGTTCTGATTATAAACACCGTGATTTTCCATAGCTTCTGTTACTTTATGGTGGCATAATGCTTCCAAGGCTGTACTGCAGTAAAGATAAGGAGATAGATGGAGTTAATTGGTGATTGAGTTTAGAAAGCTGAAGGTTGCAGGTGCGTATAAGGCAGCTAATAAACGTTTTAGTGACGCTATACAAGGAGGAATGAGAGAGTGTGTTTTAGGGCAAGTGTGGAAGTGAGGTATTCACGTAAACCGAGGAATCTGATACAGCAAACTGTGGAACGCGTGTCGCAGCAAAACCGCAAGCGTATGTCTTTCATTTCATAGTGTTCAACACAGGAATGGCTTCTAATCGCTGTGGTTATGTAAAACTTCCGGCTAAGCGGTTCATCACCTCTCGTTGACAAGATAAACACAAGGTGCGTACACACACATACATATATACACATACATACATACATATACAGGATGGAAGTGAAATGAACCATCAGACTTTAACAGCGAATTGCTCATGTTGTGTATAACAAGAAAGTCTAATAGCAAAACGTTGAAAAGTTTATAGTTTTCTAGAGAAAAAAAATATTTTTATCAAAAAAATTTATCATCATCTGGCTGAATTATTATTGATTGAAGGTTCTTATGGCTATATTCATAGAAAACTGAATAAACAACTTTTTCCTTTGGCGTATTTCAATAGATTCAACGGTTTTTGTGTAAATTAAATTTAAAAGAACCCACAATTTATTGCCTTTTTGTTGCAATAAATTATGTTTTTTTAAAATTTGATTTACACAAAAACCGTTGAATTTACTGAAATACGCCAAAGGAAAAAGTTGTTGTTTATTCAATTTTCTATGAATATAGTCATAAATCAAGAACCTTCAATGAACAATTTTTCAGCCAAGTGATGATAAATTTTTTTGATAAAAATATTTTTTTCTAGCAAACTATAAACTTTTCAACGTTTTGGTATTAGATTTTCTTGTTATTCACAACATGAGAAATTCGCTGTTAAATTCTGGCGGATCATTTCATTTCCACCCTGTATGCACGTACACACAAACTCACACACACACACGCACCCATAAACACACGCACACACACTTTGCGGCGTCGTGGCCCAGCGGTTAGCGCGCTCGCCTACCACCTAGGCGGCCCGGGTTCGATCCCAGGGGCCCGCATGTGGTATTCGTGGTGGACGAAGCTACGTCAGGGCGGGTTTTCTCCGGGTGCTCCGGCTTCCCCCGCCATCTCATTCCACGCATGCTCCATCTTCATTTCATGTATCATCAGTGTCACCGCCTGCGGTGCCGTAGTAGTAAAAGTGGGCGTTAAACACTACAAAAAAAAAAAAAAAAAAAAAAAAAACACGCACACACATTGTCGTCACCCGAAGTCTAGGAGTCACGCTAGCTTGTGGTTTACCAGGTCACGGGTTCAAACCCGGCGGAGGGCGAGGTATTTTATCGGACATAAAAATCCTTAACATGGCTTCTTTCGGAAGGGAAGTAAAGCCGGTGGTCCCGTGTTGTAGATATACTGCACGTAATAGATGCTCAAGCAAGGAGCCTTTCACGCCGAATATACAATAGGACATTGGGAACCAGAGCAGTTAAACAGTCCATAAATAATTTATACACACACGTGTCTTTTTTCTAAACATGTTTTTTGGAGGTTAGAGAGCCTCAGAACACATTCTCGGGGAAATCTAAGTATTGAAGTTTTGTGTGGCATAGAATACTTCCTCTAGTTACTCTTTAGTACGCAATAGAGACAGTAATAATTGCACATGTTGACGTTTGATACTCGCATCTTGTTTGGCTGTAACCGGGAGGCTGTGGCTGGAGGTGGTGCCAAGGTCAGGCAGCTGCAGGTGTTAAAGCTGTGTAGGCAGGCTGGGCATTCCGCCTCCATTACAATCTTACATATAGGTACCTAAATGTGATCTGGAACTTAGTCATGTGGCAAAACAACTTTTAAAAACATCTACCTACTCTTACAAACCCTTATTCCTATATCTTCTTCGTGTTAGTTGAGATAAACATTTGTACAAATTATCTTATTGCTTATTTCCTTGTAGGTACAAGGGGAATATTAGAATACAGTAGGCTTTGTGCGATAGTCAAATGTTTTAAAGCTTTGAGATCCCGTTCTCTTTGCACGCTTAACATATAGAAAATGAACAACGATGTTCCATTTGACAGAAGTATAAGTAAATTATTTAGACGTAAATTGTGTATTTTAGCAACATCTACAATTTTTGTATAGTAAAATTTGGTATATCTCTTACGGTTTACCAGTTATCAACAGTAAATTACCCAGAATAAATAGGACCACATGGGCTATAGCCAGAAAATTCAAAATATACATTTCATTTGTCGTGAAAATGTCACAAATATCCATATTTTAATCAAATCGTTAGAGCCATTTTTGAGAAAATAAAAATTTTGAAAAAAATGGGCGTGTCGCATTCTTAAACGATTCTCAATTTAAATAGCAAGTTTTTAGTTTAACAGACTTCTCGTTTTTATTTTTTCTACTGGTAAGTAGGGGAAGTATTGTATTCCACCCAAAAATTCGATGTCGAGATTTCACCGGAAATATATGTTTTGAGACCCCCTGAATACACAAAAAAAAAAAAAAAATTAGAAAAAGGTCCGTGTGTGTGTTTGTCAGTCTGTGGACAGCATAACTCAAAAACGAAAAGTTGGTTAAAAACCAAAGTTGGTATTTAAGTTTAATGTCTTTCAAGAATGCGACACGAAGATTTTGAAGAAAATAGCCCCACCCTAAACTACCTTTACATGGAAAAGTTTTCGAAGATTTTGATTTTCTTGAAAATGGCTCTAACGATTTTGATTAAAATGTCATATGTTTGAGATATTTGTATGACAAATGAAATGTATATCCTGAATTTTCTGGCTATAGCCCCTGTAGTCGTATTTACTCTGGACGACTTTTGCATAACTGGTAAACCGTTAGAGATAGACCAAATTATACTACACAAAAATGTAGATCTTGCTAAAATACACAATTTATGTTTAAGTAAATTTTCTGGTAGGGTGAACCATTTCGGGGATATTCCTTTTTATGTGTGTGAGTTTCCTAAAACTTAGAACTTTCGTGAAATGGATCATCGTTGTTCATTTTTTTTATATGTTAAGTGTGCAAAGACAACAGAATCCCAAAGCTTTAAAACATTTGACTATCGCTCAAAGCCTACTGTATTCTAATATTCCCCTTGTACCTACAAGGAAATAAGCAATGAGATAAGTTGTACAAATGTTTATCTTAACTAACACGAAGAAGATATAGGAATAAGAGTTTGTAAGAATGGTTAGTACAAGAGTAGAGAACGTCATGTGAGTGCAACACAAAGTTTTTTAGAAAAAGGTGTTTGTGTGTGTGTGTGTCTGTGGACAGTATAACTCAAAAACGAAAAGTCGGTTAAAAACCAAAGTTGGTATTTAAGTTTAATGTCTTTCAAGGATGCAACACGAAAATTTTGAAGAAAATATCCCCACCCTAAACTACCCTTTACGTGGAAAATGTTTCGAAGATTTTGATTTTCTTGAAAATGGCTCTAACGATTTTTATTAAAAATGCCATATAGTGATAATTCGTAATTAATAGAGCCAGTTATAACGAAAGCGTGTGGGTATATGGAGGGAGTGTTTGTAATTTCGGGTGTTGGTGAATATTACCTTGGTTAGACGGCTCAACATGTTCCATATGTTGGCATTACCCAAGTTGGAGACAGCGCACGAAACAGAATTTGACAGACACACACACGTGGGGGGAAGCCCTTGTGTTGTATTACACTTGGCAGTGTTAAGTAGCAAACCCTAGGTAGGGCTGGCTGAGATTGCGGTGCGGTAGCCATGGTAACCAGCGCTCCATGCCGCAGCACTACAAACTAATTTCCCTTAATGAAAAACTGTTCTGTCTTATTGAATACCTGGATAATTGTCGAACACAGGACCGGCACGCAGCGCAGGGGGGAGACAAAAGAAGAACGTAAGCCGCTTAGCATTGCAGATGCCCCGCCGCTCGGGATTTGCATACAAAAGGTGAACCCTTCGCCTATCTCTCGCAGTTTCGTTAACACTTGAATGGAATCTGGAAAATTAAAAAGTAAGAGAGGGGTTTATCGCTGAAGGGCCAACCTATAATAAATTTAGTTAGCAATCTGGTGGATTATAGAGGCGTTCATACGGCCGGCCGGGCGGGCGGCCCCTGGCAAAATAAATTCTATTTGAAGAAAACCCAGGCTATAATTTTGTTACGTACTTATAGGACCTTAAGACGCTGCTATTCGTGTATTTAATCCTCAAGGATCGTTAAAACATAAGATGCTACGTTCGTATATATTTTCTCCTCTTCTATAAACTATTCATGCAAAACAAAACTATTGAACAAGTGTCAAAATTCAATTTCCTGAATAAAGTACTAACATACGCAACTGTAATTGTTATAAAAATTGGATGTGTTACATTAACATGTATTTCTTCACTCATTCTCTACCTACAAAAGCTCTTTCTTGTATCTGCTTCACATCAATCAAGGTAAAACGTTCGTAAAATTGATTTTATTACACATTTCTTATATGCTTAAGCACTGGTCGCTTTGAAATTCCATTCTCTTTGTATTACCAGAAAAAAATCTGATGTGTTGCACTCACATGACTTTGTTCCAAAACACCAAAAATTTTCAAGAAAATCTGAGATATTAAGGTCAATTTTTACCATATTTTGTGCGATTTGTCGTGGAATGACTCTAGCTAACTTACCGCCGTGTAGATAGGCAACTACTTTTACATCTGCAATTGCCGGGTAGTATAAGTAACAGGCGACTCAACCAAATCGCTTTGCTCCAGAAGCTAAGGCCGGCATTGGAGAGGCTGGGTTTAAACTATAGTTTTAGACTTTGCTTCGCTTTATAAACGTCAGTAATTAACATGTGGATATTGGAAATTGGTATTATGATGACAAAAGTAAATACCCATCTTCAGTGAGGCCTGCGCGAAGGGTCACCTAATTCTCAGGCGTACTTCCATAGGAGAATTAAATTAGTCACATGGTTCCCTTGCTGTTCGGGGGACATGGCAGCCATGTCACTTCGGAACTCGCCTCACCTCGCAGTTTTGAAAAGCAATATTTCAGCAATATTTCTACATTAACTTACAAACATTGCAGATTCAACTTCAGTGCACCTGCAGAACGTATGTTCGTATGGTGCTAGACTTGTAGAACGTAAGTTTAATCAGTCAGACCAAACTGATGTATTCGCTATAGCTGTGCTGGCTAAGACATGTTCTTTCAAATGAACAGTGTGAGCTGACATGGGTTCGAATCCCATTTAACATACTTCTTTTAATTTCCCTTTTTCTTTTTGCCTTCTTAACGGGAACATTATTATTTATATAGCCTGTGCGAAATATAAAATTGTACAAACTAATGGAATCTATTTCTGATAAAGCTCTTCCTTTAGGTATTTTTATTCCGCGTATTTTTCCTGTATTTGTACTATATTTTATTTATCTATGTTTTATCTGGTCAGATAATGCTAATAAAAATCATGCATATTTAAGCTAAATGAAGGTAAATATGGGAATAGAGCAAAAATAACGTTAAAGTATAAATACAAGCACATAAGCACAAGTTGTACCAAGGCGCGCGTCTAATGGAGGGTTCAGCAGGTTTGAAGAATGCTGAAGATAAGATTGAACATTTTCAAGTTACGGATAAAGTGAAGGGTGTCATTTTGAAGGTCTCTCTACCTTTAGAACTTCCCTGCTCGGTAATCCTGCTGATTCTCCATCTCCTGCGAGTATCTGTTTCTCTTAAGCATCCTATTTCTTATTCTGACTTACCTTTCCATTTGTTGTGCCCTTTTATTGACTTCTGAGAGTCAAGTTCGTAGATAGTACAGACGCCCATTATTTTTAGTTCTTAAGTGTGCAGACATCCTTACAATACACATATCATTTTAAGAATTGCATATCGCAGAAAATTTGAAATTATGGACTATTAATGTTAGTTCTTTTAAATTTATACCTTACGTGTAATGTACATTAATTTAAAGTCATTACATTAATTTAAACCAGTGATATATCTCGATATTTGGAGCACATTTTGTATTTTACGTTTTTGTCTCTGACCATTTCCAACGAAGATAGTTTTGTCGAAAACAAGCTGGCGACACTATCGATTGTGTATCACTTTCACTGGTTCAGTACATAAATAAACAGACGTAACTACCAAGCGTCTCGTGAACGTCTCCTTCCATGTGTAGGCCAATCACAACCGTTACCTGCCAAAATATCGTATTTACATCCGGAATCTAGGTCAATTCCCTGACCAACCTCAACGCAACGTTGTCAGGTTACTTCACGTCTGAAAAAGGCGCTCAAATTTTGTAATTAACTGACTATTCGTCTTTGAGTTAGGCTGCTCACAGACACACAGACACACACGCAGACACCTTTTTCTATGTTTTGTATTCATGGGCTCAAAAACCACGTACTTCCGGTCAAATCTCCGTATCGATTTTTGGGTACAATGCAATAGCTGCTTCTTCTAGCTGTTGGATGCGTGGTAGAAACGTAAAAAGGAAAAGGAATGAAGCTATAGGAGAGAAATGTGATTGCATTTCTTAATGGAATTCACTTATCAAGATCCATAGCAAAGTAAATCTAATGGAAGAATACTCAAAGCTTTTAAAGGTATATCCTTTAAACCATCATGATGATGTAAGCAGACCCTGAAATCCGGGATTTTAATATCAGATCGTTCAACTTGCACATAGTTTTTAGTTTCTCTACTACGCAAGTAGAGGAAGAATTGTATTCCACCTAAAAATTCGAAGTCGAGATTTGACTGGAAATAAATGTTTTGAGACCCCCTGAATCCAAGAAAGCATTCTTAGAAAGAGGTCCGAACGCGCGTGCTATCTGTACGTGTGTGTGTGTGTGTGTGTGTGCGCGTGTGCGCGCGCGCGTGTGTGGACAGCAAAACTAAAAAACGAAAAGTCGGTTAAAAACCAAAGTTGGTATTTAAGTTTAATGTCTTTCAAGGATACGACACGAAGATTTTGAAGAAAATTGCCCCACCCTAAACGATCCTTTACATGGAAAAGTTTTCGAAAATTTTGATTTTCTTGAAAATGGCTGTAACAGTTTTGATTAAAATGTCATATGTTTGAGGTATTTGTATGACAAACGAAATGTATATTTTAAATTTTCTTGCTATAGCCCCTGTAGTCGTATTTACTCTGGACGACTTTTGCATAACTGGTAAACCGTTAGAGATAGACCAAATCATACTATACAAAAAGTGTAGATCTTGCTAAAATACACAATTTATGTCTGAATAAATTTTCTTGTAGGGTGAACCATTTCGGAGATATTCCTTGTTATATGTGTGAGTTTCGGAAGACTTAAAACTTTCGTGAAATGGAACATCGTTGTTCATTTTTCTATATGTTAAGTGTGCAAAGAGAGCGGGATCTCAAAGCTTTAAAACATTTGACTATTGCTCAAAGCCTACTGTATTCTAATATTCCCCTTGTACCTACAAGGAAATAAGCAATAAGATAATTTGTACAAATGTTTATCTCAACTAACACGAAGAAGATATAGGAATAAGAGTTTGTAAGAATGGTTAGTTCAAGAGTAGAGAAAGTCATGTGAGTGCAACACATCAGAGTGTTTGGTCACAAACATCCGGGCCTTTCTTATGATAGTCCACGGTAGTTCTGCAACTCTACCTAGGGTTATAATGAGGTACGTTTTATCAGATTATGGAATCACGTGCTCCTGGGGTACTAAAAGGTGGTATTTGTATTTCTAACTTTGTGTCTCGTCAAATCAAGTCAGATTGGTGTTTGTTTTATAAATTACGGGGTTTAATATTCATGGTGCTTCGTGCCACATCACTCAGTCAAACTTTACGCCTCGGGAATACCTAACTTATGAACAAGAGGTCTTAATATCGGCTGCGGTGAGGGGAATACAAATTCCTCGCAAAGTTTCCGTATTAAAATAGCTTGCGAGGGAGATGTGTAATTAAACAAAACGCTTCCAGGGGTAGTCAAGTGCACGAAAAACGTGTGTGCGTAAAAGTCTGAGGTGTTGCACTCACATGACTTTCTCTACTCTTGTACTAACCATTCTAACAAACTCTTATTCCTATATCTTCTTCGTGTTAATTGAGATAAACATGTACAAATTATCTTATTGCTTATTTCCTTGTAGGTGCAAGGAGAATATTAGAATACAGTAGGCTTTGAGCGAGTCATATCTTTTAAAGCTTTGAGATCGCGTTCTCTTTGCACGCTTAACATATAAAAATGAACAACGATGTTCCATTTCAAGAAAACTTCCAAGTTATCCGAAACTCTCACACATAACAAGGAATATCTCCGAAATGGTTCACCCTACAAGAAAATTTATCGCGATATAAATTGTGTATTTTAGCAAGATCTACATTTTTTGTATAGTATGATTTGGTCTATCTCTAACGGTTTACCAGTTATGCAAAAGTCGTCCAGAGTAAATACGACTACAGGGGCTATAGCCAGAAAATTCGAGATATACATTTCATTTGTCATCAAAATATCTCAAACATATGACATTTTAATCAAAATCGTTAGAGCCATTTTCAAGAAAATTAAAATTTTCTAAAAATGTTCCATGTAAAGGCTAGTTTAGGGTGGGGCTATTTTCTTCAAAATCTCTGTGTCACATTCTTGAAAGACATTAAACTTAAATACCAACTTTGGTTTTTAACCGACTTTTCGTTTTTGAGTTATGCTGTCCACAGACTGACAGACACACAGACAGACACACACACGGACCTTTTTCTAAAAATGCTTTTTTTGGAGACAGGGGGCCTCAAAACATATATTTCCGGTGAAATCTTGACATCGAATTTTTGGGTGGAATACAGAGAAAGTAAAAACACATTTGGACATAAATTGTGTGTTTTAGTGAGATCTACATTTTTGTGTAGTAAGACTTGGTCTATCTCTTACGGTTTACCAGTTACGTAAAAGTCATCCAGAGTAAACTGCACTACATGGGTTGAAGCCAGAAAATTCAAGATATACATTTCATTTGTCATTAAAATATTAAACATATGGCATTTTAGTGAAAATCGTTAAACCCATTTTTCAGAAAATCGAACACTTTCCATGTAAAGGGTAGTTTAGGGTGGAGGCATTTTCTTCAAAATGGATACGTGTCGTATCCCTAAAAGATATTAAACTTAAATACCAGGTTTGGTTTTTAACCTTTTAACGCCTTTTAGTTTTTGAATTATGCTGTTATGTGGCCTCAAAACATGTATTTCCGGTAAAATCTTGACATGGAATTTTTGGGTCGAGTACACTACTTCCTCTACTTACTATACGTAGTAGAAAAAATAAAAACGTGTCGCAAAAGTAATTAATAAGGAAGTTAACTATTCATTTCTGAAGTTTTACCAAATGCAAATTACTATAGTTTCATGTCCACTCGGTATTTTCTGCAACATTATTTTGCTCATTTTCAATTCCGTATCCACTCGTATACTCGTACTTAGCAATGCAGTGCAGACTTGCCTGAAATCCACAGTTTGTAAGCTCGGCTATATTATTATTTCCCCTTTGAAATGCCTTAACAAGCAATTTCAACCACCCCCCCCCCCTCTCTCCCTTCCAAACAACAATTAAAAAAACTTCATGGATTTGCTTAAGCCACAAAGGCAAGCTTCTAGCTTGGGGGTTTCTTTGTGAGTTGAACTCCGGCATTTCCCAGGCAGTCAGGTAGGCAAGCGTGTGTTGTGCACCTCCCCTGGTGCAAATCGAACAACTACATGCAAATTTCTTCACATTTTCCTTTTAAAAAATCTGTTGTGTTGCATCACATGACTTTCTCTACTCAGTCTTGTACTAACTACTCTTACAGACACTTATTCTTCTATCTTCTTCATGTTATCTAGATAAACATTTATAAAAAATTATCTTATTACTAATTTTCTTGCAGGTATAGAAAGCGAATTTAGTAATACGCACGGTTTGGTAGCATCTCCCAGTTTCTTATCCTATTACGGGGTCTCGCAAGAGGTGAGGGATAACTACTGACCAATGAACTGCTGACAGTTGCAATACGAGGCTAGAGACGTGGCGCTGTAATGAGCACAAGAAAAGTTGACGGGAAGGGTAGATATATCTATCTTGTAGAAAAGCCACATTTTCATTAGATTTATCTCCAAATTCTTAATGCCTATTATGGAAAAGGTTGCAAATGTTTGAAATAAGCAGCATTTATTAAGTTAAACGATTCTGTGTTATGAGAAAATGTTAAGGTTTGTCCTTAATATCACAAAAATGTGATTTCTTGCATTACTTATAACACAGCTTCTGCTTTCGAATGTAAGGTTCTTTTTTCTTTCCCCTAACACCTATGCAATATATTACGTTTCTGTGAATTTGTCTAACTTCTGAAATGTCTCGAACTCCTACCAGTTTGCCATAGGCCAATGATCTGGCCACGCGTAGGTTCTGGTTCGAAACAAGCAACAGTCGTAGCTTAATGAGTAACGATTTAGGGAGTCATCACAAATACTCAATGCTTCTCTTTCATCCCGACGTGTCATTGGTTAACACTATGTCCAACCAGTAGCATAAACACTGCTTAGTTATTAGCGATAAATCATCAAACAACGGACAACGTCGGATATTTCAGTTAGTAACAAAGAAACACAAGGCTATTGGACAAGTGCAACCTAAGTCTAAATGTTGTAGTGATAAATCATCAAACCACGGACAACGTCGGGTATTTCAGTTAGTAACAAAGAAACACAAGGCTATTGGACAAGTACTACCTAAGTCTAAATGTTGTAGTGATAAATCATCAAACCACGGACAACGTCGGGTATTTCAGTTAGTAACAAAGAAACACAAGGTTATTGGACAAGTACAACCTAAGTCTAAATGTTGTAGTGATAAATCATCAAACCACGGACAACGTTGGGTATTTCATCTAGTAACAAAGAAACACAAGGCTATTGGACAAGTGCAACCTAAGTCTAAATGTTGTAGTGATAAATCATCAAACCACGGACAACGTCGGGTATTTCAGTTAGTAACAAAGAAACACAAGGTTATTGGACAAGTACAACCTAAGTCTAAATGTTGTAGTGATAAATCATCAAACCACGGACAACGTTGGGTATTTCATCTAGTAACAAAGAAACACAAGGCTATTGGACAAGTGCAACCTAAGTCTAAATGTTGTAGTGATAAATCATCAAACCACGGACAACGTCGGGTATTTCAGTTAGTAACAAAGAAACACAAGACTATTGGACAAGTACAACCTAAGTCTAAATGTTGTAGTGATAAATCATCAAACCACGGACAACGTCGGGTATTTCAGTTAGTAACAAAGAAACACAAGGTTATTGGACAAGTACAACCTAAGTCTAAATGTTGTAGTGATAAATCATCAAACCACGGACGTCGGGTATTTCAGCTAGTAACAAAGAAACACAAGGCTATTGGACAAGTGCAACCTAAGTCTAAATGTTGTAGTGATAAATCATCAAACCACGGACAACGTCGGGTATTTCAGTTAGTAACAAAGAAACACAAGGTTATTGGACAAGTACAACCTAAGTCTAAATGTTGTAGTGATAAATCATCAAACCACGGACGTCGGGTATTTCAGCTAGTAACAAAGAAACACAAGGCTATTGGACAAGTACAACCTAAGTCTAAATGTTGTAGTGATAAATCATCAAACTACGGACAACGTCGGGTATTTCAGTTAGTAACAAAGAAACACAAGGTTATTGGACAAGTACAACCTAAGTCTAAATGTTGTAGTGATAAATCATCAAACCACGGACGTCGGGTATTTCAGCTAGTAACAAAGAAACACAAGGCTATTGGACAAGTACAACCTAAGTCTAAATGTTGTAGTGATAAATCATCAAACCACGGACGTCGGGTATTTCAGCTAGTAACAAAGAAACACAAGGCTATTGGACAAGTGCAACCTAAGTCTAAATGTTGTAGTGATAAATCATCAAACCACGGACGTCGGGTATTTCAGTTAGTAACAAAGAAACACAAGGTTATTGGACAAGTACAACCTAAGTCTAAATGTTGGAGTGATAAATCATCAAACCACGGACAACGTCGGGTATTTCAGTTAGTAACAAAGAAACACAAGGTTATTGGACAAGTACAACCTAAGTCTAAATGTTGGAGTGATAAATCATCAAACCACGGACAACGTCGGGTATTTCAGTTAGTAACAAAGAAACACAAGGTTATTGGACAAGTACAACCTAAGTCTAAATGTTGTAGTGATAAATCATCAAACCACGGACGTCGGGTATTTCAGTTAGTAACAAAGAAACACAAGGCTATTGGACAAGTACAACCTAAGTCTAAATGTTGGAGTGATAAATCATCAAACCACGGACAACGTCGGGTATTTCAGTTAGTAACAAAGAAACACAAGGTTATTGGACAAGTACAACCTAAGTCTAAATGTTGTAGTGATAAATCATCAAACCACGGACGTCGGGTATTTCAGCTAGTAACAAAGAAACACAAGGCTATTGGACAAGTACAACCTAAGTCTAAATGTTGTAGTGATAAATCATCAAACCACGGACGTCGGGTATTTCAGCTAGTAACAAAGAAACACAAGGCTATTGGACAAGTACAACCTAAGTCTAAATGTTGTAGTGATAAATCATCAAACCACGGACAACGCCGGGTATTTCAGTTAGTAACAAAGAAACACAAGGCTATTGGACAAGTACAACCTAAGTCTAAATGTTGTAGTGATAAATCATCAAACCACGGACGTCGGGTATTTCAGCTAGTAACAAAGAAACACAAGGCTATTGGACAAGTACAACCTAAGTCTAAATGTTGTAGTGATAAATCATCAAACCACGGACAACGCCGGGTATTTCAGTTAGTAACAAAGAAACACAAGGCTATTGGACAAGTACAACCTAAGTCTAAATGTTGTAGTGATAAATCATCAAACCACGGACGTCGGGTATTTCAGCTAGTAACAAAGAAACACAAGGCTATTGGACAAGTACAACCTAAGTCTAAATGTTGTAGTGATAAATCATCAAACCACGGACAACGCCGGGTATTTCAGTTAGTAACAAAGAAACACAAGGCTATTGGACAAGTACAACCTAAGTCTAAATGTTGTAGTGATAAATCATCAAACTACGGACAACGTCGGGTATTTCAGCTAGTAACAAAGAAACACAAGGCTATTGGACAAGTACAACCTAAGTCTAAATGTTGTAGTGATAAATCATCAAACCTCGGACAACGTCGGGTATTTCATCTAGTAACAAAGAAACACAAGGTTATTGGACAAGTGCAACCTAAGTCTAAATGTTGTAGTGATAAATCATCAAACCACGGACAACGTCGGGTATTTCAGTTAGTAACAAAGAAACACAAGGCTATTGGACAAGTACAACCTAAGTCTAAATGTTGTAGTGATAAATCATCAAACCTCGGACAACGTCGGGTATTTCATCTAGTAACAAAGAAACACAAGGTTATTGGACAAGTGCAACCTAAGTCTAAATGTTGTAGTGATAAATCGTCATATCGCTGTCACATAGTCTCCTATATACGTGGTAGATGCTGCTAAGCTTTTATCTGAAATTCTGCGCAGTCATGCATTCAGAAATTCTGCCAGAGTAACAAATTAAATAACATGTGGACTATACATAAAATACGACCTTTGAAAGGGAACAAAGGAAAGCGAATAGAAGGACTGCTCTATGAATTTCTTTATCGGCTCTTCTGGACGTATAGCACAAAAACTCTCATCTTCGCCATAACGGGCTGCCTTTAAAGACAAAAGGTAAAGTTTCAGAGGCGGTTCACGCGTGCCAGGCATGCCAAACTAAAAGTTCCCTGCGACACATACAACTTTCCCTTTCTATCTGAAATAAAACTTATTCGAACTGTGAACATGCTATTTCTCTCAAAGCGAAGTGGCTTTTTCGCAAAACGGGTGAGGAATCCCGCCGGAATAGAGAAGCTGGTCGAGATCAATACGGCCTGACCTCGGCTGCACTCCTGGCTCTGAAGAAGCACTAGGGATGAGGTCCGAAACATGCGCCGCTGCCAGTACTAGTATACAGTCCCACAGTGTTAACCCAGCAAAGAGAACGGAATATGAAAGCTTTAAAACATTTGACTATCGTACAAAGCCTACTGTATTCTAGTATTCCCCTTGCACCTACATGGAAATAAGCAATAAGATAATTTGTACAAATGTTTATCTCAAATAACACGAAGAAGATATAGGAATAAGAGTTTGTAAGAATGGTTAGTACAAGAGTAGAGAAAGTCATGTGAGTGCAATACAGCCATTTTTTTTTTTTTTTTTTTTTTTTTTTTTTGTATTTTCAGTTGCTTACCTGTTATATGAAGTATAAACGAAGTTCGGAGGAGGGATGTATCACCAACCTAAAAAATCTGATTGTGTTACACTCCCATGACTTTCTCTACTCTTGTACTAACCATTCTTACAAAGTCTTATTCCTATATCTTCTTCATGTTAGTTGAGATAAACATTTGTACAAATTATCTTATTGCTTATTTCCTTGTAGGTACAAGGGGAATATTAGAATACAGTAGGCTTTGTGCGATAGTCAACTCTTTTAAAGCTTTAAGATCCTGTTCTCTTTGCACACATAACATATAACAAAATGAACAACGATGTTCCATTTAACGAAAGTTTTTAAGTTTTCCGAAACTTACACAAATAATGAGGAATATCTCCGAAATGGTTCACCCTACAAGAAAATTCATTGAGACATAAATTGTGTATTCTAGCAAGATCTGCGTTTTTTCTATAGTATGATTTGGTCTATCTCTAACGGTTTACCAGTTATGCGAAAGTCGTCCAGAGTAAATACGACTACATGGGCTGTAGCCAGAAAATTCAAGATATACATTTCATTTGTCATAAAAATATCTCAAACATATGACATTTTAATCAAAATCGTTGGTGCCATTTTCAAGAAGATCAAAATTTTCGAAACATTTTCCATGTGAAGGGTAGTTTAGGTGGGGCTATTTTCTTCAAAATCTTCGTGTCGCATCCTTGAAAGACATTAAACGTAAATACCAACTTTGGTTGTTAACCGACTTTTCGTTTTTGAGTTATGCTGACCACAGAATGACAGACACACACGGACCGTTTTCTAAAAATGCTTTTTTAGATTCAGGGGGTCTCAAAACATACATTTTCGGTGAAATCCCGACATTGAATTTTTGTGTGGAATACAATACTTCCTCTGCTTACCAGTAGAGAAAGTAAAAACAAAGGTTGTATAAACATTTGTCCCAAAGGCTTGGTTTTCCATTTAAGGTTCAAAATATTAATGAAAGAGTTTTAAAGTGACAATCTATATTAAATCTGGGCCAGACCGATGGTCTTTAAGTGTGCTGCATGCACACTAAGTGTTCCACTAAGTGGATTTACTGGCATGTAAAAGAACTCCTGCAGAACGAAATTCCGGCACACCGGCGACGCTGATGTTATCCTAACAATTGACAGCGTCGTTAAACAACAAAATAATTTTTTAAATTTATTTTATGTTAGTGGATGCATTAATGTACATACCTTTTGATCAAATTTTAGGTTTTCATAAATCAGAACAAAGCTCAGCTATTATTTTGTACGTTCAATCGAAGAACAACTAGCGAGAAAAAGTAAAAATGTCTAAGTTGCAACTTACACCGCTGGAAATTTCTACACGGGCACACGATGTGACGAATAACTTATTGCCACAACAATCAAGAAGCACGTACGAAAAACACTGCATAATTTGAGAAAATCAGAGGCCTAACCTCATTTTCATAAGAGTATAGCTATTACTTCGAAGAATTGGCACAAAGTGTAGTAACATCGACCTTGTGAACTCATTACTCTATTCTGGAACCAAGGTCAAGTTCGGAATAAAATTAATACTTTCCGTCTGCGCACATATCACAACCCTGCCAGCTGTTTCAGTGCGAAGGTTAGGTTAGTGCGCTTATTGACTCAGGTAAGCGTAGAATATAAAAATAATTTATAAATATTTTAAAGTTAGACACATGCTCGAGCATAACTAGTCATACGAAGCTTGACTATAATGGCAATTAAGATGTTCATAAGGACATTTATAAATATACTCACATGTTACATAATTACTACCACTAGAAGCCTCGTTGCATTAATCTTTTGATGTTTTCAGCTTCTCTCTTGTCCTCCTCTTGCATCTGGATAATCCTGCCTTCTTCAAACACTCCCTCATGTATACAACTGAAACGTTAAAGACAGAATTTCAACCAATTTACTATATGTAAACAAATATCCATGGCAACAAATCGCCATCTACGTGAGATACAATGAATCACAGACTTTTGTGAGTGATTACATTGATAAATGAAGTTTTTGTGTTGGATCTGGAAAGACAATGAACCTCGCCTTTTGTTAATAAATTAAAATCGTGAAAACGAATTGGAATATTGCTTAGTAGCTTAGTAAGACAAATATCTTGACAAATTCTTCCCAACTATGTTTTAAGTGTAAATCTTCATTCACTGGATCCAGCAGTATAGGTTATACAACCATATAACCTATAAAGTTACCACATTTCTTAAAGCAATAACTGGAATGTTTATAAACACTCAACAATCATTTCCAGGTAACCTTAAAAATCGATGTACTGCATAATTTGCACATTTATAAATCCATAACTTCATAATATTTAGCAAAATTCACCCTCCAAGTGCTGTTATCTTTATACACATATAGATTATAATTTGTTTACATTATTACGTAAGATATCACTCCACTACAATGAAATTATACCAGGTAAATTTTATTTCTGCTGTATCATTATCTGTGATTCATTAGTTCTTTTGCGATATAAAAAATCAGTACATTATTACCTAAACAAATATTTTTAAAGCTATTGAGCTGTTGGCTCTTAATAAAAAACGTAATAAAAAGAAGAAAATCATGAAATTTACTTTCTCGTTTCCTGTGCTGCTGTAGCTGCTACAATTTCTGTTAATTCACTCGTTATTGCTGCTTGGCATGCTATACCTTTATATTAGGCAACTTTTCCTTGTTTTAGTATAAGAAACCCATCCCCAAACTTTGTAACATTGTCAATTTCCGAAAAAGTTTCCATGTAAAAGGGAATTAGGGTGGAGGAATGTTCTTTAAAATCTTCGTATCGCATCCTTGAAGGCTTGGTTTTTAACCGACTTTTCCTTTTTCAGTTAAGCTGTCGCGCGCCCGGACCTTTTTCTAAAAATGCTCTCTTTGAAATCCGTGGGCCCCGAAACACATTGGCAGTATGACATTTTCCACAACCGATTCGTAATGTAATGTTAGCAAGTTGGCCATGATAGTTTACTGGTCAGAGCAGCCGCTCGATAAGCGGAAGATCCCTGAAATAAGAACTGGCTCGAAGCCCGAGAACAGCTTGAATAGGAAGATCCCTGGTTCAAATCCCAGCTATGGCATTGAATTTCTCAGTCCTGATTCTGCCTCTTAAACAATGCCCATATTGTGTTTAAAATACTTGCAGTAGATTTATTGGCATAAATAAACAACCTACGAAATAATTCACTCTACAAAAAAAAAAAAAAATATATATATATATATATATATTTGGACATAAATTGAGTGTTTTAACAAGATCTACATTTTTCGTATAGTAAGATTTTGTCTACATCTCTTACAATTTACCAGTTATCCAAAAGTTATCCAGGACTTCATGGGCTATAGCTAGAAAATTCAAGATAAACATTTCATTTGTCATAAAAATATCTGAAACATTAATTAAAGTCATGAGAACCATTGTTGAGAAAATAAAAATTTTCGAAAAATTTTCCATTTGAAGGGTAGATTAGGGTGGACGAATTTTCCTCAAAATCTTCGTGTCGCATCGTTAAATAACAACTTTGGTTTTTAACCGATTTTTCGTTTTTGAGTTATGCTGACCACAGACTGACACACACGAACCTTTTTCTAAAAATGCTTTATTTGAATTCAGTAGGTCTCAAAACATATATTTCCGGTGAAATCTCGACATCGAATTTTTGGGTGGAATACAATACTTCCTCTACTTACTATACGTAGTAGAGAAAGTAAAAACTAATATATGCCATTAACATGGTTATAATGACACAAAATTTCAAACAAATTGGATATATCTACCCAGAGCTATGATTTTTTTTCTGTCAGCGGATAAAAAAATACGTTTTGCAGATTAAGACCACGTTCAAGCCAAGTCTGACTGAGGCATAGTTTGTGCTATAAACATTGTAATGTGGAGAATATTGAGACGGTAGCTTCGCCAGCCAGCCAGGGAGCGAGCGAATAAGCGGGATCTTCAAAGTGAAGATAATGCTCTCTGCACTAATGAAGTAAAGGGGTCCCACTTTTGTTCTGGTTAATCCTTCCCTCTCGTTACACAAATTGTATGCATTAATAATGAATGTTGTTGCTCTCCTAATGATGAATTAAACTCAAGGGACTCACTCGCCTGCAGCACTCTGCCTTTTTGTCTGTCTGTCTTGCGCACCTCAATTATTCATGAAATGAATAAACTTGTAGCTAAACATGAGCCATAAGGGAAAACAAAGACCTTACCTACTTGAAAACTCTCCGATGAGTTCATTCATGTTTATCTTCTTCCTTGCGCTTATGTGTTTGCTTTAAACTAGCACACTCGAACTTCTTCAGTCCAAGGAATGTAAAATGCATATCAGTTTAACTTTCAGGACTTCAATCTGTGCTTCTCTTCCCGTTTGGATCACTAATGTGGTCTAGTTCAAAACTTTCTTGCTACTTCATCAATTGATGTAGTTCTAATTTCCCTTGTCACTTCACTTAGTTCTCACTGCTACTTCACCAATGTGAACTAGTTCTAATTTCCCTTGTCACTTCACTTAGTTCTCACTGCTACTTCACCAATGTGAACTAGTTCTAATTTCCCTTGTCACTTAGTTCTCACTGCTACTTCACCAATGTGAACTAGTTCTAATTTCCCTTGTCACTTAGTTCTCACTGCTACTTCACCAATGTGAACTAGTTCTAATTTCCCTTGTCACTTCACTTAGTTCTCACTGCTGCTTCACCAATGTGAACTAGTTCTAATTTCCCTTGTCACTTAGTTCTCACTGCTACTTCACCAATGTGAACTAGTTCTAATTTCCCTTGTCACTTCACTTAGTTCTCACTGCTACTTCACCAATGTGAACTAGTTCTAATTTCCCTTGTCACTTAGTTCTCACTGCTACTTCACCAATGTGAACTAGTTCTAATTTCCCTTGTCACTTCACTTAGTTCTCACTGCTGCTTCACCAATGTGAACTAGTTCTAATTTCCCTTGTCACTTCACTTAGTTCTCACTGCTACTTCACCAATGTGAACTAGTTCTAATTTCCCTTGTCACTTCACTTAGTTCTCACTGCTACTTCACCAATGTGAACTAGTTCTAATTTCCCTTGTCACTTAGTTCTCACTGCTACTTCACCAATGTGAACTAGTTCTAACTTCCCTTGTCACTTAGTTCTCACTGCTACTTCACCAATGTGAACTAGTTCTAACTTCCCTTGTCACTTAGTTCTCACTGCTACTTCACCAATGTGAACTAGTTCTAATTTCCCTTGTCACTTAGTTCTCACTGCTACTTCACCAATGTGAACTAGTTCTAATTTCCCTTGTCACTTCACTTAGTTCTCACTGCTGCTTCACCAATGTGAACTAGTTCTAATTTCCCTTGTCACTTAGTTCTCACTGCTACTTCACCAATGTGAACTAGTTCTAATTTCCCTTGTCACTTCACTTAGTTCTCACTGCTACTTCACCAATGTGAACTAGTTCTAATTTCCCTTGTCACTTAGTTCTCACTGCTACTTCACCAATGTGAACTAGTTCTAATTTCCCTTGTCACTTCACTTAGTTCTCACTGCTGCTTCACCAATGTGAACTAGTTCTAATTTCCCTTGTCACTTCACTTAGTTCTCACTGCTACTTCACCAATGTGAACTAGTTCTAATTTCCCTTGTCACTTCACTTAGTTCTCACTGCTACTTCACCAATGTGAACTAGTTCTAATTTCCCTTGTCACTTAGTTCTCACTGCTACTTCACCAATGTGAACTAGTTCTAACTTCCCTTGTCACTTAGTTCTCACTGCTACTTCACCAATGTGAACTAGTTCTAACTTCCCTTGTCACTTAGTTCTCACTGCTACTTCACCAATGTGAACTAGTTCTAATTTCTCTTGTCACTTCACTTAGCACTAATGTGAACTAGTTCTAATTTCCCTTGTCACTTAGTTCTCACTGCTACTTCACCAATGTGAACTAGTTCTAACTTCCCTTGTCACTTAGTTCTCACTGCTACTTCACCAATGTGAACTAGTTCTAATTTCTCTTGTCACTTCACTTAGCACTAATGTGAATTAGTTCTAATTTTCCTTGTCACTTCACTTAGTGATCACTGCTACTTCACCAATGTGAACTAGTTCTAACTTCCCTTGTCACTTCACTTAGCACTAATGTGAATTAGTTCTAATTTTCCTTGTCACTTCACTTAGTTCTCACTGCTACTTCACCAACGTGAACTAGTTCTAACTTCCCTTATCACTTCACTTAGCACTAATGTGAATTAGTTCTAATTTTCCTTGTCACTTCACTTAGTGATCACTGCTACTTCACCAATGTGAACTAGTTCTAATTTCTCTTGTCACTTCACTTAGCACTAATGTGAATTAGTTCTAATTTTCCTTGTCACTTCACTTAGTGATCACTGCTACTTCACCAATGTGAACTAGTTCTAATTTCTCTTGTCACTTCACTTAGCACTAATGTGAATTAGTTCTAATTTCCCTTGTCACTTCACTTAGTTCTCACTGCTACTTCACCAATGTGAACTAGTTCTAATTTCTCTTGTCACTTCACTTAGCACTAATGTGAATTAGTTCTAATTTTCCTGGTCACTTCACTTAGTCCTCACTGCTGGTGTGGTATGGCTCAGGCGGTAACTCTGTGGCCTGCATTCAGTAGATCCCGACTTCAAAACCTGAGGACCGCCCAGTTTGACTGCTTTTTTCGTGGTTTCTGTCAATGGCCAAAGTAAATACCGAATTGTATATTTAATACAACGAGCCAAGCTTATACTTTAAATCTAAAACAGCAGTAAACTTGAAAATAGGTCGTAAAAACGAATGATGTGCCATCTATCCACAGATAATCAAAGCAGATAGAGTGGATGGCGCTGTAAAGCAATGTGTTCATCACAGGAGATGTGATACGGTTACCCTGCACTAATCCGTCGGTGACGAAATAGATGGTATAGTTCAGAGATGAGACCTAGAAAGCTAACCCCGTGATTTACGAGGTTCTTCTAACAGATCCGTCACGATATTACTACGCAGTGAAAGCGAATAGAGCAAAAATACTTCATTATTTACTACCGCAGTAGAGAAGTTAAAAAGCCACATAAACATATTGGGCGTCTTGGAATACTAAGAAATCTTTAGAAGTATTGGTGATCGCTTAAAGAATAAAATCGCTGGGTCCCCACGCGCCTTGTGACGAGAGGCTCTCGAATTCAGGTACTATCGATTGGTAGCTCCTTTAATTATGAGTAAAAGCTCCCTCCCCCCCCCCTCCTCAAGTAAACTTACTACCATCGATTTCACCTGCACAGGGAGGCCCGACACTCATGTTTCAGCTCTGAGCACAAATCACTCAGACCTACCTCACTCTTGTATACATCCCAACATCCCCTGCAATGGAAGTTAATTGTTGAGTACGGCTTCACGGATGATAGTCGTGTTGAATTTATAAATGTCGAGCTTTCACGACCTTCTGCAACTGAATCTTAAATTACTTGTTTAATATATAAACTGCCATCTTAAACCCATGGGCTTCATTAGGAAATAAATAAGAAATAAACGGCCATCTCAAAATCATGGCCTACTTTAGGAAGCATTGATTATATTTATAAACTTCGAGCTTACATGGTCTTCTTGAACTGAATTTAAAATTAATTGTTTCATAAATAAACGGTGATCTCAAACCCTCAAACTCATGGCCTTCATAAACTAAATAAGAAATAAACGGCCATCTCAAAACCATAGCCTTCTTCAGCAAACATTAGATTTATGCATGTTGGAAATATCGACTTATGTTAACCGTACTACAACATGCCGTGGGACAATGAGGTCAGTTATTTTTCCATGACTGTACAGCGAGAATAGAAGAATATAGTAGATACGCTTCTCTTTGCAAAGTCAGGATATATAAGAAACCGAATAACGACTTCCCATTTGAGAAAAGTGTATTAGAAAATTCAAGCAAACAAGGAATACTTCGGAAATGGTTCGCTCTACAAAAAATTGTGTGCTTTAACAAGAACTATATTGTTGACTTTAGAGGCTATCATCGGAAAATTCAAGATACACATTTCATTTGTGATAAAAAATGTTTAAACATATAGTACTTGAATCACGATCTTTGGAGGTATTGTTGAAAAAATCAGTCGTTTTTCTTTATCCTATTTATTTACGGAGTCTCAAAACATATATCGGTGTGGAATTTTGTGAGGAACGCAATGCTTCTCCTAATATATAGTAGAGAAAGTTTAAAAAATTAGAATTCTATTGCTGTTGGACCGACCTTGCTGTTTTTTCGTGGTTTCCCGCTAGGCAAATAATGCAGCTAATTTTCCTGTCCCCTTTCCTTCTCAATTTTAGGATCAGAGGATCAGGCAGCTGGACGGCGCAGTGAGGCGTCTGAATGCAGGTGTGTTACGAACCGACAGAGAGATCTTATGGGTTGGTTCTAGCTGCACCAGGAAACGTTAGCGACCCCGTCTGCCTCCCGGAAACTGAACGTGTTCTATTTTCCTCACTAACGTGTTCCTTCTGAAGGTTCATATATGTTTCTGTGCCAAAGACGTACTTACCTTTTAATTTTAGAGGCTTCTCCAGTCTTCATCAGTTGCCCTGTATTTCCATTTCACATGATTTCTGTTTGAACAAGTCATCTTCCTCCAGGCATCCATCATTTATCATTCTATGAATCTGTCCTTTGTAAGTTGCTCTTGGCCTGCCCCGTTTCCTTCTTCCATGAGAGTAGGTTGTTATACTTTCCCACTGTTTACACCTTCCTTACAGCTCCCTGGTTCATACGATCCCAGATATTTAAACTTTTTAACGGTTTTAACAGTTTTTTGGGGTAGAAATGTATCGTTCACTTCCTCCTAGTTCAAAGCCATCCAGAAGTTTCCTCATCGTATATTTAATGTCATCACGACTCTGGGCCCTCAACACCTGATCTCCTCAGATAGTAGTGAATGTAGAGTAGCTCTTGAAATGGTAAACTCCACAGAGACCTCCACATATAATTTCTCTACTCAGAGGATAGCCCTGGCGAGATTCGAACCGCGGACTTGACGTGTGTGGTGGTGCTGGTTTGGAATGCTCGCCAACTTTTGAACAATACTACAGCGCTATTGTTTCCATGCATAGAGCAGGTTCACGTTAAATTCATGCATTGTGTTAGCCGGTACGGCACGGTTGATGTTACGTATGTTTGACAATGGGAATTTTATCAGGATCGCACTTGCCGCCCGCTGGGCTTACCCCTGGGGGTCGTCACACCTCCAGGGTATACCACCCCTAACCTCCATCAGCCTTTGGGGTCCTCTTGTTACACTCCATTACTTTATCCAACACACTCCCTACTTCTGTTTATCGCTTTTTACTTTGTCTACAACGTAAAATGTGCGACTGTGTGTGTGTAATCATATTTTTAAGATACTTGCATAGCAAATGAAATTTGAACTTTGCTGCGAATGTCCTCGGAAGGCCAACGACATAGAAAATGTTAATACATAAAAACACAGAATTCATTAAGGCACACAATTTATGATTTTCCAATACTTTTATCAGATAGTAATACATTATTCGTCTTTTTCTCCCTTGGTCATAGAAAGAGAACGTAATTTCAAAGACATCGCATAGCAAGCAGTTCTTAAAACATTGCACTATTACTTAAAGCCCATATTTCCCTTGCACTTAAAAGAAATTAACAATAAGTTACTTTCTGAAAATGTCTAAGAATATTTCGAACGCTTTACCTCTATCTAGTTCATGTTAATCGACTGCAAGAGGAATATTAGAATACAATAGACTTTGACCGATAGTCAAATGTTTTAAGAGCTGGTTGCAATGCAATGCCCTTAAAATTCCGTTCTCTTTGCATGAATAAGAGGTTAAAAAATGAATAACGATCTCCCATATTAGCACAGCAAAATTCTGACAAAAATTTGTCCGAAATGGTTCACTCCATAAAAAATGCATTTAGACATAAATTGTGTGTTTCAGAGAGATTTAAATTTTTGTGGAGTAAGATTTGGTCTATCTCTTACGGTTTACCAGTTATGTAAAAGTTATCAAGAGTAAACGGGACTACATAGGCAATAGCCCGAAAATTCAAAATACACATTTCATTTGCCATAAAATATCTTAAACGTATGGCATTTTAATCAAATAAAGCCATTTTTGAAAAAATCGAAATTTTTCTTGTAAAGAGCAGTTTAGGGTAGAGGACTTTTCTTCAAAATATTCGTGTTTTCGAGTTATACAAACAAGGACCTTTTTCTAGAAATGCTTTTCATGTATTCAGGGGTAGGTGGGCCTCAAAACATATATACCGGTGAAATCTCGACATCGAATTTTTGGGTGGAATACAATACTCCCCCTACTTACCAGTGTTGAAAGTAAAAACCGGATGCAAAGTGATAGAAATTTGGGCCTTAATTATAATTTTAGAATGTTATATTTAGCTTCAGACTTTACTGGTTTCCAAAAAGGCGGCTTTATGAGCAAATAAGAACTACAGTAGGACGAATAAGTTTTGTTTTAAGTTTTAGAAACAAAATTATAATTAAATATTTCAATTTTTACGTCAATATCAAATTTCCAATTTTATTTACACTCATTTACACTTCAAAAGACCTAAATCCTTCTAGTTAAGAGAATTTTTACTTTCTCTACTGGTAAGTAGGGGAAGTATTGTATTCCACCCAAAAATTCGATGTCGAGATTTCACCGGAAATACATGTTTTGAGGCCCCCTGAATCCAAAAAGAGCATTTTTAGAAAAAGGTCCTTGTGTGTGTGTCTGTGTGTCAGTCTGTGCTCAAAAACGAAAAGTCGGTTAAAAACCAAAGTTGGTATTTAAGTTTAATGTCTTTCAAGGATGCGACACGAAGATTTTGAAGAAAATAGCCCCACCCTAAACTACCCTTTACATGGAACATTTTTCGAAAATTTTGATTTTCTTGAAAATGGCTCTAACGATTTTGATTAAAATGTCATATGTTTGAGATATTTTTATGACAAATGAAATGTATATCTTGAATTTTCTGGAGTCGTATTTACTCTGGACGACTTCTGCATAGCTGGTAAACCGTTAGAGATAGACCAAGTCATACTATACAAAAAATGTAGATCTTGCTAAAACAAACAATTTATGTCTGAATACATTTTCTTGTAGGGTGAACCATTTCGGAGATATTCCTTGTTATGTGTGTGAGTTTCGGAAAACTTAGAACTTTCGTGAAATGAATCATCGTTCGTTTTTTTATATGTTAAGTTTGCAAAGAGAACGGAATGTCAAAGCTTTAAAAGATTTGACTATCGCACAAAGCCTACTGTATTCTAATATTCCCCTTGCACCTACAAGGAAATAAGCAATAAGATAATTTGTACAAATGTTTGTCTCAACTAACACAAAGAAGATATAGGAATAAGAGTTTGTAAGAATGTTTAGTACAAGAGGAGAGAAAGTCATGTGAGTGCAACACATCAGACTTTTTCTTGATAGTACTAAAATTTTTCACTTAATTGTACGTAAGTACCCCAAAAACAAAAGAACTCTAATGAATTGGAAGAGATATAGGCTGTGAAATAACAGATGAACAGTGGCAGTGATATTACACACAAGGTGGATCTGTGTGTTTTTAAAACAGGAAGACAGAAGTACAACTGTGTAAGCCTTCAGGATATGTTCTCAAGGCTTGTTGCGGTGAGTGGTCCCTAAGATGGTCTTATCGACCACACAGGACCCACGTTAACGAGATGTAGTACTAGAGGAACACGTCTTCGACCCCAGCTGGGTTGCTATAGCAACAACCCCCCCCCCCCTGCCCCACTTAGCTGCAGAGTCATTCTTCACGCTCACAGTTAATTGTCTTGAAAATTAAGTTTGGGCCGTCGCCGCGCCGCGCCTCGCCATCTGTCCGGGGGTCAAGCATGCGTCGCAGCTTACCTGAGAAATGAGAGGCGAGGAGTAAAAACATCTCAACGTCTAGGAAAATTAACACTGTATTTACTGCAGCGTTTCCGTGGAAAACTTACGTGACATAGATTCTTTGGACTTAACCATTTCCAAGATATTCCTTGTTATTGGTTTGAATTTCGAAATACGCATTTCTCAAATGGGCGGTCGTTATTAGTTCTTTTTTATGTTTTTATCTTAATTATACAAGGAGAAAGGAATTTAAAACACATGAGATAGCCTTTTTTTATCCAAAAGTGTTACTGCAGAACAAGATTTGCTGATTAGATTCATCAAGTCTTGTGTGATAACGATGATTAAGTATTATCGTTTGAAAGCACGTTACTTTAGCCCTGCGATATTTGAGGTTGGAATTACTGTTTTTATTATGTAGATGTAAAGTGTCGGCAACCCTTTTTACTTTCTCTACTTATAAGTAGAGGAAGTATTTTATTCCACCCAAAAATTCTATGTCGAAATTTCACCGGAAATATATGTTTTGAGCCCCCCTGAATCCAAAAAAAAAAGCATTTTTAGAAAAAGGCCCTTGTGTGTGTCTGTGGACAGCATAACTCAAAAACGAAAAGTCGGTTAAAAACCAAAGTTGGTATTTAAGTTTAATGTCTTTCAAGGATGCGACACGAAGATTTTGAAGAAAATAGCTCCACCCTAAACTACCCTTTACATGGAAATTTTTTCGAAAATTTTTTATTTTCTTGAAAATAGCTCAACGATTTTGATTAAAATTTCATGTGTTTAAGATATTTGTATGACAAATGAAATGTATATTTTGCATTTTCTGGCTATAGTCTATGTAGTCCTGTTTACTCTGACTTTTGAATAACTCGTAAACCGTAAGAGAAAACCCAAATCTTACTATACAAAAAATGTAGAGCTCGCTAAAACACACAGTTTATGTCTCAATTAATTTTTTGGTACAGTGAACCATTTCGGAGATATTCCTTCTTAATTGTGTCAGTTTCGGAAAATTAAAATTTCGTAAAATGGAACGTTTATTTTTTTATATGTTAAGCGTGCAAAGAGAACGGGATCTCAAAGCTTTAAAAGATTTGACTATCGCTCAAAGTCTACTGTATTCTAATATTCTCGTTGCATCTACAAGGAAATAAGCAATAAGATAATTTGTACAAATGTTTATCTCAACTAACACGAAGAAGGTATAGGAAAATTAGTTTGTAAGAATGGTTATTACAAGAGTAGAGGAAGTCATGTGAGTGCAACACATCAGATTTTTTGGTGCAATGTTCACTACAGTTTAGTGTAATGTCGGCCATATTGAATTCTTGGGAACTGCTGATAGGGTATTTCCGCTATAGTAAATAAAGGCAAAAGAAAGTCAGTCTAATACAGTGGAATTATTGTCAGAGCGAGCTGTGTATAATTGATGTGTGTGCGCGCGCGCGCGCGCGTGTGTGTCAACCTGTGAGTTGCAGTTCAGAAAACTGTAGAAACCTCCTCAAAAACAGTATAAAATGGAAGATAAATTAAATTTCTGTCACAATGTTAGCGTATAGGGATACTACTCTGGTGGAATTTTCTGTAATCAGATGAATTCTTGTAGTGGTTGATTCCCCCGCCCATGGATAGCGCCACGGGAAAGAAGCAGGACGCTATGAGCGTGAAGTGGCCAACATTTTACTTAGAGACTTTCTGCTTCTCTTTGAAATAAACATTACATTGGACCAACAGCTTAGTTCCCTTCCCAAGAAGGCTATAGTAAGGATTTGAACCCAGGAGGTTGGAAACCAGAGTCTAGCACGTTAGGGAGGAGGCTGGAATGGCAACAAATGGACCACAAAGAGAGGATTAGCGGTGTGTAACACAATCAGGGCCCCTACTGCTGGTGCAGGAGTCCGGTATCGATCCTGGTACAGATTGTGCAGCTGCCTGTGTCAACATCCTGTAGCTCTAACACTAATTATGTTGTGATGTTTGTCTAGCACTGCGAAGGATCGACCATTATCTGCAATCAACACACGCAAAAACTGCCCCTATTGGCAGATGTGTGGAATTTTCTATTCCTCTATCTTGTTTATGTTAACAGACTATTCCACTCATGAAATCAACCAATCATGTGCATAACAACTTCAAATTTCAACCAATAACAGCCTTCATTAGTGAAAAATTTCACATTTCATTATCACCACCTCCGTTCTCTTTAATGGCCAAGAGATAAAAATCAATAGCGAATTCTCATTTGACAAAAGTATACTGGACGCCGGGCGCAGCGCACAACAAAGGACGGTCGGGGCCGGGCTGTCTCACCCCACTGGCGCGGTGCGTATGAAAGGCGCTCAAGGTCAGGCTGCGTCGCGCGGCTGTTGTGAACTGATAACAATCAGAGCGACAATGTAAAGGCTGTTCCAGATTATTCGAGGAGAGCCTGGCAGCTGGCGCATTTGTAGAAGTTCAAGAAAGTCTCGTGTTCTGTCCTCGTTATAGAAGGAGGCGAAGCAATAAGCGAGTGAGTGGGTTACAGACCGGCGCCAGACAGTTTTTAGTTTCAGTGTGTGTGTGTGTGTGTGTGTGTGTGTGTGTGTGTGTGTGTGTGTGTGTGTGTGTGTGCGTGCGTGCGCGCGTGATGTGTGTGTCGTTAAGAAGGATAGCCAAGCTGTTGTGAGTGTTCAGTGATTGTATCCTCAGAGTTAGTGTATGAGAGACAGAGAAAATGAAGAAAGACAGTTAAAGGACTGAGTCAAGGTTACAGGCAGAAAACAGTTGTGAGTTGTAATATCCCGAAAGACAGCAGACTGTGTTAAAGTCAGTAAAAGAGAACTGTGAATTTGTGCATTTAGTTAGAGGAAAATAAAGGGACAAAAAAGTAATTGGGCTGGACGTTTGTCATTTTTGTTACAATATTATTACTTTTAGTTAACCTCAGTAATGCGCTCTGAGCCAATAAACTATTGTCAACATTTCTATCCTAACGTCAGCCGTTGCATTGTTTCGTATAGTAATGAAATAGCGACTTCTTGACACAATAAAGTACACGGTGAATAGTCAAATACAGAAATCTATTGTTGTGGTACTGGGAAATCAACTATTTTCGTATTAACTCGTCGCTTTGTTCATTAATACGATGTCTATTGTTTTCTATCCTCTATGTGGGCATAAAGAGGACATTGACAAAAAAGCGCTAGACGTATTTCATTGGAAATGCAACAATAACCTGTTTAACAATACATAACAGACTGAATGATAGTGGTAGCGCAAAACGTATTCAAGATAGAAACTGTTCAACATTTTTGTTATAAAAATACATTTGTACTTTTTAAAATGGAATTTAGTAAATTTAATACACAGAGTAGCCAACATAAATTGCAAATACAGCTAAAATGAGGAGAAAATAAACGTCACAAATACCAAAACGTATTGGGGCGTTCTCAATTTTGACATGGAATATATTTCCATGGATGCAAACTTACGAATCTTAATATTCCTATTCCAGAAAAGTACAAGTGCTGGCAAATAGGAACTAATTACGTAAGCGTCTTCAAAGAGACAAGGTTGGACATAGATGTTCTAAAGTTGTGTAGCATATTCCTCTGTTATGAATATTTAAGGTGATTCTATTAGCTTGATTTTTCTATCAATTCTTTATCTATAATTAATTATAATTACTTCTTTATTTATTAATTCCATTTTAAATGAGTTTATTCACTGGACCCAGAATACCGGTATTGCGATTTTCCTGCTGCTATTGTGCCGAGCGTTGCTCATGAAACGCGGCGTTATCTGAAGCAATGGGTAATGGAGGCGAGAACGTGCTGCAGTGTTGCCAGATGTCATTGGATAGGTCGCTAACTCTGTTTTCTCGAACCCTTCCTTCAGAAGCTGTTATAGATAAATGCATGCAAATGAGTGAATGGGTAGGGGACAATGGGCACCTTGGTGAAGGGCCCTCCACACAAAGTTGGGGTGCAGAGTGCCACTTGGCAGCCCCAAGTGTCTCCAGGCAACATAATCGATACGTATGCAAATATCGAGACTGACAGTACCTTACCGCAACGCTCGTAGTATGGTCTCCGTCCACGTGACTTGGTTACCCTAGTAACAGGTGACCTTATGCTCAAAGACCAACGCCCGTGACGTCACACAGGCACCAAACACCTGACGATCTTCAGTGCCATGCTTCTAAACACAAATGAAATTTATTTATACTTAACTTATCCTTGTTTCTCCTTTCATTGGTCTCACTTGCATCTTATTATTGGTCTTCCTGTCGATCTTCTTCCTCTAGGTCCATGTTCTAGCATATTTTTAGTAGCACAAGTTATATGTTCTGTGGTAGCCTGCTTCCTTGCTATTCTATGGCGTATATTCGCTTGGAATTTCTCTGACTTTAAGCAATTTTCCCAATAAATGCGCCGAGTTCTCTTAAAGTTCGTGAATTACACAGAAGAGCTGTTGATTTTATATTTTTGGAAGTTTTAGTAGAAGCCAATTACTTCTATATTCAGTGTATTTCAAGTTTTAATTCTATGTGCTGTAGATCCTTGGTAAGTTCTCCAAAACTCACACAAATAACAAGGCATATCTCCAAAATGGTTAGCTATTTCAAGAAAATCAAACTTTTCGAAAAAATTTCCATGTAAAGGGTAGTTTAGGGTGAAGCAATTTTCTTCAAAATCTTTGTGTCCATTCCTTGAAAGATATTAAACTTAAATACCAACTTTGATTTTTAATAGACTTTTCGTTTTACTTTCTCTACTGGTAAGTAGGGGAAGTATTGTATTCCACCCAAAAATTCTATGTCGAGATTTCACCGGAAATATGTTTTGACACCCCCTGAATCCCCCCCCAAAAAAGCATTTTTAGAAAAAGGTCCGTGTGTGTGTCTGTGTGTCAGTCTGTGGACAGCATAACTCAAAAACCAAAAGTCGGTTAAAAACCAAAGTTGGTATTTAAGTTAAATCTTGTTCAAGGATGCGACACAAAGATTTTGAACAAAATAGCCCCAACCTAAACTACCCTTTACATGGAACATTTTTCGAAAATTTTGATTTTCTTGAAAATGGCCGTAACGATTTTGATTAAAATGTCACATATTTGAGATATTTTTATGCCAAATGAAATGTATATCTTGAATTTTCTGGCTATAGCTCCTATAGTCGCATTTACTCTGGGCGACTTTTGCATAACTGTTAAACCGTTAGAGATAGACCAAATCATACTCTACAAAAAATGTAGATCTTGCTAAAATACACAATTTATGTCTCAATAAATTTTCTTGTAGGGTGAACCATTTTGGAGATATTCCTTGCTATGTGTGTGAGTTTCGGAAAACTTAGAACTTTCGTGAAATGAATCATCGTTCGTTTTTTTATATGTTAAGTTTGCAAAGAGAACGGAATGTCAAAGCTTTAAAAGATTTGACTATCGCACAAAGCCTACTGTATTCTAATATTCCCCTTGCACCTACAAGGAAATAAGCAATAAGATAATTTGTACAAATGTTTGTCTCAACTAACACAAAGAAGATATAGGAATAAGAGTTTGTAACAATGGTTAGTACAAGAGTAGAGAAAGCCATGTGAGTGCAACACGTCGAAGTCGTAAGTTTGGCAACCAGAATAATATCGCAGACAGTTTATACTTGCATGGACCATGAAGATTTCATTCTGAGACAGAGTAAACTTAAAGAAACTTAGCCGACAGACAGGAACTGCTTCTTACAGACTTTCAGGAAAAGAAAGAACTTGTTTACAATTGGACCGACCCTTCTTCTTGTTTGTCACAAACGTTTTTGTCGGACGGACAGTAAAGTTTGGAATGAAGCCAGTGGTTGTATCAGTGAATACAGTTTATATGGCTGGAACTTCCAACTACAAACTTTACCAACAATATAGCAATAATACCTTAAGAGATTCATGGCCTAATCGTTTGGTTTACCCAAGAGACGGAAACATTCAAGGATAGACATATGGACGAGCGTATGACGAAATTGTACAACCGGTCTCGAATGTTTTCCGACGCACGTGGAACTCGCCATGGAGACGGAAGGGGTAAAGGTTATCGAGGAGTTAGTCCAGGCCAGAGCGTCTCAACTGATTTACCTGTCTCACGAATTTTATTTAAACACTACATATTATAAACGATATCTTACACACTTTCATATGTGAGAAAGCCATGTGAGTGTAACACACCAGATTTTTCATATAGACAGTTATATAATTCTAAATACTGGGCAATTATATAAGTATTTTATCACATATAATGCTGTTCTATTAATTAGTTCATGAAAGTTTAGACTGGTTATTCTGATGAAGTTTGTTTGGAGGTACATACATACGGTTAGTTATATGGAGTCCGCTGCCTGTCTCGTTTGTATAGACCAGGGCTAAATTGGGAGAGTGATTAACGAACATAGAAACGAGCCTGCCTCTAATTGATAGGGGTTGGCTGCGTTATGTTTTGTATTGTATCATATTACACACCACTTCATTAACATGTACTCCCTGGAAATATACATATTCAAGGAAAATGATACCATCAAAATATTTTAACTACCTGCATAAAATTTTAGCTTTCGTAATATCTGTTACCGGGGCACAGGTCTTAGATACCGCTCATATAATGAAACAATGGGATATATTGTCTATAGAAACGTACAAACGGAAAATTAAATTGTAAAAATCTGATGTGTTACACTCACATGACTTTCTCTACTCTTGTACTAACCATTCTTACAAACTCTTATTCCTATAACTTCATGTTAGTTGAGATAAACATTTCTACAAATTATCTTATCGCTTATTTCCTTGTTGCATTTCGCTAAAGTTCTAAGTTTTCCGAAACTCACACACAGCAAGGAATATCTCCGAAATGGATCACCCTACAAGAAAATTTATTCGGACTTAAATTATGTATTTTAGCAAGATCTACATTTCATGTTTAGTATAATTTGTTTTATCTCTAACGATTTACCAGTTATGCAAAAGTCGTCGAGAGTAAATACGACTACAGGGGCTATAGCCAGAAAATTCAAGATATAAATTTCATTTTTCATAAAAATATCTCAAATATATGACATTTTAATCAAAATCGTTAGAGCCATTTTCAAGAAAAGTAAAATTTTCGAAAAATTTTCCATGTAAAGGGTAGTTTAGGGTGGGGCTATTTTCTTCAAAATCTTCGTGTCACATCCTTGAAAGACATTAAACTTAAATACCAACTTTGGTTTTTAACCGAGTTTTCGTTTTTGAGTTATGCTGTCCACAGACATACAGACACACATACACACACGGACCTTTTTCTAAAAATGCTTTTCTTGGATTCAGGGGTAGGTGGGGTTCAAAACATATTTCCGGTGAAATCTCGACATCGAATTTTTGGGTAGAATACAATACTTCCCCTACTTACCAGTAGAGGAAGTAAAAATGAACAACGATGTTGCATTTCGCTAAAGTTCTGTTTTCCGAAACTCACACACATAACAAGGAATATCTCCGAAATGGTTCACCCAACAAGAAAATTTATTCCGACATAAATTGTGTATTTTAGTAAGATCTACATTTTTTGTACAGTAAGATTTTGTCTATCTCTAACGGTTTACCAGTTATGCAAAATTCATCCAGAGTAAATACGACTACATAGGCTATAGCCAGAAAATTCAAGATATACATTTCATTTGTCATCAAAATATCTCAAACATATGACATTTTAATCAAAATCGTTAGAGCCATTTTCAAGAAAATCAAAATTTTCAAGAAAATCATAATTTTCAAAAAATTTTCCATGTAAAGGGTAGTGTAGGGTGGGGCTATTTTCTTCAAAATCTTTGTGTCGCATCCTTGAAAGACATTAAACTTAAATACCAACTTTGGTTTTTAACAGACTTTTCGTTTTTGAGTTATGTTGTCCACAGATGACACAAACACGTACCTTTTACTAGAACTGCTTTTTAGATATGGAAATTGACTTTCTAAAATTTGCTTATTCTAGTAACTTCGACCTTGGTGAGTTACCTCTCTTAAAAAGGCAGATAGGTTTTTGTGCGGAAACGGGGGAAATGGTACGCGACCGATAACGTTTAGAGACGGGATTGGAGTAGGTAAAGGGACGCAATTGGTGCGAAAAGAAAGGAAAACGTTGCGTTTGGGAAGTAAAACCAGAGGGGAGTTTTAATCTCGGGGAAAGCAAACACATCGCTTGGTATGCAGTGCTCAGTTGCCGGCCAGGCAAGTAATGAAATGATCCTTCACGGTGATTATCCGACCCAGCTTCCTCACAGCAGCTTCTCTCCTCGTTCATCGCCTTGTCTGTTTGGCGAACCTTACGCAGTGGGCAGCAATGCCTCATTCCACTAAAATCAGTAAATAAGGCAATATAGGAAGTATACTTAGCTAATCCAAGTTTTAGCAAGTTGAAGATCAGAATTGCTAGATGATGACGTCACGAACATGGTGGAGCGTACTGCAGATGTCTTGCACGAAGGCCTAAGACGCCGCCGTATTGGCCAGTTGGGATTTATACTTAGGTGGTTGACCACGCAATAAAGACCCTATGTTACAGTATGTTGCTATGGTAACAGATTGCTCGCGTGATCGCTGATGTAAGGGTGAGGGATAGCCACCATCGAGGTTACCTGATACTTCCCTCCGGCTACAGGGTGTTCCCCAATGCGCGTCACCGTTGCCACTATTTTAAAAAATTGACAAACAATGCCGGTGTCCCATGCTCCAACTTTTTTAACCAAACTTTATGTATCCAATGCAATTACACACAAAAGAAACAGTGTCTGTCACACTATGATTCATTTTGGTGCAATACAAATGACAGTTCACATGAGAAATAAAAATGGCGGACGCAAACATTAATTTAGCGATTGCTATATTAAGTACAGGTTTGTGATATATTTCCACGAGTCTGTCTCAGTAGGAAGAAAAGGTGTATCAGAAGTAAAAGACGTTGTCATGGTTCCAGGACACGGGCCGAGGTATATTGGGTCTACTACAAAACGAATTGAGGTTAGAGGAACCGGAAAACTATCGCAATTTTCTACGAATTAGCGAAGATTTGTTTCTCAACCTTTTACATGGTGTTGAAGGAAAAAACTACACACCAGGACATAAATATGAGACAAGTGCGAAAGAGATAAGGAACGATTGTAATGGTTTTAATCTTAGTATGGATGGACAGGAGATTTGAACTCATTTCATAACCTAAAATTTAAACATACTGTTAACTAGATTTGTTATTATTTATGAAATATAGCTATGTAATAACCACTCTACTCTTGTATTAACCATTCTTACAAACTCTTATTCCTATATCTCCTACGTGTTAATTGAGATAAACATCTGTAAAAATTATCTTAATGCTTATTTCCTTGTAGGTACAAGGGGAATGTTAGAATACAGTAGACTTTGAGTGATAGTTAAATCTTTTAAAGCTTTAAGATGTCGTTCTCTTTGCACGCTTAACATATAAAAATGAACAACAATGTTTAATTTCACGAAAGTTCTAAGTTTTCCGAAACTCACACACACAACAAGGAATATCTCCGAAATGGTTTAACCTACAAGAAAATGTATTCAGACACAAATTGTGTATTTTAGCAAGATCTACATATTTTGTATAGTAAGATTTTGTCTATCTCTAACGGTTTACCAGTTATGCAAAAGTCGTCCAGAGTAAATATGACTACAGGGGCTATAGCCAGAAAATTCAAAATATACATTTCATTTGTCATATAAGTATCTCAAACATATGGCATTTTAATCAAAATCGTTAGAGCCATTTTCAAAAAATTCAAAATTTTTGAAAAATGTTCCATGTAAAGGGTAGTTTAGGGTGGGGCTATTTTCTTCGAAATCTTCGCGTCGCATCCTTGAAACACATTAAACTTAAATACCAACTTTGGTATTTAACTGACTTTTCCTCTACTTACCAGGAGAGAAAGTAAAAGTAAATGGCCTTATGAGTATATGAACTCTTTGTAAATGGAGGTTACAGTATCATCAGCTAAAATCAGAGAGTAGCGTCGTTTGTGGCCCCATGTTCACCTCAGACTAAGACAAAAGGAACAAAGGGATAGCTGTGCTCCACAGTTCCACAATTACAGAGAAATTCAGTTGCCGAAAATGAACCAAAAGCCATTGAAACCAATCATGTTAAAAGCATTGTGGTTTTAGACTCGCACTGTACAGATGCGCACCTTGAGAAAGAAATATCCATTACAGCAATCAAATGGCCACTCTGTTGCTATGGATACGGCAGTCGGGAAGGTAAATAAACTATAGGCACATAGGTAGGCAAACCATGAACTCAGTATTTATAGGCAATAAAACGATTACACAGATTAAACCCCTTGCACTCAACGTGTCCTATCGGATTACCTACATGAGCTTCTCTATTCTTGTTCTACCATTCCTATATCTTCTTCGTGTTAGTTGAGATAAACATTTGTACAAATTATCTTATTGCTTATTTCCTTGTAGGTACAAGGGGAATATTAGAATACAGCAGGCTTTGAGCGATAGTGAAATGTTTTAATGCTTTAAGATTCCGTTCTCTTTGCACGGTTAACACATAAAAAATGAACAACGATATTCCATTTCACGAAAGTTTTAAGTGTTCCAAAACTCACACACATAATGAGGAATATCTCCGGAATGGTTCAGTCTACAAAAAAATTTGTTCAGACATAATTTGTGTGTTTTAGCAAGACCTATATTTTTTGTATAGTAAGATTTTGTCTATCTCTTACAGTTTACGAGTTATTCAAAAGTCATCCAGAGTAAATACGACTAGAGGGGCTATAGTCAGAAAATTCAAGATATACATTTCATTTGTCATCAAAATAGCTCAAACATATGACATTTTAATCAAAATCGTTGAAGCCATTTTCAAGAAAATCAACATTTTCGAGAAATTTTCCATGTAAAGGGTAGTTTAGGGTGGAGCTATTTTGTTAAAAATCTTCGTGCCGCATCCTTGAAAGACATTAAACTAAAATATCAACTTTGGTTTTTAACCGACTTTTCGTTTTTGAGTTATGCTGTCCACACACAGACACACGGATCTCAAAACATACATTTTCGGTGAAATCTCGACATCGAATTTTTGGGTGGAATACAATACTTCCCCTACTTACCAGTAGAGAAAGTAAAAATGACCAACGATATTCCATTCCACGAAAGTTTCAAGCTTTCCAAAACTCACACAAATAACTAGGAATATCTCTGATATGGTTCACTCTACAAAAAAATTTGTTTAGACATAAATTGTGTGTTTTAGCAAGACCTACACTTTTTTGAGTAAGATTTTGTCTATCTTTTACGGTTTATGAGTTATTCAAAAGTCATCCAGAGTAAATACGACTACAGGCGCTATATCCAGAAAATTCAAGATATACATTTGATTTGTCATAAAAATATCTCAAACATATGGCATTTTAATCAAAATCGTTAGAGTCGTTTTTAAGAAAATTAAAATTTTCGAAAAATGTTCCATGTAAAGGGTAGTTTAGGGTGGGGCTATTTTCTTCAAAATCTTCGTGTCGTATCCTTGAAAGACGTTAAACTTGAATACTAACTTTGGTTTTTAGCCGACTTTTCGTTTTTGTGTTATGCTGTCCACAGACTAATAGACACACGGATCTCAAAACTACATTTCCGATGAAATCTCGACATCGAATTTTTGGGTGGAATACAATACTTCCCCTACTTACCAGTAGAGAAGGTAAAAAGCCAGGAATGTTTTAGGCACTGTATGTATGTGAAATGAGCTTACTAAAGGCAATGTTCGGTTCACTCCCAATATGCCGTTATGTGAGGTAATAACATTGGTTAAGAAAGGCGAAGAATTTCTACTTGTTGGGGAGCATATGAATGTAAACAGTCAATTTACATAACGGCGATGTTCGATAAGCGAGCAGCAGCAGTCGACATACCCTGCAGCCCTGTCAGACAGCTGGGGAGGGGTGCTACAGCAAGACCCACAAACTTGTATACCAGGGTGACATACAGTGGCGGCTCCATACTCGCAACTGCACACCCACTAACTGTTTCCTGTATGTGAATGTGTATTTACATCTATAGACATATATATATATATATATATATATATATATATATATATATATATATATATATATAAGAAATTCTAATGTCCAACCTTCTTCTACATGAACTTGCTTGTTTAATATTCCCGCGCCCTGTTTATCATTCAGTCAACAAGTTGAGACGCATAAACTCAATTTTGCGACTGGCGAAGGTAGCTTTTAGGTGAGGGACCGCGGGGAGCGGTGCAAATATTGAGGAATACGGCGAGTTAAGGCAGCATAACTATCCTAGGCTAGCACATGCGATTCTTACTGCGCAAGCGCACTACGCTCTCGTGGAAGTCTTTTCCGTTTTGCTAGCTACGAGCATTTCCCTCCGTCCTGTTTAGCAGAACCTGCTAGGCAGTTAGCCAACATAACGGTAATAATGTGGCAATTTTCTATATTAAATATTATAAACACAATTACACCTAGTTTTGTTAAACAATTATAAGGGCATATAATTATTTTTCATGTAGTAATTTACTAAGGACAACACTTCAGTTTGGAATAGTTATTTTGTTACAGTGTTTGTTATGTTTGTGTTTCTGGCAGCAAACTGCATGCAGTTGTGTCTGCTCATAGCATGGCGAAACTAAAGGAGACAAATCTTATGATTTATCCCTGGAAGAGACTTATTGTTTACGAGTGAGAGTAACGGCACCTGGAAAACACAGAAAGTAGATATGGAGAGAATGTAATATACTGCACACCCACTGTGACAAGTCACGAGCCGCCACTGCTGACATGAACATATTTAAAATGCTATGTGTTTAAAAACATTGGCACTTATTTATACTTGACAGCTACTTTCTAATGTTTACGAGTTAATTACCATGTAAAGTAGGTGATGTAAATATGGCCACCTTAATTCGAATTCTTATTTTATTTTTACTCACCAGAAGAAAAGCATATACTATATCTAATTGGCTGTATATAAAAATACGTAATGACTTACTTTAAGCCTCAATATTTTTAATTTCAATTTTATAACAACGTTGCATCCTGCATGTAATATGCCAATGTGAAGGTAATATGGCCAACTTAATAAAATGTATTACTATAGAGTAAATACATATTTATTTTATTCTGATCTGAAATTAAGTGAGTAGCATTATCTTACGTATAATCACTGGCCTACTTAGAAATTATTGTGACATAAGTTACAAATAAATCATCATACACACACAGAGTTGGAAAAATTATTAAACTATCAAAGTTACAGCATGTAAACAAATAGAAAAATATTACTTTTGGTCACATGTAGGACATATGAATACGTCTTTAGTAACACAACACTTCCTCATGAATGTAAACCCCACAAACAGCACGCATGCGCAAAACCAACTCTTTGTCAATTCCACAAAACCTTGTCCTCTTGTGAACGAAATTTTCCTGTTGCAGGCTGAGGCTTCTCCCATGCTCTCTTTTACACTCACTTGGCCATATTGTCCGACTGCAGCGCCGTTCGAAAATAGTTTATTTATGAGTTAATTATAATGCATTTGAAAGAAGCATTGGATGTCAGGAAAGCCCATAGAATAAACTATGATATGCGGTTTGTTGACGAAACTCAAATGTTTTCAAATTATCCCGCAAGTGGCGCTGTCTAAGAAGACTGCATACCTCGTGATTTGACATGCTGATGGCATCTCTTGGAAAACTTAACAATTACCAGCAGGGGAGCAAATTGGGCATATTAGCCGCATTGCCCATACTCGCATCAAGCATCTTAGTTCGTTCTATTTGCACCAATACTTTATGAATTTCAGAGACCTCATAACCTGTATTTCCGATGAGCTGTTATATATTTTCTCATAGCAAAGAGCTGACTTGACCTATGACTAAGTTTGTCTTCAGGCTTGTTAATTATCTGCCTGTAAACTTTATTCACGGATATTATTTCCCATTTGTTTTGTGTTTCATTACAAACCCAATTTTGTACTGTTTTTGTTTCCACTAAAAGATTCTGGTCCTATGAAGGGGAGAGCATTAGTATTACATCAAAAATGTCAATTGTATTATTAACACCATATTGCTGCATCCCGCATGACTCAAACTATTTTCTGTTCCCCTGAGACGTCACACGCTGAACTCTTCTTCAGTGCGAACATGTTGATGCGGGATTACCCGCTCCTCAGTTCCGCTATCCTAAGCGGAATGCTGCTCTCACGTGATTTCTGCTCCGGCTGCTCTGGCATGTGATCTTAATTTCTGGGTATGCGTGGGTGTTTTCAAATAAAAGCCAGAACACTTTTATTCTCACTAAAATAGGAATGCGTGAGATTTGCCGATCGCTATTAGCAACGTTAAGTCGTTACTGTGTCTTTACTAAGACCGAAGATTGTTACTGTTAAATATAATGTGTCCTCACACTCGAGAATCCGGAATACAAGTCCCGTGACTGAAGTGCTCGCTCGGAGATCTGGGCGACAAGTGTACTGACCCGCTCCGTCCGGGTTCTGGAGAGCAAGTGTATGCTCCGTGCGCGCTCTAAATGCTCTTCATCTCTTAATTACCCCTACACCAGCAGTGGGGTTTTCTAGGAAGTCTACGTGACTATTCCTCGTTTTCCTGCTCAACACCGGCACTGAGCGATTTCCAGGAAAACCGGTATTACAATGTATGACTTGCCTGCAACATTACGTGTCCCTTCTGACAATTTTAACCCTGAACAATCTTCCCAGGTCTGTACCTCTTACACATGCGACAATTCTGCCGCGTGAAGCAGTATTATTTCCATAATTATGGCGTTCACAATTTCGGCTTCAATGTTAAATGGTATCAGCTGACGTCACCACTTGTAACAGATCCGTCGCAATATGTTCACATAGCAGTGCGACGTAAAATAAAAAAAATGTGAGATGAAAGAATCGGGTAAGCTCAATGCGAAACTCATTCGCAAATATCGCGACTCAGAGAGTGACAGAAAGAGAAATGTGACATCCTTTTACAAAATTACTTTTTCTTTATCGCTCTTCAACTGATAACGTCGTATGGGGTTTATTGTTTTTGCTGTTGGCAACATGCGCAATCTCAGCACTTGTGGAGGTGAAGCTAATAAAAGCGGATGTAAATCCGAGTCCCGCTAACAGAAATAAGAATGAAGAAGAAACACCAGGTTTAGTGAACTTGATGGGTTTCAGTAGTAAAAAGTTATGTTCAGTTGAAGAAACGGCGCGTAAACAGTTGAGGAGCGTATAGAGGGAAGCACCGTTGAGGGAGAGGTTGCCATGGTGACGGAATTGGATTCCGCTTGCTCCTTTTTTTTCCCTCTCTTTTCTTGTCCACGTTTATTGGCTTAGACTCTTGTCGCGTTTCACAGGAAAAGTCTTTTGTGTTTATATTCGGAGCTTTCTGTGCAAAACTCGCACTTAACGGACAAACTTTGTTGTTAAGAACGCGCGCGACACAAGCATTTGTCATTAGAAGCTGAGAGGAAAATTGCTCAGATTTTATTTTGACTGTAGACATCGCAGTTCTTTTGTTCATTTATTATCGATCTTTTTGCTGAAATGCTTTAAGATGGGAAGATGCTGCTAGACTCGCTAGTTGATTTACTAGTTTTGAATGCAAATTACCAAAATAGAGAAACAGAAGTACACTTAGAGGAACTTCTGTTTTTAAAGACACTAATTTTCCGTAGGTTAAGTGACGTTTATATGTCTTATGTTCTAGGTTATAGGGACAATTTTTTCGATTCAATAGTTGACGCCCGCACATACGTGAATACAATTCTGACTCCCGTTTTACTTTCTCTACTGGTAAGTAGGGGAAGTATTGCATTCCACCCAAAAATTCGATGTCGAGATTTCACCGGAAATATGTTTTGAGGCCCCCTGAATCCAAAAGGAGCATTTTTAGGAAAAGGTCCGTGTGTCTGTCTGTGTGCCTGTGTGTCAGACTGTGGACAGCATAACTCAAAAACAAAAAGTCGGTTAAAAACCAAAGTTGGTATTTAAGTTTAATGTCTTTCAAGGATGCGACACGAAGATTTTGAAGTAAATAGCCCCACGCTAAACTACCCTTTACATGGAAGATTTTTCGAAAATTTTGATTTTCTTGAAAATGACTCTAACGATTTTGATTAAAATGTCATATGTTTGAGATATTTTTATGACAAATGAAATGCATATCTTGAATTTTCTGGCTATAGCCTATGTAGTCGTATTTACTCTGGACGACTTTTGGATAACTGGTAAACCGTTAGAGATAGACCAAATCTTACTATACAAAAAATGTAGATCTTGCTAAAATACACAATTTATGTCTTAATAAATTTTCTTGTAGGGTGAACCATTTCGGAGATATTCCTTGTTATTTGTGTCAGTTTCGGAAAACTTAGAACTTTAGCGAAATGGATTATCACTGTTAATTTTTTTATATGTTAAGTGTGCAAAGAGAACGGAATCTCAAACATTTGACTATCGCTCAAAGCCTACTATATTCTAATATTCCCCTTGTACCTACAAGGACATAAGCAATAAGATAATCTGTACAAATGTTAATCTCAACTAACACGAAGAAGATATAGGAATAAGAGTTTGTAAGAATGGTTAGTACAAGAGTAGAGAAAGTCATGTGAGTGCAACACATCAGATTTTTAATTATTATATCCATTAGTCACACGTTGGTGCGACATTTGGAACATGTTTATTAGGTAATCAGCGCCCTTAACAAATTCATGGCAATAGCCAAACATAAATTTGAATTGAAAATAAAATTACTAGCAACAAAGAAAATATGCACATAAACGTAAAAAACAGTCGCAATAGCCAGATATAAAACAAGGTGATAAATATGTCAAAAAGCATAAAAACAACTAAAGTTTTAAATCCTCAAATTGATATTACAATCAGCTAAGAACTTAAAAACTCTATCAACCGCTGTTTTGTCGTCCGCTAAGACCTCTGCAAGTCTGGCAGGCAGCTGCAGAGAATCTCGAAGGTGCGCAGCACGTGGCGAACTGACAAAAGGTTCTCATACAGCGGACATAGAGGGGCAGGGTCCCTTTTAAATATGTAACCATGCATAAAATTGCAGTGCCCTATTCTTAATCGAGGCAACCTAACCTCCTCGTGATGAGATGTGCGACAGGAAGTTAGCCAGTTTATCGGAAGTTCTTTCACTTCTCTAAGCTTATTACCGCGGAGAGCTGACCACTTCAAGCCTAAAGTCTTCCGAAGTAACACGTGAGATAGTAATACTGGGTTCTACAGTTGCCATCTTTTCGCCGGCGAGCCACAACATTCTTTTAATAATCACTAATCTCAGGGCTAGCACGGATACACCAGATACATTAAGTAATCTATTTCACATTTCAGAATTTTTAAACGTCTTATTGACACTCGTAAATCACTAGTTTTCAACAAATAACTCGCAAGAAAAATCCGCTAAACAATGGCGTGTTTCGTGTCTAATGGAGTATTTACTAGGCAAAGCCAACAATTATTTCAAAGTCAATTTTTCTGTTAAAGCTCGCGCGATAGTTTGACCACAATAACTATTACTTACATTATAGTTCACTCTTGAAGAATCACAACAAATTCACTGTTCTTTTCCAGTTTATGTTTTATAATCCATACTTTACATCGAGACGTTAAATTTTAATCCATCTATCTTCTTCATAGCACAAGACAAAAGAAGTCAGCCTATGCTGTCTATATCTTAATTGGATAATGTCAGGGGGCTTTACTTCTCACTCTATGTTCACATTTCATATCATTGCAGAGGGCTTAAACACAAATACTGCGTCAGATTGAATTTTTGTATATTTTTATGCGCACGAAATCATTGCTACGAACATTTAAGGGAGTTGACGTTATAACCTAGCACAAAACGTTCCAGCACAATCTGTTTTATAGTTTTTAGTAAATTAATTAGTCAAAATCCTCCATGCGCGTAAAAAACTAAAATATAACTGTAGCTTTATTATTTTATAAACTATTAACTGCCCAACAAACACCATCAATCTCTGACATGAAGACAAAATAATTACTTTTAACTATTGTTAGTTCATAATTGGCAGCAAGTTCAAAGGTGTCGTATACTGCAAAAGAAGTTATCAAATGTGAGAGTTCAAACACCACGCGAATGTGCAGCTTTAAAGCTTCCCAGTGAGTTACATTTAATTATTGTTCTCCATTAATGTCTATCATTTTATGTTACTGTTATTAATTGAGTATATTGTCCGTCGCTTTTGTGTTGCCTTCATATTATGATAACTATATTGGGTTTAGGTTATGCTTTATTGTAAATCAAAGGAATTATCACAGCCTTCATTAATATACAAGTCAAAGTGACACACGTATTGGAAATAATACGCAACAGCAGTTATATTTACGTGTTCCTTACGTTAGGAGGACCATCACGTAACTACATATGAACTAGCGTCAACCATAACCTAACAACCGTCGTTGTCCATACATTTTTGGCACCTCTTTAGGAAACTATCCATCACTCGCCGTAGTTCACGTTGAGAAATGCCAGCAATTTCCTGGCGGATATTTTGTTTTAATTCTTCCACGGCGTGTGAGTTTGTCTTGTACACTTTATGCTTTAAGTTACCCCAGAGATAGAAATCGCAGGAGGTTGGGTCGGGGGACCACAAGTCTCTGCAATAATTCTGTCGTGAAACACATTTAAACTGTTCTAATCGGAAGAGAGTCTTATTGAAGGTACGATTACTCTCTCTGTGAGTTAATGCTCTAAAAAAATCTGCTGTGTTGCACTCACATGACTTACTCTACTCTTGTACTAACCATTCTTACAAACTCTTATTCCTATATCTTCTTCGTGTTAGTTGAGATAAACATTTGTACAAATTATCTTATTGCTTATTTCCTTGTAGGTGCAAGGGGAATATTAGAATACAGTAGGCTTTGTGCGATAGTCAAATGTTTGAGATTCTGTTGTCTTTGCACACTTAACATATAAAAAAATTAACAGTGATGATCCATTTCACGAAAGTTCTAAGTTTTCCGAAACTCACACACATATCAAGGAATATCTCCGAAATGGTTCACCCTATAAAAAAATTTATTAAGACATAAATTGTGTATTTTAGCAAGATCTATATTTTTTGTAGAGTAAGATTTGGTTTATCTCTAACGGTTTACCAGTTATGCAAAAGTCGTCCAGAGTAAATACGACTACAGGGGCTATAGCCAGAAAAATCAAGATATAAATTTCATTTGTCATAAAAATATCTCAAACATATGACGTTTTAACCAAAATCGTTAGTTCTTTTCAAGAAAATCAAAATTTTCGAAAAATGTTCCATGCAAAGGGTAGTTTAGGGTGGGGGTATTTTCTTCAAAGTCTTCGTGTCACATCCTTGAACGACATTAAACTGAAATATCAATTTTGGTTTTTAACGTAATTTTCGCTTTTGAGTTATGCTGTCCACAGACTGACAGACAGTGACACACACGGATCTTTTCCTAAAAATACTTTTTTTAAATTCAGGGGGCCTCAAAACATATATTTCCGGTGAAATCTCGACATCGAATTTTTGGATGGAATAGAATACTTCCCCTACTTACCAGAGAAAGTAAAAATGTTCCAAGGCGTAGACTCGCTTCTTAATTCACATTATAATACACGTGTTTGTGGTTCGCAGCTGTCGGCCATTGTGAATGAGGCTTGAAGATGCAGTAGTGTATCGTTTCGTTAATATTTGCATATGGCCGGGTTCTATAGACAGGCGAGCAGGGTTAAAGGAGCGAGGATTTGACAAACAAGCGATGGAGGTACTTGATCCTGGTGCCTTGTCCTTATTGATTACAGGCTTGTGTCATTCAACTGTCGCCGCGTCCTGACAACTTGTTGCAGTCTCTAGTAATCCCTTATCATCAAATTAATGCTACGAGCCCGGAGATGTCTTTGTGAAGGAAAAACTTAATGGCTTTTTTACATTCTTTACTACCTATAGAAGCTAAGGACAGCATTGAATTAAAAATAGGACCATTTTTACTCTCTCTACTGGTAAAGATAGGAAGTCTGTTGTATTCCACCTAACAATTTGATGTCGAAATTTCACCGGAAATACATGTTTTGAGGCCCCCTGAATACAAAAAAAAAAGTTGTCAGTTTGTCAGCCTGTGGACAGCATAGCTCAAACAAAAAGTCGGTTAAAAACCAAAGTTGGTATTTAAGTTTAATGTCTTTCAAGGATGCGACACGAACATTTTGAAAAAAATAGCCCCACCCTAAACTACCCTATACATGGAGAATGTTTCGAAAATTTTGATTTTCTTCAAAATGGCTCCAACGATTTTGATTAAAATGTCATATGTTTGAGATATTTTTATGACAAATGAAATGTATATCTTGAATTTTCTGGCTATAGCCCATATAGTCGTATTTACTCTGGACGACTTTTGCATAACTGGTAAACCGCTAGAGATAGACCAAATCATACTATACAAAAAATGTAAATCTTGGTAAAATACACAATTTATGTCTCAATAAATTTTCTTGTATTTTGAACCATTTCGGAGATATTCCTTGTTATGTGTGTGAGTTTCGGAAAACATAAAATTTTCGTGAAATGGAACATCGTTGATCATTTTTGGTATGTTAAGTGTGCAAAGAAACCGCAATCTCAGAACTTTAAAATATTTGACTATCGCTGAAAGCCTACTGTATTTTAATATTCCCCTTGTACCTATAAGGAAATAAGGAATAAGATAATTTGTACAAATTTTGAGAGGTAGAACTGGAACTTAAAAATTCAATGCCACAACTGGGATTTGAACCACAGACCTTCCGCTTACCAGGCGGGTGCTCTAACCGTTGAGCTATTGTAACAAACTGCCAGAATGGCATTAAATTCTCAAACCATTTCGTATTTCTCCTGGTAATGCCAGGATGTGAGACTGCCATTAATGAATAATAATTACCATGTGAAGGTTATTTAATCCTGGGATATAAAGTACTTACAATAGTAAGTCACCATTGGGGTAATTTGTCTCTGATGTGAGACTGCCTTTGTGGTTTACCAGGAGAAATACGAACTGGCTTGAGAATTTAATGCCGTTCTGGCAGTTTGTCACAACAGCTCAGTGGTTAGAGCAGCCGCCCGGTAAGCGGAAGGTCTGTGGTTCAAATCCCAGCTGTGGCATTGCATTTTTAAGTTCCAGTTCTACCTCTCAAACTTTGCCCACACACGGCTTGTGTGTTTAAAAACACCAAGAGTAAGTTTGTTGGCATAAATAAATAATAATTTGTACAAATATTTATCTCAACTAACACGAAGAAGATATATGAATAAGAGTTTGTAAGAATGGTTAGTACAAGAGTAGAGAAAGTCATGTGAGTGCAACACATCAGGGACTTTTATGTTTTCATTTTATTTATTTTATTTAGGGAGCTTCAACAGATATTTTTGTTGGAATCTCGGTATCAGGTTTCTGGGTGGAATACAATACTTCCCCTATTTACCATAAGTACGTAGTGGAGCAAATGAAAGGGGGGGGGTTATTTTATCAGTTACCCTTAAATGTCCCCGTTTTCTGCAACGCACTTGCCATCTGGTTGAAATTGCGCAGTGCTTTTCCCCTTTAAAATAAATATCTGTCCTCGCTAAACCCCCTGTCTGTGATAACAGAACAAAGCGGAATGCATAGCCGGGTAAAGTGAATTAAAAAAAAAGGAAAGCGGACAACAGTTGGTAATCCTGTACTGCAGTGACTACGCTAGCCCCATCTGCAAGCTTGTGGAACAACAAAACAAGCCACTACAGTCAAGAAACTGTCTCTTTTCTGTTTTATGGCGAATTAGCTTTGTAAATATGCACAGCTTTACAGAATTTGCGACATCCCTGAGTTCTGTTCCGAACTTACTCAAAACATAAGTAACATTGTGTTTATACAGAGGTTTAATGTGTTGTATTCAGAGCAACATAACCTTATCTGCTCACTTTTGTACAATCTGCACCTAACCACAGCATTACCAAGCCTTATTCCAGAACTTAACTTACCAAGGGGGGTGGGGGGAGTACTTTGTGACCAACAAAGTGTCTCAGCGATTTTAAAAAAAAAAATATTTTAAAATCAGGTATTATATCTTATGATTATAATGGTAATATTTAACGATGTTCAACTATTCCCTTTTAGTTTCTCTACTACGCATAGTAAAGTAGAGGAAGTATTGTATTCAAACAAAAAATTCTATGTCGAAAATTTTACCGGAAATATACGTATTTAGGCCCCTTATCTAAAAGAAAAAAATCTGAAGTGTTGCACTCACATGACTTTCTCTACTCTTGTACTAACCATTGTTACAAACTCTTATTCCTATATCTTCTTCGTGTTAGTTGAGATAAACATTTGTACAAATTATCTCATTGCTTATTTCCTTGTAGGTACAAGGGGAATGTTGGAATACAGTAGGCTCTGAGCGATAGTTAAATCTTTTAAAGCTTTGACATTCCGTTCTCTTTACACATTTAACACATAAAAAATGAACAACAATGTTCAATTTCACGAAAGTTTTAAGTTTTCCAAAACTGACACAAATAACAAGGAATATCTTCGAAATGGTTCACCCTACAGGAAAATTTACCTGGACATAAATTGTGTATTTTAGCAAGATCTACATTTTTTGTATAGTATGATTTGGTCTGTCTCTAACGGTTTACCAGTTACGCAAAGGTCGTCCAGAGTAAATACGACTACAGGGGATATAGCCAGAAAATTCAAAATATACATTTCATTTGTCATCAAAATATCTCAAACATATGATATTTTAATCAAAATCGTTAGAGCCATTTTCAAGAAAATCAAAATTTTCCATGTAAAGGGTAGTTTAGGGTGAGGCTGTTTTCTTTAAAATCTTCGTGTCGCATCCTAGAAAGACATTAAACTTAAATACCAAATTTGGTTTTTAACCGGCTTTTCGTTTTTGAGCTATGCTGTCCACAGACTGACAGACATACTACACACAGACTGACACAGAGACACACACATGGACTTTTTTCTAAAAATACTTTTCTTGGATTCAAGGGGCTTCAAAACATATATTTCCGGTGAAATCTCAACATTGAATTTTTGGGTGGAATACAATACTTCCCCTACTTACCAGTAGAGAAAGTAAAAATAGGAAAAGTTCCATACTGCGTTTGTCAGTTAAACGTAAGTAGTTCCAAAGAAGTTATTAATAAACAGATTTTAAAAGTGCTTTCATAAATCTAACACAACATACATATAACCAACCTGCCACTGCAACACAAGGCACGACTGGGGGTTAAACTGAGGCAAAGTCCGCGTATAATGGAAGGGGGTAAACGCAAACTCCCCTCTTTCAGAGAAAATTCAATACATACGTTGCATTTGTTATGAACATATCTTAAACATATGATGGTTTAATCAGAATAATTTAAGTCAATTTTTTTAATAAAAATTGGCATTTAAACTTGGAAGACGCTGAACTTAAATACAAATTTTAGTACTAACGTAGCATTCGCCACGAAAAATCGCCAGTTTTACACTTATCGCTTAATAGAATAAACCGTTGTATAAGAACCGTTTGTGAAAGAGTGAGCAGAGAAAGCTATATGAATTTAGTATGTCCTAGTTTTTTACCTTATCGTGAATGACGTAAAACTGAAATATATATCAGACCTGCTGCAATATTTAGTTGCCTTTTTGATCGTTATGGGGTTAAGTAAAATATTCAGAAGTTTCCTGAACTGAAATGCTTATTCAATTTGAATAGAATCTGTTATTTCCGTGCACACGGTTAGTTCTGCATTTTCTTTATTTTTCACCTTGTTTACACATTTTCTCTTTAATATCTCGGAAGCAATTTAAACAGAAAAACCTGACGTGTTGGACTCACATGACTTTGTCTACTCTTGTACTAACTATTCTTACAAACCCTTATTCCTATATCTTCTTCGTGTTAGTTCAGATAAACATTTGTACAAATTATCTTATTGCTTATTTCCTTGTAGGTACAAGGGGAATATTAGAATACAGTAGGCTTTGTGCGATAGTTAAATCTTTTAAAGCTTTGAGATCCCGTTTTCTTTGCACACTTAACCTATAAAAAATGAACAACGACGTTCCATTTCACGAAAGTTTTATGTTTTCCGAAACTGACATACGTAACAGGAAATATCTCCGTAATGGTTCACTCTACAACAAAACTTTATTCAGATGTAAATTGTGTATTTTAGCAACATCTAAATTTTTTGCACAGTACGATTTGGTCTATTTCTAACGGTTTACCAGTTATGCAAAAGTCGTCCAGAGTAAATACGACTGCAGGGGGCTATAGCCAGAAAATTCAAGATATACATTTCATTTGTCATCAAAATATATCAAACATATGACATTTTAATCAAAATCGTTAGAGCCATTTTCAAGAAAATAAAAATTTTCGAAAAAGTTTCCATGTAAAGGGTAGTGTAGGGTGGGGCTATTTTCTTCAAAATCCTCGTGTCGCATCCTTGAAAGACATTAAAATTAAATACCAAATTTGATTTCTAACCGACTTTTCGTTTTTGAGTTATGCTGTTCACAGGCTGACATATGTGGAGGAAATCTCGACATCGAATTTTTGGGTAGAATACAATACTTCCTCTATGTACTATACAAGTGTATGCACGGGTTAAGAGGAAGTTTTAATTTGTGGGTAGGTTGCCTCAACTGGCCTGCGAGTTACACCTTCTCACAAAATAAAATCTTCCTTTTAACCCTTGTATCATAAATAGCTATTATGGAAACAGTGCGTAAACAAAAGCCTCTTGTTGTGATGTATGCAGGAGTTTCCAAGACAGCTGAAGTAAGAACTGGCGACTTGCTCGTTATCTGATTCATTTGGACAAACTTTGTTCGAGGAGGAGCAGGAGGGGGGGGGGGGGAGGAGGAGAAGTAGGAGGAGGAGGAGGCAAGTGTGGATAAAAACAACTTAACATGCCACAAAGTGAAGTTGCCCTGTCTCTGATGTATGACAGGTCGCGTCTCCTGAGAAGGTAAAAAACTCTCTTCTTCAAAGAAAAATGCAACGAGCCTGGCATTTTAAAATTCACTTTTAAAAACAACTGAATAAAACATAACACCGCAATAACAGACGCATCGTGACTCTAGTTTCAACTGCGCTTTCCTCAAACTGTCTCCAATTACGTGATAATACGTAAATTTACGTGGAGAAATTAGAAACTCCAACAAGTTTAATAATATGGTAATAAACTGAAAGGGAAATAGAAAAATAGCTGCAATAATTACGATTTTAACTCAAAAACGAAAAGTCGGTTAAAAACCAAAGTTGGTATTTGAGTTTAGTGCCTTTCAAGAATGCGACATGAAGATTTTGAAGAAAATAGCCCCACCCTAAACTACCCTTTACATAGACAATTTTTAGAAAATTTTGATTTAAATGGCACATGTTTCAGATATTTTTTATGACAAACGAAACGTATATCTTGAATTTTCTGGCTATAGCCCCTATAGTCGTATTTACTCTGGACGACTTTTGCATAACTGGTAAACCGTTAGAGATAGACCAAATCATACTATACAAAAAATGTAGATCTTGCTAAAATACACAATTTATACCCAAGTAAATTTTCTTGTAGGGTGCACCATTTCGGAGATATTCCTTGTTATTTGTGTGAGTTTCGGAAAACTTTCGTGAAATGGAACATCGTTGTTCATTTTTTTATATGTTAAGCGTGCAAAGAGAACGGGATCTCAAAGCTTTAAAACATTTGACAATCGCACAAAGCCTACTGTATTCTAATATTCCCCTTGTACCTACAAGGGAATAAGCAATAAGATAATTTGTACAAATGATTATCTTAACTAACACGAAGAAGATACAGGGATAAAAGTTTGTAAGAATGGTTTGCACAAGAGTAGAGAAAGTCATGTGAGTGCAACACATCAGATTTTTAATATAAATTTTCCTCCAAGCAGCTAAAATTGTGCGGCATAACTTAAAGGCTTATCCACGTCACTTTAAAACTCATGTGGAAGAAGCATCATTTCCTTTGCTTTTTTACCTTTTTCGCTCTCAAATAAGGAAAAAATGAATGCAGTAAAAGGCTGAAAAACACGGTGCCACTTTTCCCTGTTAGTTTTATTACCTTTTTGAGTTTAGTTGATTTATTTTTTCCTTCTCTCTTGCTCGCTTCCTCTCAATTTATTTCCTCTAGTTGCAGAAAACATCTTTATATTAGATCCAGACGCCTCTGCAATTCTTTATACAGGATCCCAGTATTCTTATTTTGTTGGCAAACCCATTCCCACGTATTACACTGACCGCCTCGCTCGCCTCGTGACCATATCTCTCGCTTTCGTGCGCCACTTTCGGTTCTCGGGATACTCGGGGAAGGTCATAGACTAAAATGTCTGCCAAATAATTCCAGCAGCAACTTGGGTTTCTTCAAAGAATGAAGTTCTTTCATTCTTTTCTACGTATTTACAGAAGTAGAGGAAGAATCGGATTCTACTCAATAATTCAATAAAGGCACACTGCTGGAAATTCAGTTAAGGGGGACATGGCAACATTGCACAGTGCTTTGAAATAAACGACATGGCAACCTTTCTAGGATTACCACTCCGGTAATCTATAATTGCATTCTGTTTTGTTTAATGTATCATTAATTACATTATTCACTGCCATCCAAATCTTATAACAGTTCAGTTTTATGACATTAAAACCGTATTTTACACTAATACACACTTTTATATATAAAGGTGTCCCCAAATCAGACCGACAATCTTTGGGAGCTGATAGACAACATTATTTTAAGCACTTTTTGTTTAAAAACGTGATTTGCAAAATCAACAATGCAAATTAGTATTGCACTTACCTTAGTAAGGCACACAGTCTTAATCCAAGAAACAAATACAGAACATATAAACAAAACACAAACATCTCATTGTTCACAGTTTTTCGCAGCTTTACTATTCAAAATAAATGTTGCAACGCACGCCCATTGCGATTAACACAAAGAGTGTATCGGCGTGCCCTATTCTGCCGTACTCTCGCAAAGACACCAGCCATTTGTCTGGTAAGTTTGTCAGTCTATTTTTTTTTTGTGTTTACATACATACACACACACACATATTCACACACACACACACACACACACACACACACACACACACACACACGCACGCACACACACACACATAGATATATATATATATTAATATGGTAAATTATAATACAACATTTATAGAGATGCCTTTGAGTGTGAATATTAAAAGGGAAATATTAATTTCGGGAGGCATGATTGATAGTTGAGGTAGGCGTGTTCCCTGCTTTATTTTCAGCAATTATTGCAATTAATATCTCACAGAGCGTTCAGTTTTAAAATTACAATCGTACTGCAGCATTTATAAGACGGCTTTTCAAAACTGCGAGGTGAGCTACGAGGTAACGTGACTGCCATGTTCTCTGAACAGCAAGGTAAGCATTTAATTTTGATATTATCTTTGCAAGTACGCCTGCGAATTAGATGACCTACGCGCAGGTCTCACTGAAGTTGGGTATGTACTTTTGTGAAAGATAGTACGTAGCGTGGTATCAGCAATTTGGTTTCGTGTGGATTAAGTTCCACCTCTCGTAAATTTTACTTTCTGATCTAGTGTATAATATTTCCCTCTTCTGTTCTCCATGGCTGATTAAAAACAAATTATTGAGAACTGAAAGACAAAACCGCTGTTCAACAGTAAACACCAGATACCGAACATTTTTATCATCACTTCTCGTTTGTTGCTACATTGTCGCTCCATAAGCCACCGGCTCTACCAGAAATGTCTTTGTCTTTTGTTTCCGCGGCCAAAAGCCTCTAGCTGAGCTTACGTCTTTGTGAACAGAGATAAGAAAAATACTCCTCGAGCGTCTTTTAAGATGGCGCATGCCGTATGCCCATTATAATCACGTAAAAGTCAGGTGTGTTTCACTGAAATTTAATACGTACAATAGCGAATTACATATAAATGTATTTCGTGTAAATAAGGTTATATTAATATCTTAAATTGCACTTTGCCGGGATCTACAAAAATTTACGTATAAATACAGATTACTTAGAACTGGGTGATATATAAAACAGGTTCAACTGAGTGTGTTTTGAGACTCCCTGAATAAAAAAGTGTAATTTTTAGTAAGAGATCTGTGGGTCTGTTATCTATCTGTGATCAGCATTATTCAAAAATGAAAAGTTGTTATATGTCAAACTTAGTATTTAAGTTAAGGATGCCAAGGATGCCAACCTAAGTTTTATTTTACAAAAATCTCCCTATCCCAAACTACGTTTTACATGGAAATTTTGTTTCGAAAATTTTGATTTTCTCTAATTGTTTGATTTAATTACTATATGTTGAAGATATTTTCATTTCAAATGAAATGCACATCTTGAATTCTCTGAAGTTCGATTTATTCTAAATGACTCATTTCATATCACGATATGAAACAGAAAATAACTCAACTGAAAAACAGCTTCTCCAGTTTTATTGAAATTTACATAGTGTGCTATTTAGAATGAGCGTAAAAAATGCAACACTTCAAAAAGAGTGAAAAAGGTGTAGAAAATCATATGATCTGTCCAAGGTCCCCCTAACCTATAAGGTCAGGAATGTTGACATTGCTCAGGTCTTGTGAATACTGCTCGGAAACCTTGTAATAACACCGACCCTCCCCTCGTTACTTGCAGTAGCTGATAACAAACTAGTTTTTAGGACTAGTTTGTATTTGCACTCGTCGTAGATGTGAACGCATGCTTGGCAAGAGAAGCCGCATTAGTAAACAAAAATGCGCTTCTTCAGGCCTGTTATGTTGCCAGACTGTGCAGATAATTTACTCGATTATCTCCTTTATTGTTCATGATATATGAATTTGTTTTTGGATCTATTTATTCGTCATGTTTGACTCTGGACAGTCATACCTCTTAGACAGATTGGATTGTACGAAACCTGTTTTAAAGGCTACGCTATTCTGTGTTACCTCTGGCTCTGGTTGCATCAGAAAATCGATTTTTAGATTTTAAATTCACATCAAAGGATGTTTTTATTTTATTAAGCTCTTGAAGATAGAGATAAAAACGCATCCATTAACGTAAAGATGCCTAAGCAGCTTGCGAGGAAATGAAATGGAGCAGGTGATATTCCGAGCCTGCCTAGGCAATGCAAAGGACGTGTGATACTGATAAAAGTATCATCAGGATAAAATGTTTTGCTGACTGAAGCAAAGACCCGAGCTTCCGCTCTATGTGATGCAGATTCGTCTGCTATTGTAACTGCAGTGTCTCTGATATCACGTGAACTATCTGAAAGCCTTCAGTTCATATCCAGTGTTGCCCAGAGCTATTAAACAATTACAAAAATCGGGTTTGGAAATGAACTTCCGGAAAGTTCTATACAAAAATGTTGGTTATCAAACTATGTGTGAAATTTTGAAAATGAGTCAGAAGGAAAACACGTCAGACCATAGAGTGGAATTCTTTACGTTTATATCTCTGACATCGTGTGAGTAGATGGAAGTTTTTCATTGTTTAAAACTGTTTCAGTGATAGGCGTCGAAATTTCATATTTAATAATTTACGTATGTACAGTCCGGTGCACGGAAACTTTCCGATATGAGGAACAACTGTTTAGGTTGGTAGTCAATGGCACCACGCTCCCAGTTCAAACCCCGGTCAAAGATAGGAAGGCGTGCAACTGTCCTTTGTTTCGCGATGGCGGAGCTGAACCACAAGTTTAAGATACATTGAAACATAATTCAAAATGTGCCTCATCGAACTTCGATTATTTTATCAGCGATTATTCGGACAGGATTGCCAATCCTTTTCGAATAATGAACCTTCTCAGGTTTGTGTAGATTTCTTGGCAAGGGAATAAGGGATGAATTAAACCAATTTTGGTCTTTAACCGACTTTTCGTTTTTGAGTTATTTTGTCCACACACAGACACACACGGACCTTTTTTAAAAAATACTTTATTTTTGGATCCACGGGGGTCTCAAAACATGTATTTTCTTTGAAATCCCAACATCGAATTTTTGGGTGGAATACAATACTGTGACTTTGGTGGATGTAAAGTAAAGAAGACAGATGTAGTCGAGATAAAGAAACACTTTTATTTCCGTAAACAGTAACTTTGTACACTCGTTGCAACAGTAAGAAAGTCTTTTCCCATTCACCAACAGCACGGCTCCGAATTAGTAACACAACTGTCCCTTCTCCGTCGGCACGACTCCTCAACGCTTCACATACCTGTCTTCTGTCCCCCTTCTCACACTTTACCGCTATTTATATCTCCCAGGCACTCTTCTGGAAGCTTCAGGAACGTTCAGTTATTGCGATGAAATACAAAGCAGAAGATTCCAGAAGTCTCTATCCTTTTCTCTCTTTCGGCAAGCGCCCCAACAATGCGGCCATTCTCTGTCTCTTTCCTTCGGCTCCTTTGCGGTAGTGCCGACAATAATGCGATAGGTGACACTGCTGTTGTCGGCAATTAGATGCGGCGGGCGCGGTAGAGTAGTAGAGAAAGTAAAAAGAGAAAGCTTTGGATAGAAAAGGACTCGAAATATTTGACTTCCCCGAAAAATGTAATTCAGAAACATGTTAATAAAACTTTATTTATACGTAATTCGCAGTTATACGTATTAATTTGAATGAAATACAACAGTTTTTCGTGATTATACTGAGCATACGGCATACGTTATCTTAAAATAAACTCGAGGCGTATTTTCCTTATGCCAACCTGAGCCGGCGTGACAATGTCGTAGAAACAAACGAGAAATAAACATAAACACTTTCGGTATCTGGTATTTACTATTGAACAGCGGTTTTGTCTTTCAGTTCTCAGTTGCTTTTAACCAGCCCAGGAGAACAGAAAAAGAAAATCGTACACACTAGACCAGAAAGTAAAATTCATACGAGCTTAATCCACACAAAACCAAAATTGCTCTGATTTAGGAATTGTTTACACCACGCTACGTATAGTCATCAGTACAAAGTGAGGTTATGTACCTAATGCAAGAAAAGTAAAACAAACCAAATTAACTTATCTCTGCAATAGCAAGTTGAAAATAATGTTTTCTTCATATATAACTTTGTTGTTTGTAAAATGTTAGACATATAGGCCCATGTATTTCTTTTTTAAAAATATATTATGGATTATCAATTTAATTTGTAACTAATTCTGAGTTATAAATAATCTTCCCTCTTCCCCTTGATATACGTATAAATCTTTAATTTTCTGGAATGTTCTTTGAGGTGCTCTTCTTTCTGAATTACTTCTGTATTACTAGTAAGCATAAGGGATGCACAAAATCTCAACAGATCTCTTTAATGATAATTAAGATGCCGGTATGAAAATTATGCAATTCCACCCCCTCGTTTTATGAACACACCCGCATCTTAATTACGATAATTGTAGTCTCGTTGCATAATATACTGTTATCTCAATTAACATGGAGTAGATAATGGAATAAGCGTTTAGAAGAACAGTTTACACAAGAGTAGAGAAAGTCATATGAACTCAACGCATCAGATTGTTTTTTTAATTGCCCCTAATAAGACGTTCAAAAGAAAGTGAAGTTGAATCTTTGTTATTTAATTGTGCGATGTTCACGTTGGTGTGCCGACGTGCCTGAGGATGTTAGGTCCCGTCGATACCTGCCTGCCTGCCTACTGGGTTCCCAGAGGAAGGAAGTAAAAGCAGCAAGGATAATAAGATCCATTATCTTGCCCTTCCTTTTCATTTAACTCCCCGCTTTAAGAGATTTCTGTTGCCTGCCTGCATAAACAACTTCCCCTACCATAAACATTATTCCAGCACGGAGGCTGTTCGTCTTTATAAAACACCTGGGAAACTTAACTACCTCTGCAATAATTGTTCACTTTATATCTCTTCTCCGTATCTGGAGGGTTTAAGGTGCCTTTTAGGGTTTTAGCTATTTCAACTTTCTCTGTTATATCCCTATGGTAAATAGTATCTTAGATAGTGCGCCTCCAATACCACCTCTGCCACCACTATGATAAAAAACCGATCTAGTTGACCTTTATTTCTTCCAAAACACAAACACAAACTTCACTGCTTAGCTGTAAACAACATACTCTGAGAGTTAAATACTCTCACATACTGGCTAACACAACAATGACATTACCTGATGTGTTGCACTCACATGACTTTCTCTACTCTTGTACTAACCATTCTTACAAACTCTTATTCCTATATCTTCTTCGTGTTAGTTGAGATAAACATTTGTACAAATTATCTTATTGCTTATTTCCTTGTAGGTACAAGGGGAATATTAGAATACAGTAGGCTTTGAGCGATAGCCAAATGTTTTAAAGCTTTGAGATCCCGTTCTCTTTGCACACTTATATAAAAAAAATGAACAACGATGATCCATTTCACGAAAATTCTAAGTTTTCCGAAACTCACACACAGAACAAGGAATATCTCCGAAATGGTTCACCCTACAAGAAAATTTATTGAGGCATAAACTGTGTATTTTACCAAGATCTACATTTTTTGTATAGTATGATTTGGTCTATCTCTAACGGTTTACCAGTTATGCAAGAGTCCTCCAGAGTAAATACGACTACAGGAGCTATAGCCAGAAAATTCAAGATATACATTTCATTTTTCATCAAAATATCTCCAACATATGACATTTTAATCAAAATCGTTAGAGCCATTTTCAAGAAAACCAAAATATTCGAAAAATTTTCCATGTAAAGGGTAGTTTAGGGTGGGACTATTTTCTTCAAAATCTTCGTGTCACATCCTTGAAAGACATTAAACTTAAATACCAACTTTGGTTTTTAACCCACTTTTCGTTTTTGAGTTATGCTGTCCACAGACTGACAGACTGGCAGACTGACACAGATACACAGACGGACCTTAAATCGAATTTTTGGGTGGAATACAATACTTCCCCTACTAACCAGTAGAGAAAGTAAAAATGTATATACTGAATACAAAGTACAGATAATTACTTAAAACATTAAAATTGATTTTTAAATTTTTTAAAGTCATAGGCAGAGCCTGCATGGATATGAACTAAAAATGCCAGAAATATGAGAGCACTTACGAGCAAAAAAGCTTGGAAAATATGGCCATAAATATGACCTAGAATTTTTTGGGTACATTTTCGAAATATTCAAAGATTTAATGTTTAAATTAACATTATAGTGTAAATCTACTTTAAAACTGCAGCACACACAATAATATTCATTTTTTGTTGCATTTTGAACTTACTTAATTGCTCCATCCAGAACTAGCCCTCAGCTCTGCACAGAATGAAATAAATGTAACATTTTCAAGGAGAGCCGAAATGATAATTACAATAGAAAATTACATATTTTAAAGTTTTCAAAAAGGAACAAACCCCTATTTGCACGCAATATTGATTTGTAAAAATACCTGAACATCCCATGATGTCACTTCCTGTGCGTCTGTCTCTTTCTATGGAATACATATTTCCCCGGAAATATATGTTTGAGGCCCCCTGAATCCAAAAAAAGCATTTTTAGAAAAAGGTTCGTGTCGGTCAATCTGTGAACAGCATAACTCGAAAACGAAAAGTCCGTTAAAAACCAAAGTTGGTATTTAAGTTTAATGTCTTCCAAGAATACGACACGAAGATTTTGAAGAAAATAGCCTCACCCTAAACTACCCTTTACATGGCAAATTTTTCGAAAATTTTGATTTTCTTGGAAATGGCACCAATGATTTTGATTAAAATGTCATATGTTTAAGATATTTGTAGGACAAATGAAATGTTTATTTTGAATTTTCTGGCTATAGCCTATGTAGTCCTGTTTACTCTGGATGACTTCTAAATAACTCGTAAGCCGTAAGCGATAGACAAAATCTTACTGTACAAGAGGTGTAGATCTCGCTAAAACACACAATTTATGTCTCAATAAATTTTCTTGTAGGGTGAACCATTTCGGAGATATTCCTTGTTATGTGTGTGAGTATCGGAAAACTTAGAACTTTCGTGAAATGGATCATCGTTGTTCATTTTATTATATGTTAAGTGTGCAAAGAGAACGGAATCTCAAAGCTTTAAAATATTTGACTATCGCTCAAAGCCTAGTGTATTCTAATATTCCCCTTGTACCTACAAGGAAATCAGCAATAAGATAATTTGTACAAGTGTTCATCTCAACTAACACGAAGAAGATATAGGAATAAGAGTTTGTAAGAATGGTTAGTACAAGAGTAGAGAAAGTCATGTGAGTGCAGCACATCAGATTTTTTTCGATGTGGCCACTGGTATCTATTTTAAATGCCCTGCTCTGGGGAATACGCATTGAAATTCCTGCGGCAGATATTCGCATTTTTACATATGCATGTAAAACCTTCCACGCGCATTAGATATTCACCATATTCAATGAAATTTGACATAGATAACAAAATGTGTGGAAGCTCCAAACTAACAAAAAGAAACTTCACTTATCTCAGAATAAATACGCAATATAAATATTTTGATAAATTTAAGAGCCTAACCTAGAAAAAATATTGTAACTAATCTAAATATTCTTTGCAGTCTGTATCACATATTTACAGTACATAAGTGGAAGTATTGTATTCCATTAAACATTTTATACCAAAATGTCATTGAGAATACATGTTTTAGGATTTTCTGTATACAAAAAGAGATTTTTTTTTTCAAATATCGAGAAACACCGTTGTTATTAATACATTACACACCAGGTTCACAATCTACCTTTTTGTAATACTCGCTGTTAATTAAATATACCAGTTTTCCTGATAAGCATCCTTGTGAGTATACAATTTTATAATTTTAAAATGCCTCTCTTGTATTTTAATTTCATTTTTCCTATCAATTCACCCAACTTCCTAATCTCTAATGTGTTGTTAGACTTTCTAACTCTCATTTCAATTATTTCTCTCAATTAGTTCAACCACTTAACTGGAACCTATTTACCCCTTCATAATTTACCCAAATCGCAAGCTATTTCAGTTTTGGTTTTGTGTGGATTATGCTCGGAAAGTTATAACATTTCCTTTTCCTGATCTCCATGGTTGATTAAAAGCAATTGAGAACTGAACGGCAAACCTGCTTTTCAACAGTAAACATTTTTATCTTTACTTCTCGTATGTTACTAGCACATTGACGTACGGAAAGCGCTGGGCTCTACCAGCAAACGTCTTTGTCTTTTGTTTCCATGGCCGAAAGCCGCCCGCTCAGTTTCCGTGTTTGTCAACAAAGACAAGGAAAATACCGCTCGAGTTTAAGATAGCATATGAGGGATGCTTTTTATAATTACGTAAAATTGTTGTATTTCAATACGTATAACTGCTGGGTTACCTATAGAGCAGGTTCAATTGTATTAATTATTAAAAGAAAAAGTGTTAAAAACATAGTTTTAAAATCGAAATGCTATGCTATTTCCTTTAGAAACAATGGACATCGAGTTTGAAGATGTAAATGTAAAAACAGAATTTCAGTTGGCAGCATTGATTAAAGAAATGAATGGCGTAGCGATAAATGGTGCAAAACAAAACAACGATGTATGATAAATTAATACTCTATGTACGAGATAGTCTCCATAACAAGCTTTTGTAAGGATCGTTTATAGAAACCCGAATGTCAGCAATATTGTGCCTTTTGTTGGATATACAAATACGGTTCAAAGATGAACGAAACGGTATAACTGCACTATGTCCCTAGGAATGCAATAAATAACAGGGGTGGGCCCCATGGGCACCCAAACGCCACGCCGCAGGTTATGAATTCCAATTAGTTGGTTTCTATTTGTTCACCTTCACGGAATCGATCGCAACCCTGATTAGCCCAACTCTATTCCGATTTACAGCCTCCTCTATGCCCCAGGGACCTGCCCTCAATCCAGAATTAACAAAAAGTTACATTTAATGCAACAAACGGAACCAAATATGTTCCTTGTGATACCGTTATTGCAATAACACGATGGATTTCATGTTTTCCCCCCTGTTAAGATACAGTGCCTTCCTTTAAAAATCTTCGCTCTTGCTTAAATAAGTTGTTCATAAGAGAACTAGTAACTTTAAATTCAAGTAGCATCAGTACACATAATTTGTATTCTTTTTTTGTAGAGTGGACCATTTCGGAGATATTCCTTGTTAGTTGTGTGAGGTTTGGAAAACAAACTTTCGTCAAACGGAAGATCGTTATTCGTTTTTTATATTAGCCGTGCAAAGGGAGCGGAATTTTAAAGTTTTGTAAGATTTGACTATCGCTCAAAGTCTACTGTAGGAGACTGTATGGGCTATAGCCAGAAAATTCAAAATATACATTTCTTTGGCATAAAAATATCTCAAACATGTGGCATTTTAATCAAAATCGTAAGTCGTTTTCGAGAAAATCAAAGTTTTGAAGAATTTCATGTAAAGGGTAGTTTAGGGTGAAACAATTTTCTTCAAAATCTTGTCGCATCCTTAAAAGATATCAAACTTAACCCTTTCAGTTCCGGTGTCCATGATCATGGACATAGGCTTTTTTTCCCTATTTGTACTAGTTTTAACTTTTTTCTGCTATATTCTTATTATACTGTCTGTCACCAATTAAACATACATATTTGAGACGTTTTGAATTGTAAGAAATTATGTGTTTTACAAAGAAAAGATGCAAAATCCATACAACCGCAGTCAAATGATACCCCGTCATCATCCACGCGTGCCATCACACCGATTATTTTACGTGGGCTCTCCCCGTCCTTTACCTCAGTGCATGGCCAGTGCACTACGTGTTGCCTCAACGATCATTGCTATTCAAGCCAGCAGGCTGAAGGTGTCCCAGACCGCCTAATCTAAACCGGTTTCGAATTAGAGGAAGAACGGCATAAGTAGGAAAATAATTCGGTGCTGAAAGGGTTAAATACCAACTTTGGTTTTTAATCGACTTTTCGTTGTTGAGTTATGCTGCTCACACACACACACACACACACACACACACACACACACACACACACACACACACACACACACACACACACACACACCCTTGGATTCAGGGGGCCCTAGCTTTTATTAATTTTTGGAAACATGGCCTTCTAGAAATGTTGAGCATGGCTGCCGTAGAATCAGCATGGATACAAAAATGAAAGTATTTGTGCAGTTGTTACAAAGGGATTAGAAATGCGTGTATCGTTCTCTGGGAAACAAAAGATTGTGACGCTGAGATGCAGGAGGCCGTGGAATGAGGCGGAAAAAACAATATGACGCCGTAGCAGAAAGCAATCAGCTTGGGGCTGTAATACCCTGAGCCAGTAATTACTGTTGCCTGATTGCCTGCTCCAGGCGGCATCTCTAGATGATCTAACTCGCTCCAGGCTAGCACAGAATGCGCTGCGGCAAAATAGCGAACGAGCCAGCCAGCCAGCGAGCCAGCGAGCGAGTCATTGCAACGGCCACGAATAAATTAATACAAATTGTTTGGTGCGTGCGATGATGCAAACGGTATCCACCTGCTTCCGTTTATTTTATCGCTACTTATGTTAAATTATCAGCTTATCCCTTTTTAATTTATCACATAGAGGCGTTAATTTATTATATACGGCTTACTACCTCGCCATTCTTTTGTTATGTGCCGCCATTATCACTAGGTAATTCTTTTGTTTAGTTCATTGTCGCCAACTGCATTTCCATAAAACAATTGCGCATTACAAAACTCAAACTGTAGAGCAATTCAAAACTGTTTGGTGATGCCTCAAATGCAATAATAACTCAAAATTGTGTACCAAAACATAATACGAGTGTATGTAATGAAATCAATGCTTTCTGTAATGAACGGGGATACGAACTATTGCCAGATACTTCGATTTGATATATCGTTTGGGCGATGTGCTTCATTTTTTCTAAGTTGGCAGTACTAAGACAATGGCACTAATTGTAATAAATATGTTTTAGGTTATTTTTTACAGCATTTAGCATTTTCTGGTCAAATCTTTGCGATATAGCATATAAATTCATATATATTATTATAATCATAATCATGATAGTGATAATCATTGGTGGTGGCGGCGGTGGTGGTAATAAATAGAAGAATAAATATAAATTCGTAATATTTGGGACAATAAGGTTATACTAATAGTGTTCGACATCATGAGATATTTAGCACGAATATAAATAATGTGGAAATGTTGCCTTTGAAGTGAATAGAATTGCTGAACTTGAGGTAGAATTTGCAAGCTTGCATATTAATCGCAAGAGAGGCTGTTTTAACTGTTCGTGCTGGCCACAGCACTTCAAACTGTTGTTCACACTCGACCGTCCAATTGCTTCGTCAGCACACAGCTTTTTGGTGACTAAAGTGCTTCTCAGAACACTGAAGTAGGAAGTACTGCTGTGTTGCACTCACATGACTTTCTCTACTCTTGTACTAACCATTCTTACAAACTCTTATTCCTATATCTTCTTCGCGTTAGTTGAGATAAACATTTGTACAAATTATCTTATTGCTTATTTCCTTGTAGGTACAAGGGGAGTATTAGAATACAGTAGGCTTTGTGCAATAGTCAAATCTTTTAAAGCTTCTCTTTGCACGCTTAACATATAAAAAATGAAGAACGATGTTCCATTTCACGAAAGTTGTGTCGTATAGAAATACAACTTCTGTGACATGCCAACGCAAAGCATCCCTAAGTAATATGATACCATCCCTCGCTCATGTTTACTTTGTAATTATTTTTAACTGGAAGACATAAATAAGTTAAGGCTCTTATATGAGTCGGCATAGAAAGTGTGTGGACCTTGTTTTATTTTTTGTGCTGCGTAAGCAATTATCCCAACGGGGGAGTTAACGGCCTTTAAAGCTATAAGACATCCCGTTGGAAATGATTTGGTGTTACTTATGTCCTGAATGTCGTCTGTGTAACGCTGGCAGACCTGTTGCCAGTATTCAACGAGGACTTTACTAAATTCTTGAAGTTTTACTAATAAACTTCTTCTTATCTTTGAATTGTGCCTTATTAATTGCTGAGCTGCCTTGTTCTCGAGCTAAGGCTCGGGGCTTACCTACAATCCCGAAATCTATAGTCGTGTGTGCAAAACACCGTTACACGACAGTTGTAAGTTTTCCGAGACTGACACAAATAACAAGGAATATCTCCGAAATGGTTCAATCTACAAAAAAATTTATTTGCACATAAATTGTGTGGTTTAGCGATATCTACATTTTTTGTGGAGTAAGATTTTATCTATGTCTTACAGTTTACGAGTTATTCAAAAGTTATCCAGAATAAACAGGACTACATGGGCTATAGCCAGAAAATTCAAGATATACATTTCATTTTTCATACAAATATTTTAAACATACGGCATTTTAATCAGAATCCTTATAGCTATTTTCGATAAAATCAAAATTTTCCATGTAAGAGGTAGTTTAGGTGGAGGAATTTTCTTCAAAATCTCGCATCCTTGAAAGACATTAAACTTTGTTTTTTAACCAACTTTTCGTTTTTGCGTTATGCTGTTCACAAAGTGACAGATACACACAGGGACGTTTTTCTAAAAATGCTTTTTAAATTCATAGGGCCTCAAAACATATATTTCCGGTGAAATCTTGACAACGAATTTTTGGGTGGAATACAATACCTCCCCTACTTAAAATACGTAGTTGAGAAAGTAATGATTAGACCGCTATTTTGAACGGTTCAATGTTCTTTAAATGTGTTCGATGTCACCACATCTTTGTGTCAATCTGCTTGTCAAAAAATAACCGGAATTTTTTTTTTTTTTTTTTTTTTTTTTGCTGCAAAACTGCTCAATTTTGTTCAAATTCCATTGCAGACCTTCAAGGTAATCTCCCTGGGAGATAATGTAACGATTTCAGCGTTCAGTTTGTGTTCAAAACACTTCTTGAAGCCCATTTTTGAAAGTCTGGAAGTCACATGACGCTAGGTCCGGTGAATAAGGTAGATGTAGCATCCCCTCAATGCCTAATTCAGTGATTGTTTCTTGAGTCTTGATGACGCAATGAGCGTTCGTCACTGATCACACGAGGCATCCACTTTGCTGCAACTTTCCTATATCCTAGAACATTGTCTTCAGCTGATCCATGGGATATATTCATAATCCCTGCAATATTTGTTAAAGTCTTCCCATAATATGACATCAATTGTGTTGACTGGTTGCAGTCTTTGAACTTGAGGACTTCTCATGCCGTGGAGCATCCGCAAGGTCAGTTTTACCCTCCCCAAATTGTTGATGCCAGTCAAAAACTTATGATTTCCCCATGACTTGATCTTTGTAGGCTTGCTGCAACATTTCTGATGTTCGTGGTGGAATTTTGTCAAGAAGAAACTTAAGATCCATGTTGGTTACAGTAAACACGCCTGTACACGTGTCCTGCTTCTCTCCAAGTGCGTTCCGCAAGGCGAATGACGCGTATGCTATTACGTCACTCAAGGTTATAACTCTCCAGTGTTGCCAACGCAATCTCAAATGCGGGCGCTTTAAAATGCGCAGTATACAGAACCACACTGTACTGGAAATATTTTGACGTTCTGTAACATTTAATTTACGCCACTGATACTCTATTTAAGGAATTCAACCACAATCGTTCCCAAGTAAAATAATTTTTACGATGTATTTATTTTATTTGATACTGTAACACTATTACTTTTTCAATTATTTATTTCTCCTGCTTTTATAATCAGCCATAACCTTACATTTACCAATTTATGCCAATACATATACACTTATGAAGCGCTTGCAGTTACATAACCTCAAACTCTAACCTTTTTCAACACTGACTCCGTTATCCTTATGACGTGACGTCACGCCACGGAGTTTATAGTCACGGGAAGTTTTCGAATGTTACAGTATTAAAAAAATCTAATTATTTCTCAGTCAGAAAACGTATCAAACCAAATATGTGAATGACCCCTATCTTTTAGATTCTGTCTCTAAGACTCCAGATCTGGCGACAAGTCACATAGATACATTTTTAGTAAACAAATGGACTTGCTTGTTGGAACTGACGAGCATATCAAGGATCAATGATATAATCTAGACATCTAGATCAACGCTTGTGTGGCACAGTGGACACACCCCACCGACTTGGGGGGAAAAATCAATTACGTCAGCAGATTACAGTTCAAGCTTTACCTTAGACCCAGGTCGCTTTCTTCTGGTGGTTAATTGTGCCTTAATTTATAATAATAGCAAGCATGTTGGCCAGGATCTTTTAAAAGCCAACCCCGTGAACTCACTCAACTGAGTGAGTAGAGAGTGTCATGAGAAAGCAACTCATCGGGCTTCTAAATGATTTTAGCAGGTAAGTGATTGTGTGTGTATGTGTGTGCGTGCGTGTGTGTGCGTAACCCAGGCATGTATTGGGTTGTTGGAAACTATTTACAATAGTGAATAGAAAACAAGAAAGTTGCATCGTTAACCAAGCCCTTTGTTAGCACATAAACATTAGAGAGAGAGTGCGGGCAGATCGCCGATAATGAGTTTGTCATATTACCGGATACAGCCGAGCTGCGGTTGCCATAGCGACAATAATCAAGTCTCCACAAAGTACTAATTGTGTAAAACCCTCGTGGCGAACCCGAAACAATGGACATTTCACTCGCTTTGTCGCGCTGGTCGCACTTGCTGATGACGTCTTCAGAGCGCCTATCAGCATCTCTGAATCAATTCAATCTATACATCAGCTATGCCCAATTTATGTCTTAATAATTTTTCTTGTAGGGTGAACCATTTCGGAGATATTCCTTTTTATTTGTGTCAGTTTCGGAAAACAAACTTTTGTCAAACGCAACATCGTTGTTCATTTTTTTATATGTTAAGCATGCAAAGAGAACGGAATCTCAAAGCTTTAAAAGATTTGACTATCGCAAAAAGCCTACTGTATTCTAATATTCCCCTTGTACCTACAAGGAAATAAGCATTAAGATAATTTGTACAAATGTTTATCTCAACTAACTCGAAGATGATACAGGAATAAGAGTTACTGTAAGTGAGAGAGTAATTAGTTTTGTTCATTAATTCCCACGTTCCGTTCTGCCATTAGCTGAGAGGTCCCTTGCTCTGAAAATAAATATCTTTTAGCTGACAATGTTGGACTGCCACCATCAACTCCTGATTCGCTAATTAAACGGGGAGATTAGCGGACAGATTAGTTAGCCGGAGATGAAACCTCCATCAGGATTGCTAAATCTTCATCTGCCTTCCTCCGACAATTCTACGTCTCAGGGCTTGATCCAAATATTGTCCTACGGTGCATTGATTTAGATTGAAATGAGTTCACACCTGTATTCCACACTAATTATACGCAATCGGGTGTTTTATTATTAATTTAAAGGATTTAATGCTACATTCATATTATTTTCCTTACCTACTCTTCCATCCACTTTATGCTAATCGAGGTAAATATTTGTGGAACGATTAATTTCCTTGTAGGGCCAGGGGGAATATAGAATACACTAGGCTTTAAGTTATATTTACAACTTTTTAATAGTTGGTCGCTGTTTGAGAGCTTTGAAACTCTATTCTCTTTGCATGAAGGATGAGGAAAAGGAAATGTGTGCTGTTTATTTCCTTTCCCTAAATAAGTTTGGAAACTGTGTGAAAGACATAAGTACTAGGTGTAGATATAGCTAGGGAAAGGAAGAATGGATCGAAACTAATTTTCTTGGGCCCCTAGTTCAGTATCATTTAACGTTACTGGATGTGTCAACATTCCTGATCTTCCACTTTGCACTTTGCAAACGTGTGTGTAAAAATTTATTCCAATAAACGCGCTGGAATCCAATTATTCAATACCAAAACGACTCATTTTAACAACAAATGGAATATACAAGAATAAATTGTGTTTTGAAGCTGTATCTCTGTGTCGTAAATGCAGAAGTAAATGATAATGGAGTGGTGACATATTGGCAATCTGAACACTCGATAAATTTTATTTTTATTTGTATAATCATACACTATAGAGGAAAATGGTAGAGGAAGTTATGTTTCAGTTTAACGTCAGGAAATCGCCATAATAATACGCTAACACTTTGTCTATTGCCTGTGAGATAGATTCTAATGGCAATATGAATGAAAAGCTATGTAATAATCTGTTAAATATTTAATTGCATCGGTTATTAATAGATAACTGTGAATTTTAGATAAATAAGGCTGTGTTTGAAAACTTCCAGTAACTGTCACAAGTTGTGTGTTATTCAAGGTAAACTGAAGCCTTCTCTTCAACGTGAATGCAACATATCACCTTCTTAAACATAATTTTTCTGATAGCAACGTATGTCTTGTGTGTTTTCAGGGAGGTGTGGACATGGCAGCCCCTGTGAGCAACTGTGTTACGAACTGCATGATGGGATGTTCGAGTGTGATTGTCGGGATGGATTCGTCCTCCATCAGAACGGCTACAGCTGCCTGGGTAAGTACCTTAAGGACGCGAGTGACGTCCTTGTTCACAAGAAATTTCGAGAAAAATCGGCGCTATTTCATTCTCGACTATATAAGTGAGTCAGCCAGCCATAGTTGAAATCAGTCAATGTTGGAAAAAGCTAGCTTTTTAGTGAGTGTATCGTCGGAGTCGTAGTTTGTGAGACTACTGGAACTTAGCAGTATTACTAAAGTGTGTTTCAAGATTATGATAGGACAGAACAGCTGTAAGTTGCAAGGTTATGACGAATTGTTAACGATAAAACAGAGAACTGTCTTTTGTAATTCAGTTTTAGAGGAAATAACAGGCCTGAATATTTCATACCGGTTTAAAGCTATAAAGAAAACACACTCATATTTTAAAATGTTAATGACATTTTGTTCCAATAATCTTTCAGTGTTAAATATTAAGAAAACGGCTCAAAATTTATTACGATGTGAGAAAAAAGAATATTAAAATATAAAGGCTTTGGAGAACGAGAATCATTTGTTGATGACAAGAAATGACGCTTCGAAAAAGTGAGAAAAGAGGATCTAGTGTAACAAAATAGCTTGTTGGCCAAAACTCATTATAAATTGGAGTGCAGAAGCTAAAAAGTCAAATGTTATCTACAGATTACGTTTTATTATTTCGTATAATAGCTTTTCCGTTGCCAACGCCTGCAGATAAGACTTTCCGGGTGAGTTAGAACCGGGAACATTGGACAGCAAGATGAAGGTAAAAGAAATCTCTTGCCACAGAAAAGCAAACACAAAATTTTACGCCACAAACAAACATGTAAATCAAGTTTCACGTTCCTGGAATTCAGCTATCGCAGAGTTGCAGAGATTGAGGTGAGCCGCTTCTGAAAATTGTAAAGAAACGAGAATTCTTACAATTAGAATTAGGTCACAGAGTAAAAACTTGTATTTCAGATGCGGATAAGAAATATAACATTTCTAGGAACTTCGTTGGGGTATTCATAAAGTAGACAGGGATTGTATGTATAAAAGAACCAATTTCTAAAAGTGCTGTAGTTTCTTTCGTGCTTTAAGTCTCACAGAAGTGATTTACCAGATATGCTCAACGTCTTCTATGAACTAATGACGTCACCTTTGGCTCTATCCACACTCCCTTCGTATTTACCGTTCACTCATTGAGGTAGCCAAGAATTAGAGAAGTTGGTTTTTGAGTCCCATGTATGGGGCATAGCTCGCTTTACTATTATCGCCAATCCGTAGCGTATGATAACCCCGCATGGCTTAGCATATATTTGGCGGTCGCTACAAGGGGATTCTCCGATAAGCATTTCAGTGACTCCCGGCAACTTTTATGGAGAATTATATAAATCGGAAAACTTAGGAGATATATTACTACAAGAGTTATACTTCTGGTACTAAGATTCACAAAGATAGCTCTTTAAATCTCACAATTTAACTGAAATGCATTTTTTTGTAGGTTAACATTTTTGAGATGTACCTATTTTGGTATCGGTTTGAGTTTTGAAATACTAAAACTTTTTCAAACAGTAATTATTACTTACTAATGAACACAGTTGTCTAATGCAATATTTATTTTGAAATACAACAAAAAAAAGTCTATAACCTCAAAATATACATGACCACAAAATATAAAGAGGTTACATGACCTACATTAATTACGGATATCAATGCGAAAAAACTCAGTTCAAATGTTCACCTAACCAGACGAAAATAAAATAGGAAAGCTTATTAACAAATTAGCATCCCTAACCAAAGCTTTGAAATTCCATTCTCTTTGCACGGCCAAGAGATAAAGTAAACAACGGCCTTCCATTTGAGAAACGTTCAAGTATTTCAAAACTCACATAAATAATCAGGAATATCTCCGAAATGGAGATCTACATTTTTGTATAGTAAGATTTGGTCTATCTCTTACGGTTTAGCAGTAATACAAAAGTTAGCCAGATTAAACAGCACTACAAGGGCTATAGCCAGAAAATTCAAAATATACATTTAATTTGTCATAAAAATATCTTAAACATATGTCATTTTAATCAAAATCGTTAGAGCCATATTTGAGAAAATAAAAAAATTTTCTAATGTTCCATGTAAAAGGTAGTTTAGGGTGGAGAAATTTTCTTCAAAATCTTCGTGACACATCCTTAAAAGATGTTAAACTTAAATACCAACTTTGGTTTTTAACCGGCTTTTCAGTTTTGAGTTATGCCATGCAAAGAGACACGTGGTCGTTTTCGGGGTCTCAGAAGATATCTTTTCCTTGAAATCTGGGCGTCCGAACTTTGGATCGAAAAAGCACTTCCTCTATTTACTATGCGTAGTAGAAAAAGTAAAGAAATCCTACTTTGACAAATTTTTGTGTATGTCTGCAGCAATAATTTTCTGAGTCTTTCAACAGGTGGAAGGCCTGAATGAATTTACTGCTAGTTGGATCTGATAAAGTAGACGGTCAGCAATTTGACAGGGGCAGAATCTAGTGTCTGTTGGGATTAGTTTCCGGTGTCCACACCGTCCAGTAAAATTAACTGTTTGATTGATGTAAAAGTAGCCAACCCTGATCTCAGGGGATGCTTTGCTTGCGTAAGACCACAGCAAGCACGAAATACACAGATGAACCAAGACTTTGACTTTTTGTCCTCTCTTTTATGTACAGTATTCCACCCAACAATTTCATACCGATATTCTACTAGAAATAAATGTTTTGAGGTCCCTTGAATCCAGGAAAGCTGCGTGTGTGAAGAGCTGAACTCAAAAATAAACGGTCAATTAAAAACCAAAGTTGGTATATAAATTTGACATCTTTCAAGGATTCGACACGAAGATTTTGAAGAAAATAGCCCCATCCTAAACTACCCTTTACATGGAAAATTTTGATTTTCTTGAAAATGGCTCTAACGATTTTAATTAAAATGTCATATATTTGAGATATTTTTATGACAAATAAAATGTACATCTTAAATTTTCAGGCTATAGCCCCTGTAGTCGTATTTACTCTGGACGACTTTTGCATAACTGGTAAACCGTTAGAGATAGACCAAATAATACTATACAAAAAATGTAGATCTTGCTAAAATACACAATTTATGTCTCAATAAATTTTCTTGTAGGGTGAACCATTTCGGAGATATTCCTTGTTATGTGTGTGAGTTTCGGAAAACTTAGAACTTTCGTGATATGGAACATCGTTGTTCATTTTTTATAATTTTTAAGTGTGCGAAGAGAATGGAATCTCAAAGCTTTAAAACATTTGACTATCGCTCAAAGTCTACTGTATTGTAATAATCCCCTTGCACCTACAAGAAAATAAACAATAATATAATTTGTACAAATGTTTATCTCAACTAACACGAATAAGATAGATGTATAACTGTTTTAAGAATAGTTTGTACAGGAGTAGAGAAAAATATATAAGTGCAGCAAGCATTTTTTTACGCGACACGTTATGTCTGTTGACAAAGACGCAAACTGAGCGGGCGGCTTTCGGCCGCGGAAACAAAAGACAAAGACGTTTACTGGTAGAGCCGGCGGCAGCAACAAACGAGAAATAATGATAAACATTTTCTGTGTGTGTGTGTTTATCGTTGAACAGTGGTTTTGTCCTCCAGTTCCCAATTGCTTTTAACCAGTCATGCAGAAGTTAATCTAAACAAACGCAAAACTGAAACTGCTTCAGACTGAGCAAAATGAGGTCATACACATAACGCAAGACAAGTTAAACAATTCACTGATTTATTTAAAGGAGGACTAAACTAAAAATGTGTTGTTCTTTTTTATTTTTTTATTTATTTATTTTATTTATGTATTTTATTTTTTGTGTGCATATCTTCGTTCTTTGTAAACTTTTACAAATGTAGACCCACCGTAGAGCATTTCTTAAGCAATATATGATGCATTATCAGAATCTCATTTCTAAGTGTTTCTGGGTCACAAGTAATCTTGCCTCTTCCCCTTGCTATAAACTGTATTTAGCTATTCCACTTGGGGAGCAAATGACTGTAAACAAGGCCTATATATGATGCGGAAAGTAAGACAAATCGAAGTTGAGTGCGGGAAAGACTAATTAATATTGAGATGCATTGTTAGTGTGGAGTGGAGTGGAGTTGTGAGGTACTCCAGGCGCCCTAACGTGTGCCTTGTTAGCACAGAGCCTGGAGTTACTGTCAAGCAGTCTCCAGCCGATCTTCACAAATGTCTCCTCCACAAACTTACAAGCGACCGCGACAAACAGAACCTACAAACCTGATGTGTTACACTCACATGACTTTCTCTACTCTTGTACTAACCATTCTTACAAACTCTTATTCCTATATCTTCTTCGTGTTAGTTGAGATAAACATTTGTGCATATTATCTTATTGCTTATTTCCTTGTAGGTGCAAGGGCAATATTAGAATACAGTAGGCTTTGTGCGATAGTCAAATGTTTTAAAGCTTTGAGATTCCGTTCTCTTTGCACACTTAACATATAAAAAAATGAACAACGATAATCCATTTCACGAAAGTTCTAAGTTTTCCGAAACTCACACACATAACAAGGAATATATCCGAAATGGTTCACCCTACAAGAAAATTTATTGAGACATAAATTGTGTATTTTAGCAAGATCTACATTTTTTGTATAGTATGATTTGGTCTATTTCTAACGGTTTACCAGTTATGCAAAAGTCGTCCAGAGTAAATACGACTACAGGGGCCATAGCCAGAAAATTCAAAATATACATTTCATTTGTCATCAAAATATCTTAAACATATAACATTTTTATCAAAATCGTTAGAGCCATTTTCAAGAAAATCAAAATTTTCAAAAGAATTTCCATGTAAAGGGTAGTTTAGGGTGGGGCTATTTTCATCAAAATCTTCGTGTCGCATCCTTCAAAGACATTAAACTTAAATACCAAGTTTGGCTTCTAACCGACCTTTCGTTTTTGAGTTATGCTGTCCACAGACTGACACACACACACACACACACACACACACACACACACACACACACACACACACACACACACACACACACACACACACACACACACACACACCTTTTTCTAAAACAGATTTTTTTTTATTCAGGGGGTCTCAAAACATATTTCCGGTAGAATCTCGACATCAAATTTTTGGGTGGAATACTGTACTTCCTCTACATAATAGTAGACAGTAGAAATCTGATGTGTTGCACTCACATGACTTTCTCTACTCTTGTACTAACCATTCTTACAAACTCTTATTCCTATATCTTCTTCGTGTTAGTTGAGATAAACATCTGTACAAATTATCTTATTGCTAATTTCCTTGTAGGTACAAGGGGAATATGGGAACACAGTAGGCTTTGAGAGATAGTCAAATGTTTTAAGAGCCGGTCGTTATGTGATGAGTTTGACATTGCATTCTATTTGCATGGCTGAATAATAAAAAATGAATGATCCCATTTTCTCAATCCTACTTGAGAAAAGTATACATATCGGAAAAATTCATATGAATAACAAGGAATATCTCCGAAGTGGTTCAGACATGAACCGTGTATGCCAACAAAATGTAATTTTTTTTTTTTTTTTTTTTTTTTAAATTAACGTCCTCCAACATAATGTCATATCGGACGAATGAATGGAATGAAATGGGTGAAATGATGCTCAAATGAGCCCGAGGTCCATGAACCTTTAAGTTACCCGACATTCGTCTTCTCAGGGTAGGGAAAACCTCGGAAAAAAACCTTACCCGGATAACTTACCCTAAGCGAGATTCGAACTCGCGACCTCTTGAACGTGAGGCAGACACGCTAGCCATCACGCTACCGAGGCGGGCAAATCTTTTGTGTAACAAGATTTTCTCTACCTATTAAGTCTGATTCTCAACAAAAGATAACAATAACGATAACCAGAATGAGAAAGTTGAAATCAATCAATCAATCAATCAATCAATCAATCTCCTGTATCTCTTTAAGAGGAGCACAGAATATTCTACAAAGGACATCTATTTTTAGCCAACTTCTTTACTTCTGCGCATGTTTTCTTCAAGAACTGTTTTCTTCCATGAATGTCTGTGTCTTCCTCTCGCTCTTCTACATTAAGAATTCCAGCCGATCTCTCTACTGCTTTGTTTTCTATTCTTAGTGTATATCCTATCCAATTTCACTTTCACCTCCATTTAAGTAACGTGCTAGTCCCTAGTAACTTAGACCATCTGGTGACGTAAAAGTGATTCCACACATTTTATCCTTAGTTTTTGGAAACAAAAAGAAAGCACAAATTGTGGGCTAGGTCAGGGCTGTATGGTGGTCGGTCCATGGTGCATCGAGATACTCAGTTGTTTTACTGTGCGCGATGGTGCGTTGTCATGATCAGCGTCCGAATGTTTGACATATCGTAGTTTTTGTTTGTTGTTTTTTCATGTCAAATATAAGCGACGCACCATTTTACAGATGTAGATTAAAATTATTCAATTCTCGTGGGCCATATAAGGTTATGTTTTGGCTTTTTAACGCTTTCTGTCATTTTCTTGCCATTTTTACCTTCTCTACTACGTGTAGTATTAAAGTAGATAAATTCGATGTCGAGATTCACCAGAAATATATGTTTTGAAGCCCCCTGAATCCAAAAAAAGACACTTTTAGAGAAAGGTCAGCGCGTGGGTGCGTGTGTGTGTCTGTGGACAGCATAACTCAAAAACGAAAAGTCGGTTAAAAACCAAAGTTGGTATTTAAGTTTAATGTCTTTCAAGGATGCGACACGAAGATTTTGAAGAAAATAGCCCCATCCTAAACTACCCTTTACTTGGAAAATTGTTCGACAATTTTGATTTCTTTAAACTTTCTAACGATTTTGATTAAAATGTCATATGTTTGAGATATTTTTATGACAAATTAAATGTATATTTTGAATTTTCTAGCTATAGCCTATGTAGCCCTACCTTAAGAAATAGGCCAAATCTTACTATACAAAAAAAATGTAGATATCATTTGTCCAAATGAATTTCTTTTTGTGCTTGTTATTTGTGCGAATTTTGAAATACCTAAAATTTTTTCAAATGGAAGGTTATTATTTAATTGTTTATATCTTAGGTGTGCAAAGAGAACCCAATTTCAAAGCCTTCATATAGCGACCAATTTTAGATTTGACTATCGCCGAAAGCCTACTATATCCCCATATTCTCCTTGCAATAAGAGTAGAGAAAGTAATGTGAGTGCAACACATTTAGTTTTTGTGAGGAGAAATTAATTTTTGGGTGAACGCAAAATCTTCAAATGCTGATAATTAACAGAGTATTAAGCCAAATCAAAGAAAGAAACTAAATCAACTAATTAGCAATTAGCCGTCAAATATAAACGAATTTCATTTGTTTTTAGGAACATGGCGCTCTAAAAGTTTTGAGTGTGCCTCTCATACTTGACTTGATCTCATCTGTATGTTTACAGGGACGTTGCAAGGCACCTCGGGCATTCTTTTTGTGCAACCTTTGACAGGGAGGGCATCTTACGAGGGTGAGAAGACCCTGCGCAGTAACTTACCATTTACAACGTGGCTCTTAATTAACAGAGAGCAGGGTGAGGCAATCTGGTGCCAAGCCTCCCCCCCCCCCCCCTCCCCCCCATCTTCCTTCCTTACAGGCGAGGTTATGAGCGCCGCGACGCGTATTAAAGCAAAGCTTTCCCGCCTCACTGGATGTGACCCGCAGCTGGAAAATCATGTACTGTGAAATCAGATTCCGTGTACGTATTATACACTTGTTGACGTGCGTTGTCTTCTGTCTAACTTGTGAGACGCATATGCAGTTTAGGAGGGGGACAATTGATGGAATCTACGTAGAAACGGCCTAACCCTCAAAACTAGAAGATTCTGATTAGTGCTGCCATCTCTTGTTTGGAACAAACACTAATCGTTTATCGATGGTGTTATATCAAAAAGCTTCATTATAACTAAATATCTTTCCTTCCTTTCTTTCTTTTCTTTCCTTCTTTCTTTCTTTTCTTTCTTTCTTTTCTTTCGTTTCTTTCTTTCTTTCTTTGTTTCTTTCGTTCCTTTCTTCCTTTCTCTGTTTCTTTCGTTCCTTCCTTCCTTTCTTTGTTTCTTTCGTTTCTTCCTTCCTTTCTTTCCTTTCTTTCTTTCTTTCTTTCTTTCTTTCTTTCTTTCTTTCTTTCTTTATTTCTTTCTTTCTTTCTTTCTTTCCTTCTTTCTTTCCTTCTTTCTTTCCTTCCGTCTTTCTTTTTGTATTCAGGGAGTTTCCAAAGTTGTGCTTAAGGCCAAATCTCGGTATCGAAGTTTTCACTGTAATAATGTTTCCCATACTGACTCTAAGTGTGTAAGTGGGATCGAACCCGGGCCACCTAGGTGGTAGGTCAGCGGTCTAACCACTCAGCCACGGCGCCGCCTGATTATCACTGAATACAACCACTTTATTTCTTACTATCTAATATTTGAGATCTTCTGAATCACATAAACGGTCTAAAAATAGAATAAATATATTAGATTAGGATTTCTAATTTTAGCATAGTTCCACCAAGATGGACTTCAGTTATGTCTCCAATTTTTCATGCATATTACAGAAGTCTATTTGGTAAAGAAGTGTCACATTTTGACTCACCTGGTTTTAATTGAGTGACTTAACATATAAAAGATGAATCTCGATCTTCCATATGACGAAAGTTTGTTTTCGAAAACTAACACAAATGACAAGGAATATCTTCGAAATGGTTCACTCTAAAAAAAAAAAAAATTCATTTGAACGAATTCTGGATGAATTTTGCAAATTAATATTTTTTTGTAGAGTGAAGTATTTCGGAGATATTCCTTGTTATTTGTGTGAGTTTTGAAAAAACAAACTTTTGTCAAATGGAACATCGTTATTTATTTTTTGTCAGCCGAGCAAAGAGAACGGAATCTCAAAGCTTTAAAACATTTGACTATCGCACAAAACCTACTGTATTCTAACACTCCCCTTGTACCTACTAGGAAATAAGCAATAAGATAATTTGTACAAATGTTTATCTCAACTAACACGAAGAAGATATAGGAATAAGAGTTTGTAAGAATGGTTAGTACAAGAGTAGAGAAAGTCATGTGAGTGCAACATTCAAGTGTTAAGTGACTGTTTGTTTTTTCACACGAGATGTTTCACTTGGGTGCTGCTGGTTGCCTATAGCGGCGCTGTTAACTGATTTCTCGCGCAGCCTGTGTATGTATGCGCCAACCCGCTGTGTAATTTTATTGATGTTGGCGTAGAAAGTGAGTTATGTGGCTAAACTAATTCCGGGGCTGGAATGAATTGGTGACGGGTTCACTTGTTTCAGACAAAAACCAGATAGTGATGCGAGACCGACCAGTGCCACGAATAAATGATACAAGGCAGGCAATCGATCCCTGTATCACTGTTTAGTTCCATGCCTCATCTACTTTTTAAGGCAACCGTCTCGTCTGCGTGCCTCTTAATAATGGCACGTTAATAGCTGCCACACCTGAGTCACATCGACATTTTTGATTTTCTTGAAAATGGCTCTAACGATTTTGATTAAAATGTCATATGTTTGAGATATTTTTATGACAAATGAAATGTATATCTTGAATTTTCTGGCTATAGCCCATGTAGTCGTATTTACTCTGGACGACTTTTGCATAACTGGTAAACCGTTAGAGATAGACCAAATCTTACTATACACAAAATGTAGATCTTGCTAAAATACACAATTTATGTCTCAATAAATTTTTTTGTAGAGTGAACCATTTCGAAGATATTCCTCGTTATTTGTGTAAGTTTCGGAAAACTTAAAACTTTCGTAAAATGGAATGTCGTTCATTGTTTTCTGTGTTAACCGTGCAAAGAGAAGGTAATTTGAAAGCTTTAAAACATTTGACTATCGCTCAAAGTCTACTGTACTCTCATATTTCCCTTGCACCTACAAGGAAATAAACAATAAGATTATTATTATTTATTTGTGCCAAGAAACTTACCCGCCTGATAGTCGTATTAGTTGAGATAAACATTTGCAGAAATTAACTTATTGCTCTTTTTCTTGCACGTGATACGGGAATATGGTTTAAATTCCGTTCTCTTTGCACGACTAACATATAAAAAAATGAACAGGAATGTGGCATTTGACAGAAGTATAAAATAAAAAGGAATATCTTCGAAATGGTTCACTCTACAAAAAACTTTATTGAGACATAAATTGTGTATTTTAGCAAGATCTACATTTTTTGTATAGTATGATTTGGTCTATCTCTAATGGTTTACCAGTTATACAAAAGTCACCCAGAGTAAATACGACTACCGGGGCTATAGCAAGAAAATTCAAGATATACATTTCATTTGTCATAGCAATATCTCAAACATATGACATTTTAATCAAAATCGTTAGAGCCATTTTCAAGAAAATCAAAATTTTCGAAACATTTTCCATGTAAAGGGTAGTTTAGCGTGGGGCTATTTTCTTCAAAATCTTGGTGTCGCATCCTTGAATGACATTAAACTTAAATACCAACTTTGGTTTTTAACCGACTTTTCGTTTTTGAGTTACGTTGTCCACAGACGCACACATGCACACACGCGGATCTTTTTCTAAACATTTTCTAAACGTATATTTCCAGTGAAATCTGGACTTCCAATTTTTGGGTGGAATACAATACTTTCTCTACTTTACTATACGTAGCAGAGAAAGTAAAAAATCATAGCCCATAAATGTTCTGTAGTTAGGTTCATTTTTAGGTGAACGTAAAATGTTTAAATACTGATCAATTAAGAGCAAATGACACAAACTACAAAGCAATCAACTCGCAAAAATCAGAATGGAGCTGTAAATATAAACACATTTCACGTGTTTATAAAAACGTGGTATTCTAAAAATGTTTGGAGTCGTACTCACATTAATTAATAATTACCTGTAAACATTTATTGTAGTAGCAGTACGTGTTACTATATAACTGGTATCATTTCATCATTTAATGACAAGGATATATTCACTCATGTAACATATATTTTGGTAATCAGCTTTGTTAACAATATAGATAAAATCGGGAAAATGGCGTTGGGAATCTAACTTTATTTAACGTTACAACGGTTCCAAAAGCAACAAGTGTCACGTTTAATATAGCTGATCCAAATTTTAATACCAGTTGCATACTTCTGCAGTAGAATATAACCATCAAGGTACACTGCCGGGCATAAAATATGGCCCGTAATAGAGCACAGCTGTTTGTGGCGGTTATCCCGCATTTGGGAGGTTTTCCCTTTGATTACTGTGGGCGAACTTCTTGACCAATGGGCTTTCACTTTCTCTACTACGTATAGGATAGTATAGTAGAGGAAGTATTGTATTCCACCCAAAATTCTATGTAGAGATTTCACCGGAAATGTATGTTTTGAGGCCACCTGAATCCAAAAAAAGCATTTTTAGTAAAAGGTCCGTGTGTGTGTGTCTGTGTGTGTGTCAGTCTGTCAGTCTGTGGACAGCATAACTCAAAAACGAAAACTCGGTTAAAAACCAAACTTGGTATTTAAGTTTAATGTCTTTCAAGGATGTGACACAAAGATTTTGAAGAAAATAGCCCCACCATAAACTACCCTTTACATGGAAAATTTTTCGAAAATTTTGATTTTCTTGAAAATGGCTCTAACCATTTTGATTAAAATGTCATATGTTTGAGATATTTTTATGACAAATGAAATGTATATCTTGAATTTTCTGGCTATAGCCCCTGTAGTCGTATTTACTCTGGACGACTTTTGCATATCTGGTAAACCGTTAGAGATAGACCAAATCATACTATACAAAAAATGTAGATCTTGCTAAAATACACAATTTATGTCTGTATAAATTTTCTTGTAGGATGAACTATTTCGGAGATATTCCTTGTTAAGTTTCAGAAAACTTAAAACTTTCATGAAATAGAACATGGTTGTTCACTTTTTTATGTTAGCCGAGCAAAGAGAGCGGAATCTCAAAGCTTTAAAACTTTTGACTATCGCACAAAGCCTACTGTATTCCTATATTCCCCTTGTACCTACAAGGAAATAAGCAATAAGATAATTTGTACAAATGTTTATCTCAACTAACACGAAGAAGATATAGGAATAAGAGTTTGTAAGAATGGTTAGTACAAGAGTAGAGAAAATCATGTGAGTGCAACATAGCAGTTTTTTTATAGTATTTTACATTCTCTGGTCAAATCCTTGCAATATGCTTTTCTAAATTTTTCCCTCTCACTACGCTTTAGAATTTATTGGTTTTATGATATAGCTGGTTAAAGTTTACCTTGATTGTCAAGAACTACATAAAAGAGCAAGATTTTGTAAGGATGGTTTGTATGATAGTGACTAGAGAAATTCAAATTATTTTGCTTATTTTTCTGTCTTTTGTAGCATTGAGGATATAAAGAGAAGAAGCGCCGCAGTGTGCCTTTCTTTGATTACTTGCAGTAAAACTGCAGACAGCGCGGTGTATGAAACCGCCTGACTCAGCAAACTTAAATGCAAATAGTACAAAAACCTCTATGCATAATGATTACTTCAAAACCTTCAGATGCAATGAAGCGACAGCTTCAAACCAGTTAAAACTGAATGCATTGGCTGAAAGCAAGCGCAGTTCAAAGCTTCCAAGAAAATCGGACGTGTTGTATTCACATGACTTTCTCTACTCTTGTACTAACCATTCCTATATCTTCTTCATGTTAGTTGACACAAACATTGACAGAAATTGGTTATTGGTTATTGCCTTGTAGGTACAAGGGGAATATTAGAATACAGTAGGCTTTGAGCGATAGTCAAATGTTTTAAAGCTTTGAGATTCCGTTTTCTTTGCAGACTTAACGTATTAAAAATGAACAGCGATGTTCCATTTCACGAAAGTTTTAGGTCTTCCGAAACTCACACACATAACAAGGAATATCTCCGAAATGGTTCACCCTTCAAGAAAATTTATTCAGACATAAATTGTGTATTTTAGCAAGATCTAAATTTCTTGTACAGTATAATTTGGTCTATCTCTAACGGTTTACCAGTTATGCAAAAGTCGTCCAGAGTAAATACGACTATAGGGGCTATAACCAGAAAATTGAAGATATACATTTCATTTGTCATAGAAATATCCTCAACATATGACATTTTAATCAAAACCGTTTGAGCCCTTTTCAAGAAAATCAAAATTCTCGAAAAACTTTCCACGTAAACGCTACCTTATTTTGGAGGAATTTTCTTTAAAATCTTCGTGTCGCATCCTTAAAAGATATAAAAGTTAAATACCAACTATGGTTTTTAATCGACTTTTCGTTTTTGAGTTATGCTCTTCACAGACACACACACACCTTTTTCTAAAAATGCTTTTTTTTTATTCAGGGGGCCTCAAAACGTATTTCCGGTGAAATCTTGACATTGAATTTTTATGTGGAATACAACACTTCCTCTACTTTACTATACATAGAGAAAGTGAAAAAAAAAAAAAAAGACGTATTCCTGTTTCCTGCATTGGAAAATACAAATAACAAGGAATATCTCCGAAATGGTTAACTACAAACATTTTGTTGGACATAAGTGATGTGTTTTATGTAGATCTATATTTTTTGCAGTAAGATTTTATCCATGTGTTAACAGTTATACAGAAGTTATTCATAAAAGTATAACTTATTGGACATTCCCAAAAAATTAGATTTCAATTCTATTTGACATAAAAACGTAATAGCATATGATATTTTAGTGAAAATTGTTGGAGCCATTTTCCATAAAATCAAAATTTACAGGAAATGTTCCATATAAAGGACCAAGTTTGGTATTAAATGGACCAATAGATTTAATGATTTAGAAAAAGACATTCATTTAAAAAAATACATGAACGGTGGTATGAATTTTGAAATAGCACCGATAGATTGTATTCATAAGTTTTTGTTTTCAGAGATTGGGGACAGATTTTTTAAGTTGAGCATCGGTAAATATGGTAACTTGTTTGGATAGTTTTGAAAATAAGTTGGATACAACTTTGAAACTATTCAGCGTTTGAAGAAATTGCAATATTACTGAGATAATTGAAGATTTTAGTTTCTTATTTTAGATTCTGTTGCTTCACTGTTAATAACTCCAATTTTACCTTAATGTGTGGGGCTATAAAATACTGGGATAGTGATAGAACCTAAGTTTAAGAACCTAAATATCCGGGACTTGGTAATAAGTAAATTGAAGATGTAAGAAAGCATGGGGATTGCCCAGTTGGTTCTTTTCGGTGCAAGCGTCCGTCCGCAGCTGGTTGTGTTTTTTTGCCCTAGGGCAATTTCAGTTCCCTTCTCGCATCACATAAAACGAATGAGCCAGTAGAACATCTCTCTTCGCTCTTTGTGGCCGGTTTTTCTTGCCGAGTTGTTTTATCAGAGCTTTGGTTGCCTTCGGCATCTCTCTGTTCATCATTATTATTTCTTGACTTATTTTAGCACCGGTTTCATTTACCGCTTTTTGTGTCCATCACGAATATTAATTGTGCACACATTTACGATGTATTTTATGTTGGCAGACTTATTTAATACGTAACTTTTATTTTCTACTGTTTATTTTAGATAGTGAAATAAAACATGCGCGCGCGCGCACACACACACACACACACACACACACACACACACACACACAAACATGTGTGTGCAATTTGGCAAATCTCACCTCTGACACCAAGGTGACAAAGGCTACAGAAGCCCAGTCCAGTTCCTTTTTTTTCCTTTAGTCTCTTCTAAAACATTTTGCACAAACGCAGTTATTTTTTACCGAAATTAATACAGTCTGCAGTCATTTGTGATATTACAACTTACAACAGTTTTCTTCACATGACCTTGACTCAGTCCTTTTGCTATCCTTATTCACTTTCTGTGTCCCTCTTACGATACAATCACTCAACACTCATTACAACTTCTTCAGTTCGACGCGACGTATCTTTCACGGCGACAGTAACACACATGTCTAACTGCAAGTCTTCCAACTCGTCTCATGTCTATATATAGCGAGGATGACATAAAATGGACCTTTCTCGAGCTTCTACAAACAGGCCGGCCGCCGGACACTTCTCGAATCATCTGGAAAATCCTTTGCGTTTGCCGCTCGATTGTTGTTAATTACGTGTTTGCTCCCGTGAGCGCTGTGGGCAAGCTTGGCCTTGAGCGCATTTGCTACACGCCGCGCCAGTGGGTTGAGGCAGCCCGGCCTCAACCATCCTTTGTTGTGTTTTCACTGCCGTGGGCCGGAGACATAATATTATTTATCCTGTTTTTAGGTATTTATTTTTATCTCATCTTTTTATATGCATAATTTACACCGTTTTTACTTCACTACGTAGAGGAAGTATTGCATTCCTCCCAAAATCCGATATCGAGATTTTACCGGAAATATATGTTTCGAGGCCCCCTAAATAAAAAAGCAGTTTTAGAAAAAAGTCCGTGTGTGTCTGTGTCAGTCTGTGGACAACATAACTCAAAAACGGAAAGTCGATTAAAAACCAAAGTTGGTATTTAAGTTTAACATCTTAAGGGATGCGACACGAAGATTTTGAAGAAAATTCCGTCACCCTAAACTATCCTTTACACGGAAAATTTTTCGAAAATTTTGATTTTCTCGAAAATGGCTCTAACATTTTTTATTAAAATGGCCTATGTTTAAGATATTTTTGTGGCAAATGAAATGTATATTTTGAATTTTATGGCTATAACACATGAAGTCCTGTTCACTCTGGATGCATTTTGAATATCTCGTAAACCGTAAGAGATAGACCAAATCTTACTACACAAGAAATTTAGATCTTGCTAAAATACACAATTTATGTCCAAATACATTTTTTGTAGAGTGAACCATTTCGAAGATATTTCTTGTTATTTGTGTGAGTTATGGAAAACACACTTTCGTCAAATGGAACATCGTTATTAATTTTTTTATTTATTAATCCCGCAAAGAGAACGGACTTTCGTATCATCGTAAGTGATTCAGGATTTGTCTTTCGTCTCTGAGTAACAAAAGAATGGCGTATTGCAGGGCTTCTTCTGGGGTAGTTGTGATTCTTTGCAGCCCTTTGATTTGTTTACGAGTTGCTGCCTGAATACACATTGTAAGGTTTCTTGTTATATACTATAATGTTATCAGCAAATACGTACGCTTGTGGTGGCCGAAGTGCTATTACTGTTTTTTACAAGTGGAAGGATATTCATCACGCAACGCGCTCGTGATAAAAATTGCAGAGTAGGCATAAAAAAGCTCCACGTTCCAGAAGATGCGTGCATGTTTTTATTTGGAAAACAACAAAACTCGACAATAAATGCTTTGTGATTTATTTTTAGTTGCCTTGTAGTTGCAAGGGGAATATGGGAATACAGTAGGCTTTGAGCAATAGTGATAGTTATAAAATATCGTTCTCTATGTTTGGTCAGGGGATAAAAAGTCAATAACGGCCTACTGTTTGAGAAAAATATAACTATTAAAAAATGCAGACAAATAATACAGAATATCTTCGAAATGGTTCACTCCATAAAAAATGTAGATATTTAACATAAATTGTGTATACTGCTGACATCTACATTTTTGTGTAGTAATCTTTTGTCTATCTCTTACGGTTTACCAGTTATGTAAAATTCATCCATGTTGAAGAGCACTTCTAAGGAAATTTCCAGAAAATTAAACATATGCATTTAATTTGTCATGAAAATATGGTGTTTCAAACAAAATCCTTAGAGCTATTTTAGAAAAAATAAAAATTTGTGAAGAGTACTGCATGCACGGCTTAGTACGGGATAGGGGAACTTTCATAAAGAATCTTTGTGTCGCATTCTTGAAAAATCTGATGTGTTGCACTCACATGACTTTCTCTACTCTTGTACGAACCATTCTTACAAACTCTTATTCCTATATCTTCTTCATGTTAGTTGAGATAAACATTTGTACAAATTATCTTATTGATTATTTCCTTGTAGGTGCAAGGGGAATATTAGAATACAGCAGACTTTGTGTGATAGTCAAATGTTTTGAAGCTTTGAGATTCCGTTCTCTTTGCACGCTTAACATATAAAAAATGAACAACGATGTTCCATTTCACGAAAGCTTTGTTTTCCGAAACTCACACACATAACAAGGAATATCTCCGAAATGGTTCACCCTACAAGAAAATTTATTCAGACATAAATTGTGTATTTTAGCAAGATCTACATTTTTTGTATAGTATGATTTGGTCTATCTCTAACGGTTTACCAGTTATGCAAAAGTCGTCCAGAGTAAATACGACTACAGGGGCTATAGCCAGAAAATTCAAGATATACATTTCATTTGTGATAAAAATATCTCAAACATATTATATTTTAATCAAACTCGTTAGAGCCATTTTCAAGAAAATATACATTTTCGAAAAATTTTCCATGTAAAGGGTAGTTAAGGGTGGGGCTATTTTCTTCAAAATCTTCGTGTCGGATCCTTGAAGGACATTAAAGTTAAATACTAACTTTGGTTTTTAACCGACTTTTCGTTTTTGAGTTATGCTGTCCACAGGCACACAGACCTTTTTCTAAAAATACTTTTTTTGGATTCAGAGGTTCTCAAAGCATATATTCCTGGTGAAATCTCGATATCGAATTTTTGGGTGGAATAAATATTCCCTACTTATCAGTAGAGAAAGTAAAAAGAAAGAAAAAAGAAAAGAAGACATCGATTAATACAAAATTTGGTATTTAAGTTCACCTCCTTCCAAGGATGAGAGTATCCATTCGTTAAAAAATTCATTATTGCAAAAGCTACATATGTTCAAGATATTTTCCTGACATGAAAAGTATATTTTGAATTTTTTGGCTGTAGCTCATGTTGTCCTGTTTGCTCTGAATGACTTTTCCATAACTCGTAAATCGCAAGAGATAGCCCAAATCTTGCTATACAAGAAAGTAAATCTTGCTAAAACACAGAATTTATGTGCAATACACTTTTTTGTAGAGTGAACCATTTCGGAAAATTTCTTGTTATTTGTGTGATGTTTAGAAAACTTTAACTTTCGTCAAATGGAACATCGTTATTAATTTTTTTATGTTGGCAGTGCAAAGAGAACAGGATCTTAAAGCTTTAAAAGATTTGACTATCGCTCAAAGCCTACTGTATTCCCATATTCCCCTTGTACCTACAAGGAAATGAGCAATTAGATAATTTCTGGAAATGTTTATCTCAACTAACACGAAGAAGATGTAGGAATAAGAGTTTGTAAGAATGGTTAGTACAGGAGTACAGAAAGTCATGTGAGTGTAACACAGACTTTTTCGTTATGATTGCAATGTAAACTTGAAGATCGTAAGACACAAAGTGTGTAGCTATATTGAGTGCCCATTATTCAGCAGAACTTGAAGCAGGTGCAGTGCTGTAAATCTCGGAGCACGTAAAACCGATTTCACAACTTATTAAAAGCTGATACATTGGATTCCTGTGAAATGATATATGCAGCGCTCAAACCGACGGGCAGGTGACAGTGACCTGTCAGCCTTGATGTTGGTAATCCTGTTTTACACGCTGTTCCCCTTTTTGTGTCAGTGTGACAGCAATGCATTTTTATTTGCAAGCTCCGACACACAACACTTCATTTGTGTCGTCGTGAAAGTATAGGGTGTTTTTTACCCTGTTATATCATCATCAGCGGCAGTAGCACTGATAGTGCCAGCATTACTTCTCCGACTTCTTAAAAGAAGCGTGTTAATTACTTTTAACGTGCTGGCAGGGAATATCCAACGGTGAACGAAAGAAGTGGGTTAAATGATGCTCATTTATTGATACAATCAATATATACGTCTCCGTCATTAGTAGTGTTTTGATTTCACTGAACATCTACTAGCACAAAGCGCCATCTACAATGACACATCGGAACTAATAAATTTTGTCGGACTCGGAAGTTTAGCCGACTTTTTCTCAAGGAAATATAATATACAGGGTCTCTCGTGTAAGCCAAGACAGTGCGCGTGTGTATATGTAACGAAGGGGGACACCTCGACCCACCGCGACCCTTTCCCCAGGGGGAAGGAATGAGACGAACTGAGGCCGTAGGCATGACAGAGAGCGGAACCACCAGTGGCGGCTCCTGCATGATTGCATACTCGCAACTGCACACGCACTAATTTTTTCCTGTATGTGAATATGTATTTACCTCTCTACAGACATGCATATAAAAAATCTTATGTGTTGCACTCACATGACTTTCTCTACTCTTGTACGAACCATTCTTACAAACTCTTATTCCTATATCTTCTTCATGTTAGTTAAGATAAACATTTGTACAAATTATCTGATTGCTTATTTCCTTGTAGGTACAAGAGGAACATTAGAATACAGTAGGCTTTGTGCACTAGTCAAATGTTTTAAAGCTTTGATATTCTGTTGTCTTTGTACACTTTAACATATAAAAAATGAACAACGATCCATTTCACGAAAGTTCTAAGTTTTCCGAAACTCACACACATAACAAGGAATATCTGCTAAATGGTTCACCCTACAAGAAAATTTATTCAGACATAAATTGTTTATTTTAGCAAGATCTACATTTTTTGTAGAGTACGATTTGGTCTATCTCTAACGGTTTACCAGTTATGCAAAAGTCGTCCAGAGTAAATACGACTACAGGGGCTATAGCCAAAAAATTCAAGATATACATTTCATTTGTCATAAAAATATCGCAAATATATGACATTTTAATCAAAATCGTTGGAGCCATTTTCAAGAAAATCAAAATTTTCGAAAAATGTTCCATGTAAAGGGTAGCTTAGGGTGGGGTTATATTCTTCAAAATCTTCGTGTCGCATCCTTGAAAGACATTAAACTTAAATACCAACTTTGGTTTTTAATCGACTTTTCGTTTTTGAGCTATGCTGTCCACAGACTGACAGACTGACACACAGACACACACACCGACCTTTTTCTAAAAATGCTTTTTTTGGATTCAGGGGGCCTCAAAACGTATATTTCCGGTGAAATCTCGACATCGAATTTTTGGGTGGAATACAATACTTCCCCTACTTACCGGTAGAGAAAGTAAAAAGGCGAATGTCCAACTTTCTTCTACATGAACTTGCTGGTTTAATTTTCCCGCACCCTTTATCATTCAGACAACAAGCTGTAGAGACCATAAACCCGATTTTGCGACTGGAGAAGGTAGCTTTTAGGTGAGGGGACGCGGGGAGCGCTGCAAAACTTGTATTTAAGGCAGGGTAACCGATAAGGCCAACACATCCGTTTCTTACCGCGCAAGCGCATTACGTTCTCGTACAAGTTTTCTCCATTTTCCTTGCTACCAGCATTTCCCTCCCATCTGTTTAGCGGAACCTACTAGACAGTTAGCCAACATGACGGTTCTAAATATAATGTAGTAATTTTCCATATACATGTCATAAACACAATTACCTACATCTAGTTCTGTTAAACGATTACAAGTGCATGTAATTACTCTTCATGTAGTAATTTACGAAGGCCAATGCTTCAGTTTGGAATAGTTATTTTGTTACAGTGTTTATTACTGTATGTTATGTTTATGTTTCTGGCAGCAAATTGCCTGCAGTTGTATCTGCACATAGCGGGAAATTTGTATCTATGAAAGTTCGTAAATTAATAGCACGGGGAAACTGAAGGAGATAAATCTTTCGGATTTAGTCTTAAAAGAGAAGTGCGAGTGAGAGAAACGGCATCTGGAAAAATGATTGTTGTGATATTGGTCATTTATGACAAAAATTAGCAAAACATGAGAGCTTAATTGCCCATGATTGTGAATTAGAATTGTGTGGTGCGTGTCAGAGAAGGTAAAAGGCGTAGAGGGTTAATATACTGCACACCCACTGCGACAAGTCACGAGCCGCCACTGGGAACCAGCGAAGTCCGTAGTAGTTACAGATATTGACACCTGGCGCATCACCAAAGGGAGAGGACGACGAGGCGAGCCTTGTGGTCCTGGTAGCAACTCAAAGGGAAAGTCAGGAAAGGATTTCCACAGCGCAAGCAACTGCGCCATCTGTCCGCATTCGACGGAACGTACCACGCTACGAACCAAACATCGACATCCCGAACAAGAGACACAGACGTTAGTGCCTGTCAGTTATCTACCGCATACAGGGAATATCTGATGGTGAGTGAACGAAATTGTTGAAATGACGTTCAGTTATTGATGCAATCAAATGTACACCACCGCCATTAACAAGGTAACGGACCCAAATATTCCTCTCTTCCTAATATGGCCACGTTATGTAAATCCTCCGGCAAGTGGCGCACCCACAAAGTACCAGCATGAACTACAACAAATCTTGTAGTAGTCTCAAATTCTGTGTTTAATGTCGAGCATAAAGTGAGTTTTCGACACGTTTTTGATATTTTACCTTGAAATATAACTATTATAAACCAGCTGTTTCATCACAGAAAGGCAGGATTGGTTGCTTTATCGTAGAATAGTTTACATAGTGAACATAACCTCGACAAACGCCATCTTAAAACCAAGCCCATGTCCTAATATGGCCCCCTTGATGGCTCTATCCACTTAAAACTGCATTTAAGTACACTATTTGTTTGAAAACCAACTGGTAATACTAAAACATTTCCCAACATAAATTATTTTTCCAAAATTATGTATATTTTGCGATGTGGGCCATATTTGGAATACTTTTGTTATGAGTAAAGAAATTCCACCGTTTTATTTCATGATTAGTTACTTATATCTAATTGTAAGCTTACATGAGTGTATAACAAGCCATGCATTGCTTTTCATGCGAGTTATAAATAGTAATAATAAAGAAGGGGACCATGATCTGAAAGCTGAACCGAACTAAAACTTAAACTTTGACAGTTGACAGTCACATGAGCATGAATGGCTGCCTTGTTTATTATAGAAGTGTTTTCCTCCAGCCGAGAACTGAACTGAACTGACGACTGAATCTCTTATTTGTTTGTCACTAGATTTTTAAGTTTTCCACCAGAAATCTAGGCGTCGAAAATTACGTTGACAATCGTTTCTTCAGTCAGTACACTTGAGCTTGGGCGATCAGAAGTGAGGTTATAGTTGCGGTATTGGTTTGTTTACTTTGCAAATTGGACATAATGAGTGGAAAACCAAAGTTTTCACACACTGAAAAGAGAGTAATTATTGATTTTGTTCGTCACAACGAATTTATATACAATCTGCAGAGTGTAGAAATTTAGCGAAAAACAGAGACTGGTAGGAATAGAGGAATTAGCAAAATTAAGTACATTTACTCTTTCTGGATAACGTTTACTACTTTTTAGTTTGTTTCTGTCCTGAAGAAAGGCGTACTAAGATTCTGTAATACACAAGAGAGTAGACCTGGCGGTATAAGCTCGTCATGTATGTAGGTAGTAACCTAACCTCACTTGATCGTTTGGTTAAGATTGCGTATTCGTCAGAAATACTTCACCTGGGAGATGTGAAGTTCCCGAGTGTGAATTATTGTCATTTATGTGTATTACTACAAGTTGTGCAATAAACGAATGCAATGTAATGTTACATGTGCGCAATAAACGATGTTGTAATAATACAAATATAGACATCTGTTGTAGTATAAAGTAACGCTAGGTTACGTCAGTGAATTCTGCAACTGATTGGAGTTTGTTTACATCTAGCCGTAGTAATATGATTGGATTTAATTTTGGTGTTCATCTGAAGCACTCCACGAACTAGTGTCATTGTCCTTCAGATGCCTCATAACCTAAACCTCATAGACACCTTCTTAACTATGATTAGCAAATATGGCATCTACCTCAGATTATTTTCCACAACTTTGCTCATTATCAGTATTATCTGTTAATTCATTGACCAAAATAAACAACAAAGCATTCAATTGCAACTCACTTTCTTCACTGCCATGCAGCTTTCCTTCCTAACCACATTTCAGCCATTTTATTTACGGTATGATGTTTTCAGTTGTTTTCTAGGAAAGCGTAACTAAAAACTGAATTGAAAGATACTTAACTTTTCAGTTTTACTTCTAGTTCACTAGAGTTTTCATATTGGAGGAAAGCAAGGCTTTAAAACCTTTTAAAATCCTAAAAAAAGGTATAGACCGGAAATGTTCTATAGTCAAATTCATTTTAATGTTGATAATTACTGAACTGTTAGAGTAAATCGAACAAACTCGACGTAATCAAATCGTTAAAGTTTAGAAACCTGGTATTGTGAACATTATCGGTGTGACCCTGATATAAGGCAATGAAATGTGATAACATTAACGAAATGTTTGGCATTGCGACGGTTTTAGGTTAATGAATTGCAAGCGGTGGTCGGAAAAAGCGGGTTGCTGGCGGACCGACCACATGTCATAACAGGGATATTAATGCAGACGCCTGGCGTCGCCGCCGCGGGCGTGTTTGGTGCGTCGACCCACTGGGACATTCTCCTGCAAATCACCGCCGCCTCTAATGTCAGTAACTGCTATTCCATGTAATGCTGTCAACGTTAAGTTGTCCCTTCCCGTGCGCTTCTTGCAGGCAATTACACCACCATTTGCTGCTTGTTTAACTGCCTCACTCCCATATACCCACTAGCCTACCTTACTGATACTCCTTGTAGGTACAAGGGGAATATGGGAGCACAGCAGGCTTTGAGTGGTAGTCAAATCTTTTGAAGCCTGTCGCTATTTGACGGCTTTGAGGTTCCGTTCCCTTTGTATAACCGAGAAAATACAAATATCAAGGAATATCTCACAAATTTATTTATTTATTTATTTATTTATTTATTTATTTATTTATTTATTTATTTATTTATTTATTTATTTATTTATTTATTTATCTATTTATCTATCTATCTATCTATCTATCTATCTATCTATCTATCTATCTATCTATCTATCTATCTATCTATCTATCTATCTATCTATCTATCTATCTATCTATCTATCTATCTATCTATCTATCTATCTATCTATCTATCTATCTATCTATCTATCTATCTATCTATCTATCTATCTATCTATCTATCTATCTATCTATCTATCTATCTATCTATCTATCTATCTATCTATCTATCTATCTATCTATCTATCTATCTATCTATCTATCTATCTATCTATCTATCTATCTATCTATCTATCTATCTATCTATCTATCTATCTATCTATCTATCTATCTATCTATCTATCTATCTATCTATCTATCTATCTATCTATCTATCTATCTATCTATCTATCTATCTATCTATCTATCTATCTATCTATCTATCTATCTATCTATCTATCTATCTATCTATCTATCTATCTATCTATCTATCTATCTATCTATCTATCTATCTATCTATCTATCTATCTATCTATCTATCTATCTATCTATCTATCTATCTATCTATCTATCTATCTATCTATCTATCTATCTATCTATCTATCTATCTATCTATCTATCTATCTATCTATCTATCTATCTATCTATCTATCTATCTATCTATCTATCTATCTATCTATCTATCTATCTATCTATCTATCTATCTATCTATCTATCTATCTATCTATCTATCTATCTATCTATCTATCTATCTATCTATCTATCTATCTATCTATCTATCTATTTATTTATTTATTTATTTATTTATTTATTTATTTATTTATTTATTATTTACTTGTTTACGGGTTTACTGATTTACTGATTTATTTACCATTTTATTTACTTATTCATTTGTGCTAAAACAGAGCAAAGCTCCAATTACATTAGCCACGAGTAATTTATTTATACAAGCTTCACTAAGTGCAAAGCAAGAATACAAAGAAACTAAAAATAAACTCTTATTAGGCTGCTACTAAGACATAGCAAATTGTATACTAATCTAGCGAATAAGTGATACAATAGAGTAAACAATAGTTAAATAAATTTGAATATAATAGAAACAGAATACAATAAAGTATTAAGAACCTAAGACTAAAAATAAAACATCTATTAAACTACTATATAAGACTACAACTGCAAGTTTTTCTGATTCTGCAGATAACAATAAGCGATACAAGTGAAAATCACGTGCAAATAACTCCCATATTTAATTGCTTTCTAAGCTGCTTGTAAGGGAAGCTAAAATCGAACCCTATTTTAGTTGAAAGTTTATTGTATTTCATACATAACCTCAAAACGGGAGAATTTTTATGGCATAACGTTTTCGGAGTCCTAAGTCGAAACAGCTGACGGTTTCTAAAATTAGCAGTAGTGATATTAAAATGTATTCAAATACTTCAGTCTAAAAAATGTATTTGACATAAATTGTGTGTTTTGAGGAGATCTACATTTTTTGTGCAGTAAGATTTGTTTATCTCTTATAGCTTACCAGTTATACAAGAATCATTCAGAACTAAGGTGACTTCAGCAACTATTCCCAGAAAATTCAAGATATATATTTCATTTGCCATAAACATATCTTAAACACGTGGCATTTTAATTACAATCTTTAGTTATTTTTGAGAAAATGATCATTTCTTAAAAAATTTCCATGTATCGGGGAGTTTGGGGTGGAGGAATTTTCTTAAATCTTCGTGCTGCATCCTTGAAAGACAACCAAATTAAATACCAAATTTGGTTATTAACCGTCCTTTTGTTCTACTTTCTCTACTGGAAAGTAGGGGAAGTATTGTATTACACCCAAAAATTCGATGTCGAGATTTCACCGGAAGTATATGTTTTTGAGACCCCCTGAATCCAAAAAAAGCATTTTAAAAAAAGGTCCGTGTGTGTGTGTGTGTGTGTGTGTGTCTGTGTCTGTGTCTGTGTCTGTGTCTGTGTCTGTGTCTGTGTCTGTGTCTGTGTCTGTGTCTGTGTCTGTGTCTGTGTCTGTGTGTGTGTGTGTGTGTGTGTGTGTGTGTGTGTGTGTGTGTGTGTGTGTGTGTGTGTGTGTGTGTGTGTGTGTGTGTGTGTGTGTGTGTGTGTGTGTGTGTGTGTGTGTGTGTGTGTGTGTGTGTGTGTGTGTGTGTGTGTGTGTGTGTGTGTGTGTGTGTGTGTGTGTGTGTGTGTGTGTGTGTGTGTGTGTGTGTGTGTGTGTGTGTGTGTGTGTGTGTGTGTGTGTGTGTGTGTGTGTGTGTGTGTGTGTGTGTGTGTGTGTGTGTGTGTGTGTGTGTGTGTGTGTGTGTGTGTGTGTGTGTGTGTGTGTGTGTGTGTGTGTGTGTGTGTGTGTGTGTGTGTGTGTGTGTGTGTGTGTGTGTGTGTGTGTGTGTGTGTGTGTGTGTGTGTGTGTGTGTGTGTGTGTGTGTGTGTGTGTGTGTGTGTGTGTGTGTGTGTGTGTGTGTGTGTGTGTGTGTGTGTGTGTGTGTGTGTGTGTGTGTGTGTGTGTGTGTGTGTGTGTGTGTGTGTGTGTGTGTGTGTGTGTGTGTGTGTGTGTGTGTGTGTGTGTGTGTGTGTGTGTGTGTGTGTGTGTGTGTGTGTGTGTGTGTGTGTGTGTGTGTGTGTGTGTGTGTGTGTGTGTGTGTGTGTGTGTGTGTGTGTGTGTGTGTGTGTGTGTGTGTGTGTGTGTGTGTGTGTGTGTGTGTGTGTGTGTGTGTGTGTGTGTGTGTGTGTGTGTGTGTGTGTGTGTGTGTGTGTGTGTGTGTGTGTGTGTGTGTGTGTGTGTGTGTGTGTGTGTGTGTGTGTGTGTGTGTGTGTGTGTGTGTGTGTGTGTGTGTGTGTGTGTGTGTGTGTGTGTGTGTGTGTGTGTGTGTGTGTGTGTGTGTGTGTGTGTGTGTGTGTGTGTGTGTGTGTGTGTGTGTGTGTGTGTGTGTGTGTGTGTGTGTGTGTGTGTGTGTGTGTGTGTGTGTGTGTGTGTGTGTGTGTGTGTGTGTGTGTGTGTGTGTGTGTGTGTGTGTGTGTGTGTGTGTGTGTGTGTGTGTGTGTGTGTGTGTGTGTGTGTGTGTGTGTGTGTGTGTGTGTGTGTGTGTGTGTGTGTGTGTGTGTGTGTGTGTGTGTGTGTGTGTGTGTGTGTGTGTGTGTGTGTGTGTGTGTGTGTGTGTGTGTGTGTGTGTGTGTGTGTGTGTGTGTGTGTGTGTGTGTGTGTGTGTGTGTGTGTGTGTGTGTGTGTGTGTGTGTGTGTGTGTGTGTGTGTGTGTGTGTGTGTGTGTGTGTGTGTGTGTGTGTGTGTGTGTGTGTGTGTGTGTGTGTGTGTGTGTGTGTGTGTGTGTGTGTGTGTGTGTGTGTGTGTGTGTGTGTGTGTGTGTGTGTGTGTGTGTGTGTGTGTGTGTGTGTGTGTGTGTGTGTGTGTGTGTGTGTGTGTGTGTGTGTGTGTGTGTGTGTGTGTGTGTGTGTGTGTGTGTGTGTGTGTGTGTGTGTGTGTGTGTGTGTGTGTGTGTGTGTGTGTGTGTGTGTGTGTGTGTGTGTGTGTGTGTGTGTGTGTGTGTGTGTGTGTGTGTGTGTGTGTGTGTGTGTGTGTGTGTGTGTGTGTGTGTGTGTGTGTGTGTGTGTGTGTGTGTGTGTGTGTGTGTGTGTGTGTGTGTGTGTGTGTGTGTGTGTGTGTGTGTGTGTGTGTGTGTGTGTGTGTGTGTGTGTGTGTGTGTGTGTGTGTGTGTGTGTGTGTGTGTGTGTGTGTGTGTGTGTGTGTGTGTGTGTGTGTGTGTGTGTGTGTGTGTGTGTCAGCCTGAGGACTCAGAAACGAAAACTTGGTTAAAAACCAGACTTGGTATTGAAGTTTAATGTCTTTCAAGGATGCAACACGAAGATTTTGAAGAAAATAGGCCCACCCTAAACTACCCTTAACATGGAAAATGTTTGAAAAACATTGATTTTCTTGAAAATGGCTCTAACGATTTTGATTAAAATGTCATATGTTTGAGATATTTTTATGACAAATGAAATATATACCTATCTTCAATTATCTGACTATAGACCCTGTAGTCGTATTTACTGTTCACAACTTTTACATAACTCGTAAACCGTTAGGGATAGACCAAATCTTACTATAAAAAACATGTAGATCTTGCTAAAATACACAATTTATGTCTGAATAACTTTTCTTGTAGGGTGAACCATTTCGGAGATATTCTTTGTTATTTGTGTGAGTTTCGGAACACATCGCTGTTCATTTTTTTACATGTTAAGTGTGCAAAGAGAACGGGATCTCAAAGCTTTAAAACATTTGACTATCACACAAAGCCTACTGTATTCCAATATTCCCCTTGTACCTACAAGGAAATAAGCAATAAGATAATTTGTACAAATGTTTATCTCAACTAACACGAAGAAGATATAGAAATAAGAGTTTGTAAGAATGGTTAGTACAAGAGTAGAGAAAGTCATGTGAGTGCAAGACATCACAGTTTTTAATATGAAACACATTTATTCTTCCAGGCGTTGTGGAGTATAGGGAATTACTGTAGTTAAAGAAAAATTCTTAACCGCAGCTGAGAAATGAACCGGGGTCCTGTAGGCTGCAAAACTGGAACGCCAATATTATTGCTTGTTATGTAAGCATAACAGAGAAATGTTATGGTGGTATGGAATATAATTGAAGCACACGCAGCACTTAATGTAAAACCACTTTTTCTGCAGCTGTCTGTTCGTTTTGCATAATTGCACCCTCTCCACGCCCCAGCCAATCAGAGGCGCAAGTATGCGATCGATGGTGTCTCAGGTGGTGGCGACCCTAAAATGGGTCACCAGATCCTAAAATTGTTTTCCATTTGGTCCTTGGAGCATTGCACACAGCCTGTACTTCAAGTACTGTTGTTAACATGCCCTTAATCATATACTCTCTAATGATACCGTCGTAACACTCAAATTACTATTCCCAGTAAGTAATCTTTATTTCTCTGTTACAACAACTTACATTTTAACGGAAAAATATCCGCTTTCCTTTTTATTTATTGATGTAGTTCTCAATCTCCCATTCCATATTGGGAACGAAAGACCATTTAATTTTCCTCACAGGCCTGAGGTAGTTTTATGTGGTGTAAACCTACAACACAGAACCACCGGCTTTACTTCCCTTCCTAAAGAAGCCATGCTAACGAGTTTTACGTTCACAAAAATGCATTGCCCTTCGCCGGATCTGAAACCGCCATCTGGGAAACTATAGCCTTATGCTATCCCTTGTCCAAAAAATCTGATGTGTTGCACTCACATGACTTTCTCTACTCTTGTACTAATCATTCTTACAAACTCTTATTCCTACATCTTCTTTGTACAAATTATCTTATTGCTTATTTCCTTGTAGCTACAAGGGGAATATTAGAATACAGTACGCTTTGTGCGATAGTCAAATGTTTTAAAGCTTTGAGATTCCGTTCTCTTTGCACTCCAAACATATAAAAAAATGAACAACGATGTTCCATTTCACGAAAGATCCAAGTTTTCCGAAACTCACACACGTATCAAGGAATATCTCCGAAATGGTTCAATCCACAAGAAAATTTATTCAGACATAAATTGTATATTTTAGCAAGATCTACATTTTTTGTATAGTATGATTTGGTCTATCTCTAACGGTTTACCAATTATGCAAAAGTCGTCCAGAGTAAATACGACTACAGGGGCTATAGCCAGAAAATTCAAGATATACATTTCATTTGTCATAAAAATATCTCAAAAATATGGCATTTTAATCAAAATCTTAAAGCTATTTTCAAGAAAATAAAAATTTTCGAAAAACTTTCCATGTAAAGGGTAGTTTAGGGTGGGGCTATTTTCTTCAAAGTCTTCGTGTTGCACCCTTGAAAGACATTAAATTTAACCTACTTTTCGTTTTTGAGTTATACTGTCCACAGAGTGACACACAGACACACGGAGCTTTTTCTAAAAATGCCTTTTTTTGGATTCAGGGGGCCTCAAAACATATATTTCTGGTGAAATTTCGGCATCGAATTTTTGGACGGAATTCAATACTTCAACTATACTGTACACTATGGTGTGTGTTTACGACACATCCGTTTTCTGTTTGAGCCAGCGACAGTAGAGGGATATGCCAGTATTGAGGACTGTAAAAGGACTGCAGATTATAGCCCGCTGTATACGTGCCAATACCAGTTGATATCTACCAAGACATACGAGGCAATTAAGGAAGCATGCTGGAGTTGTGTGCAGGATGCTAGCACCTGGCGTTAGTCAGTGGCAGAACTCTCGGAGACAAATTCATTTACGACCTCTGTCCCCCTCCTGGATCTCTGAAACACTGGGAATGTGTCAAACAGATATTAGCGGATAACTGATACAACCATAGGCTGTACTACCTTTTACATGGACTATTTTCCGAAAATGTTGATGTTCTTGAAAGTGGCTCTAACGATTTTTATTAAAATGACATGTTTCAGACTTTTTTATGACAAATGAAATGCATATTCTGAATTTTCTGGCTATATCCCCTGTAGTCGTATTTACTCTGGACGACTTTTGCATAATTGGTAAACCGTTAGAGATAGACCAAGTCATACTATACAAAAAATGTAGATCTTGCTAAAATACATAATTTATGTCCCAATAAATTTTCTCGTAGATTGAACCATTTCTGAGATATATTTGTGTGAGTTTCGGAAAACATGGTTGTTCATTTTTTATATAAGGGTGCAAAGAGAACAGAATCTCAAGGCTTTAAAAGATTTGACTATCGCTCAAAGCAATATAAGCGATAAGATAATTTGTATTAATGTTTATCTCAACTAACACGAAGAAGATATAGGAATAAGAGTTTGTAGGAATGGTTACTACAAGAGTTGAGAAAGTCATATGAGTGCAACACATCAGATTTTTCAACATAGTTCCTATTCCTTTGCAAACATTTTTACTTTTTCTAATACGTAAGGTAGAGGAAGTATTGTATTCCACCCAAAAATTTGCTTTCGAGATTTTACCGGAAATAATGTTTTGGAACGTCCTGAATCTAGAAAGAAATCATTTTTATAAAAAAGTGCGCGTGTGTGAACAGCATAATTCAAAAACGAAATGTTGGTTGAACACCAAAGTTGGTATTTAAGGATGCGACGCAAAGATTTTCATGAAAATTCGCTCCAGGCCGAAACACCACTTGTAAAATTTTATAACATCTTCATTTTTTCAAAAATGATTTCGACTAAAATGACATCTGCTTAAGATAATTTTATTATTGTGACGTTGGGCTTGGCGCTCAGCAAAGGACTGACGGGGCTAAGCTACTTCTCATCACGTGCGATGTTGGCGAGCGGACAAAGACACTGAAAGCCGGGCTGCCTCGAGGGACTGCTGTGTGTACGTGACTGTTTACAATCGAGGTGACAGAAACAAAAGGGTATCAAGAACGTTTTTCAGACTTCTAGCGGAGTTATTTCCGGTGTGTGTGTGTCTGTAGAAGTCGATAAAGTTCCGTGTGACGTCATCCTCAATATATAAGAAGGCCTGAGAGGAACAGTTGAGGGAGTTTTAGAGTTTGTTATGGACATGGGTCGGTCAGTGTGTGAGTGTGAGGCAGCTGTGTGTGTGTCGTCGCTGATTCTTCGTAAGAAGATTCAACGAGTTTCGCAAGTAATTGTAACGTCGCATTTAGGATATGAGTAACAGAAGAAGTGAAGGAAGACACTGAAAGAACTGAGCAAGGTTATGGGAAGTAAAAGTTAAATTGTGATATCACGAAACACTGTAGACTTTCTTAAGGACCAGAGAATTTTAGAGAATAATAAATTTACAGAAAAGCAACGTAATAACGTCGTTATTCATTTTTTATCACTTAGCCATGTAAAGTTCAAGACCATTATATAGTGACCTTGGCCTACTGAATTGATATATTCTTCTGGCACCTTACAAGCAAATTTAAGATAATTTTTATAATGTTTATTTCGATTAACATGTAGTAGATAGAAGAATAAAGGTTTGTAAGAATACTTTGTCCTAGGCTGAGTAGAGAAAGTGATGTGAATGCAATACATCAATGTTATTTTTATTTGGAATCCAGGTGCCAAAGGAATATGAGCTATTTGCACCGTCGTTACTTAGTTACATTCATTCGTCATGAAGCCTTTTGCAGTCGACGTACGCTACATTGAAAGCTTTTTTTAAAAGTGGAGAGTGCTTCAGCGGTTCGCTTGCAAAAAGAGAGACTTTGTGATATTTTATTTTTACGACTGTTGGTTTCCCAAACGCCAAGCGCATTTTAAACTCTTTCGGTATGTAACGCTTTTAATTTGTATTCTGTTACATTTGTAGTCAAAACAGTATGCTTTCTATAGACACTTGAAACTTCTAAATTGAATTAACTGGAATCTACAAACGGAAAGCAATTATGTGTAATCTTCTTTGCTTTGGTTACTACGTATAATAAGTAGTGAAAGTATTCCATCCTAGCTAAACTTTTGATACCGGGGTTTCAACTGAAATACATGTTTTGAGGTCCTTTGAATCTAAAAAGCAGCATAAATGAAAAACGAAAAGTCGGTTAAAAACCAAAGTTGGTATTTAAGTTTAATGTCTTTCAAGGAAGCGACACGAAGATTTTGAAGAAAATAGCCCAACCCTAAACTACCCTTTAGATGGAAAACTTTTCGAAAATTTTAATTTTCTTGAAAATGGGTCTAACGATTTTGATTAAAATGTTATATGTTTGAGATATTTTTATGGCAAATGAAATGTATATCTTGAATTTTCTGGCTATAGCCCCTGTAGTCGTATTTACTCTGGACGACTTTTGCATAACTGGTAAACTGTTAGAGATAGACCAAATCATGCTACACAGGAAAGGTAGATCTTGCTAAAATACACAATTTATGTCTCAATAAATTTTCTTGTAGGGTGAACCATTTCGGAGATATTCTTTGTTATGTGTGTGAGTTTCGGAAAACTTAGAACTTTCGTGAAATGGATCATCGTTGTTCTTTTTTTTTATATGTTAAGTGTGCAAAGATAACAGAATCTCAAAGCTTCAAAAGTTCTATCGCACAAAGCCTACTGTATTCTAATATTCCCCTTGCACCTACAAGGAAATAAGCAATAAGATAATTTGTACAAATGTTTATCTCAACTAACACGAAGAAGATATAGGAATAAGAGTTTGTAAGAATGGTTAGTACAAGAGTAGAGAAAGTCATGTGAGTGCAACACATCAGATTTTTTATGGGGGGAGGGGGGACACCCAGTATACGAAATATGGGCCCTGGTAATTAAGGGACACTGGGAGTGAAATCTGAAAGTTCCACATTTTTTTATATATTTTTCTGAAATTTTTACTGTGTTTGTATTTATATGAGAATAGGCGGTACACCAAATTTCATTAAAATGGGATAATTCGTTTAGGATATATAAATTATTTTATGAATTTAATAGGCACATTTTCAAAATAGAGCTCGCGTCTATTGACTTTTCAAAATTCATTTATATTGGCAGAACTGATACTCCAAAACATGGGTAACAATTGTATGAAGAGATATTTCAAATACGTTTGCTGATTATGCTGTACATATTTTTTTAATAACAAATAAAATGTAATCTTTAAAGTTATTGATTTTTTTTCATACAAAAAAAAAGTTTTTGGAATTCATGTTAATAATAACATCAATATTGAATCATAGTTTTGTTTAGCTTCTATTTATGAATACTTTTGAAAATTGTCATTGAATTTGAAGCAAAACTCAGGCGCGACCTTCTTTTGGAATGTGCAGAAATGTAGTTTCGAGAAAAACAGGCTTTTATATAGGAGCATCCTGTGTACGTTAAGGGAAGAGCGCTGGGCGTAATGGCCACATGGAGTGGGGGATATGAAAAATGTTAGCTGATCCAAATGCACAGGTCTTCCAGGAACATTTTAAGGTAAAAACACAATTTTTGACTTTTTGACAATTTTGACCAAAATTTCACTCCCAGTGTCCCTTAAGATCGAATTACTTTTTAGATACAATGAATTAAAAGATGGTGCTTATTGTCAATGCTTGTTTTGTAAATAGAATTATATAAATTACCACCACGATAATAAAATTGCTGAAGTGCGTGTAACGGGCGACTCCAGGATGAGCAAAGGGACAAGAAAAAAGACAAACCTTTGTTAGAGATGATCTTATTTTTATCTAAGCACCCGTCCTTTTTCCCATTGTTCCTCGACAGGTCCCTTGCTATGTGATACCACAGCCGCCCAGTTGTCTGACGTCACTCTCTCTATTGTTACTGCTCCACTTCGGTGATGGTGGACCTTTTAATGCTTTTAGCCCAGTAACCTTGCATTGTAACTAGCGCCCAGATTTCTGTATGTTGGCATCTTTTTTCTGCTGCGGATTTACGTTGTTCATAACATTTTAGTGAAATTAAATTACTTTTACACCTCAAGATGTACAGCGGAGCTCGGATAGTCCGAACGTTTGTGAATCAAGAATTGGACAATAATATTCACATAGCGTGCCACAATCCGGCGCATTTTATCGCAAGTAATATCATAAGATATCTAATCGATAGGTTAGACTGTAGAATTATATTTATAACATTAATTTAAATATTGTATCGATACGATTTAAGCAGAATGCTTTTAATTCTATGAACATAACCTAAAGTAAATTCATTTCGACTAGTGTAGTTCCATTTAATCAGCACTACCAACTGAGAAAAGCGAAACCCAAGAATTACACTATTCCGATCTTCTCTTGTTGTTATAGCGAAAATCACTTTATTTTTAACATTAATAAATAACTTCTTTTTGGAAAAACACCTTCATTATTAAAAGAGCAACTGTTAAATACACTATTGTCAAATTTAAATAGACTGGTATTTTGATTAATGGATTGTAATGTGTAATAAACTACTTTTCAGAGGTTTAAGGGATACAGTTGGCAACACTAAACAAAAGAATAACCAGGTAATAATGCGGTATGTATATGATAATTCCACGCCTCTATGTATTTAATAGTCGCACTAAAAGGATAAAGTACAACATTTAAATTATTTACTTCTGAGTAGTAAAAACTACAAGTGATACTTAGGTCGAGAATGTATTTTGGGAATACGAGGTCGATAACTAACTTAAAGTTCGTGGCTACCCAATTACTTCTTGTAATACTTCAAAAAACTGTCAACAGCAATAATAAATCAAAATTGCTTTTCCATATTTTATTGCACATTAAGCAAAAATGAATTCTGTATGTGAACAAATGAAAAACTACATCTATGTTGTCTCATATAGGCCTAATAATTTGTATATTTCATGTGAAAATCCAGTTTCCACCCCAAGATGTACTAACGAAATAAGAATTGAATCGCTTCTTATGCTAACATGTCCAATTTCACTTTTAATATTTCAACCAAGAAATAATTCATGTGTTTGTATATTTCGCTAAGGATTCATTAATAGCTTATTACTCTCTCTCTCTCTACTGGTAAGTAGGGGAAGTATTGTATTCCACCCAAATATTCGATGTTAAAATTTCACCGGAAATATGTTTTGAGGCCCCCTGAATCCAAAAAAAGCATTTTTAGAAAAAGGTCCGTGTGTGTGTCTGTGTGTCAGTCTGTGAACAGCATAACTCAAAAACGAAAAGTCAAATTTTGATTGTCTTGAACATAGCTCTAACGATTTTGAATAAAATGTCATATGTTTGAGATATTTTTATGACAAATGAAATGTATATCTTGAATTTTCTGGCTATAGTCCCTGTAGTCGTATTTACTGTGGACGACTTTTGCATAACTGGTAAACCGTTAGAGATAGATCAAATCGTACTATACAAAAAATGCGGATCTTGCTAAAATACACAATTTATGTCTGAATAAATTTTCTTGTAGGGTGAACCATTTCGGAGACATTCCTTGTTATGTGTGTGAGTTTCGGAAAACTTAGAACTTTCGTGAAATGGATCATTGTTGTTCGTTTTTTTATGTTACGTGTACAAAGAGAACGGAATCTCAAAGCTTTAAAACATTTGACTATCGCACAAAGCCTACTGTATTGTAATATTCCCCTTGCACCTACAAGGAAATAAGCAATAAGATAAGTTGTACAAATGTTTATCTCAACTAACACGAAGAAGATATAGGAATAAGAGTTTGTAAGAATGGTTAGTTCGAAAGTAGAGAAAGTCATGTGAGTGCAACACATCAGATTTTTTTGGTTGGTATGCTGTTGGGTGTGACGTCATTTGCTACTGGTACCGTAAGTATTCATGACTAGTTTTTGGATTATAAATTTAGCTTACACTACCAAATATGTGTTAGCAATGATTACGTTATATACCAAGTATTGCAAAAATGACTACTACTTCAGAGGCCCCGTTAACAATAGTAACACAATACAACAGATATATGCTCTGCCGTAATTTCCAAACGCAAGCTTAAAGAGAAGGGTTGTTTGAGGAGGAGGTCCAAGCGCGTGGCGTGGACGGAATACTAAGGGAAGGGAGATTGTGTTTTCTGACACAGATAGAGAGAATTACTGCGAAGTCAAGCCATAAAAGCACCCCTCTCAGACTAAAGCCGTAGGTTCAAGTTTCCTTCTTGGGGTGTATCCCCCACCTTCCCTCTTGTATACAGCTAACAGTCCACGACCTTTTACCATCATTCCTAGAGACAATGTTCCACACAATTGTCATACATATTGTAGCATTCACACACTTTCCTCTACTCACTCTTCTACCCGCAATGCTGAGGTCGGGGTTCGATCCCCGCTGCAGCCCACTCCAACATGGGCTCTTCCGTGCTTTCCCCTTGTCACCGGTCGGCTGCTGGGGTAGATAACTCCACGAATCCCTTTTCCTTTCATTTCTCATTCCGCTACGATCCGGCGAATGAGGATAGATGGCATAGTTGCTTGCGGTCTGGAACCCGTTGCCTGCCTGGACCACAAGTGTCGCCTCGTCACCCTCTCTCAGGGTAGAGGAAATACTTTGGGTGTATGTCAGGTGTCAATATGTGTAGAGGAGTACACGAGAAACCCAGAAGATGAAAGAGTTTCACTTGTAGAAACATTAAGCTCTGCAGGCACTCAAATGAACACTAGAGAGGTACAACCACAGACCAACCACCCCGTAGAATTAACAGAAGACGTCAATTCTGGATTTGAACTAGGAGAGTTAGGAGAGTTTTTTAATTAACGTCCTCCAACATTGTGTTGGAACGAATGAATGAAATGAAATGTGTGAAATGATGCTCAAATGAGCCCGAGGTCCATGGAGCTTTAAGTTACCCGACATTCGTCTTCTCAGGGTACGGAAAACCTCGGAAAAAAACCTTACCCGGATAACTTACCCTAAGCGAGATTCGAACTCGCGATCTCTTTAATGTGAGGCAGACACGCTAACCATCACGCTACTGAGGCGGGCAAAAAATATTATTTTGTTTTCTTTATTGTTTGTTAGTAGTTATCTGATCTGGAAATGCAGACTATATGTATATATAAATTGATAATTTAATAAAAGTAAAATCGCTGGCGTCGATTCCAGATGTCGGAACAATAGATCTGCAGATTTTATATATTTTTTATTTTTATATTTTTACTTTCTCTACTACGTTTAGTAAGGTAGAGGAAATATTGTACTCCACCCAAACATTCTATGTGGAGAATTCACCGGTAATGTATGTTTTGAGGCCCCCTGAATAAAACAAAACATTTTTAGAAAAAGGTCCGTGGTAGCATAATCAAAAACGAAACGTCGGTTAAAAACCAAGATTGATATTTAAGTTTAGTGTCTTTCAAGGATGCAACACGAAGATCTTGAAGAAAATTGCTATAACCTAACCTACCCTTTTACATGGAAAATTTTTGGAAAATTTTGATTTTCTTGAAAATGGTTCTAACGATTTTAATTAAAATGTCATATGCTTGAGATATTTTGATGACAAATGAAATGTAGATCTTGAATTTTCTGGCTATAGCCCCTGTAGTCGTATTTACTCTGCACGGCTTTTGCATAACTGGTAAACTGTTAGAGATAGATCAAATCTTACTCTACAAAAGATGTAGATCCTGCTAAAATATACAATTTATGTCGCAATAATTTTTTTGGTATAAAGTGAACCATTCCGGAGATATTTCTTGTGTAAGTTTTGTAATATTTAAACTTTCGTCAAATCGAATATTTTTATATGTTAGTCGTGCTTATTGCTCAAAGGCTAATGTATTCCCATATTCCCCTTGTATCTTCAAGAAAGTTAGCAATACGATAATTTCTGTAAATGTTTACCTTAACTAACACGAAGAAGATATAGGAATAAGAGTTTGTAAGAATGGTTAGTACAAGAGTAGAGAAAGTCATGTGAGTGCAACATTGCGATGTTTCCTTTGCTATGATTTTGCTGTTCACATTGTCGCATATCTCTTGCCTCCATTCTCTTTCTTCCTCACGTGTTTTAACCTCTCCTTTACTCCAAGCTTCTACTTCTACACTTCTTTCTTTAATGTCGCCCATAGAACCCTTTTCTTCCTTGTATGTTGCTACAGATATCCACATATCTTCCTCTGCCCCATTCCATTTTATTGCGCTATATAGTTCCAAAGATTCTTTTCCTTCTATTGTTCCCCACACTACTTGTCTTTCTAGATGCTCTATTCTCTCTTACTATTTTCCGAAAACCGTCTCACTTCTTTACAATAGTCGCCATACATTCCCATTCCTCCGCTGTTTAGAGATTTTCCTATCTCATTCCAGTAGCAGTTGTTTTCTCCTGCTTTATGCACATTCTTATCATGCCTTCCTTTCCTTGCTTCATGCATCTACACTAATACTTCTGTTATTGTCCCTTTCTACTTGATCTTCCCATTTCTATCATTGCCATTCGCTTCGGAACTGTTTTTGTCAACCACAAAACAAATAAAAGCTCTATTTTACGAATAATTATGTCCGCGATACGCTCGTGAGCGCCAGTCCGTTGGCCTGGGCCTTACACTGTGGTCAGTTTTAGGCAACGACCCAGTATCTGTAAATACAGTGCTGCGGTTTTGTTCCACAATTGATTTTATGAAGCAAGCGTAAGGTTATTTTATTTCAGAGATTTTAGCCTTTTAGATTGCCTTATTTTTGGGCTTTTTAACGTTTTAGCGTTTTTTACTTTGTAGCAATTTTAAGTTTCAGTTTTTAGCATTTTAAATGGAACGGTTTAATAGTTATTTAGCTGCTTTTAAGTTTAGAGTTTTCGTTTTTTTATGGGTGATATATTAACTTTTTACCGTCCATAATTTTACTTTTGGACTCGGGGCCCTAATGACCAAGTTGTCGACGGGCCCTTAAACCCAACACTGACTCACTCACAATTAAACAGCGAAACTTCATCACGAATAACATAGGTTAGGTGTAACTGTGTAAATATTCTTTACAATTTGATACTTCTAAATAACACAACCTACATTCTATACGTTTTACTCTCTACTGTTAAGAAGGGGAAGTATTGTATTCCACTCAAAAATTCGATGTCAAGATTTTACCGGAAATATATGTCTTGAGACCCCCTGAAAAAAAAAAAACCTCAATAATGAAAAGTTGAGATATTTTTGTGACAAATGAAATGTATATCTAGAATTTTATGGCTATAGCCAATAATTTTTTTTATGATGACTTTTGAGTATCTCTTAAACCGTAAGAGATAGAGCAAATCTTACTATACAAAAATGTAGAATTTGCTATAACAGACAATTTATGTCTAAATAAATTTTTTCTGGAGTGAACCATTTCAGAGATATTCCTCGTTATTTGTGTAAGTTTTGGAGAACTTATACTTATGTCATCGCTGTTCATTTTTTTATGTTAAGTGTGCAAAGAGAACGGAATTTGAAAGGTTTTAAAGATTTGACTATCGCTCAAAGCTTGCTGTATTTCCACAACTGTATTGTCAAACTACGGGCAATGCCGGGTATTTCAGCTAATAACTAATAAATAATCAATATGTCGAAAGGTTAAGGCAATATATCTATGAAAATTAAAAAATACAGAGTATTCTTCAGATTACCTTGATTTTTTCCCCACACACTGAGAACATAAAATATATAGCATACACAAAATTTCAATGTAATATGTCAAATCGTGTTTGAATTATTAATTTATTTATTAATAATAAACCAATTTTTTTATGCTAATATAAAATGATCATTGTACCCTACAGTTTATTGCCTCTCTCCTAAATTTTTAATTTGAGCTCAGTATACATATACAAAATAATTGTCATATCGCCATTGCTTAGATTTAATTAGTTTAAGAGGAAAAAAATGTTTTGTATTCTGTTTATTTATATTTTCAGTTTTTTAGTATGAGTTATGAAAAATATTTAATTTCAGCTCAATTATTTAATATTTTTAACCAGTGCATTACATTTTAATACCTTAATCTCTGAAGCTCTCCTGAAGATTTCTAGCTAATAAACTAGGGACCAAGGAGCATTTTGAATAGTGAAAAATGCAGAAAAAAAAATTGAGAAAATGGACTTTAAAGTTTAACTATAGTTTTTGTGGTACTTCAACTAAATCCAATCAACTTAAAATTCCATAGCACCATTTTTGGGACCCTCTCTTGCGTTCTGCTTGGCCTCAGTAAAGGTTTTTGGGATTTTTAACTTTGCTTGGTTGTTTCTTAATATGAAAACTTTACTTTCGTCCTCGTATTGTTCACAAAGTTTAGAAATGTATTGTTCTTACCTAACCTCTACACTATGAACTTTTGCTAATTTATACACAAAATTCATAAAAATCTGATTATTACTGCTTTACTATACACGAAGGAATAACTTAAAACCTATTAACTACCTAAAAATGCCTAATATATCATAGAACAATGTAATAACCTGGCAAGATTACAGAATTACAGAACACTGACTGCATTTCTTTGTTTGGAAGCAAAACCTGAGTCAGATTCGCGGCATTTCTGTTCGATATATCGAATTAGTTTCAGCACAGCCAACTCAAAACCTTTTTAAAGCGAAATTCCCTGCAATAGACTAAAATAAAAGCCAGTGAAAACCAAAAAATACATTTCAAAGCTGCAGCGACGAAGTTTAGCGAGGAATGCTCGCCCGCACTGGGACATTTAAATGCCCTCGTGGAGGTTTAAAAATGGCTGCTGTTGAGAAAACTAAAGTGGGACGTTAAAGTAGAAAGTATAACTATAATAAAAAATGCAAAAAGTAACAATCAAAATTTTCATCAAATTTCATGGATATACTGTCTTGTGTTTAAGTTCTGAAGCTGCCTCTGCTGATAGCAAAGAAGCTAACGTAACAGCAGTCCAATAGAAATAGCACTCAATGCGAGGCAGTTCAATAAATCTCTCATATACGTACGTACGTACGTCAGATAGCAGTCATCCGAATGACGTAATCTCCGCTGATATCAAACTCACATTTTCCGCCACGCGTTCGTTCTCTTTGCCGGAGAAACATTAGGTCATGGAAAAACGTGAAGTGGGTCCATTCATGTGCAAAGAGCTTAATGAGAAGAGATGCCTCTTTATGTAAAAAGAACCACCCCGATCCCGGCTCAAGTGGCTAATGATGCATGTTTTTGGGGTTGCTGAGTAATTGGGAGCCCTTGTGCGCGAATAATAAGGGCTGGGGAGAAAAATCACACAAGCTTCGCTTGATTTGCATGCCGCTCACCTTGATATTCGCACTTCGATTCTCTTCTGAAATACTCGTCTCTCGTCCTTGTAAATGAGCTATATATCCCATCGTTTGTAGTCTTGGCTTCGATTTCTGGCTAGGGTGGTAGATGATTTTATTAACTTTTCAGCCAATTCAACTAAAAATTAATTTTCAGCGCTGCCTTCTCTCTCTGTCTCTGTCTCTCTCTGTCTCTCTCTGTCACTCTCTGTCACTCCCTGTCTCTCTCTCTCCCTGTCTCTCTCTGTCTCTCTGTCTCTCTCTCTGTCACTCTCTGCTTCTCTCTGCCTCACACACACACACACACACACACACACACACACACACACACACACACAAACATTCTTGCTAGTTGAGGAACTGTATTCTTCGCTTCTTAAACTGTTGACAGTGGTGGATTGATACAGATCAGAGGGTTTGTTTCAAACAGGAGAGAAGTGGTCACACTTTTACCATATGAAATCGGAATAAGACATTAAATTATTATCCGAACATATAAGAATACCTTCAAACTCTATAATATCTGTAACATTGCGCCAAGAGGTGGTTATCTGAAACACCAAATTCAGTAAGAACAAATTAGAAACTAAAAACTTCACTTATCTTAGTAATGTTGCACGTTCGTTTTGCACAAACCGACCCAGGGTTTCAAGTTGTCTCCAACTCATTCTCAAAGCTATACAAACAAATTCGTTACCAAAGCTACAATCTTTCATTTTTTTCTGAAAACAAAAAACAAATACTGATATTAAATTTTTATTTACCAATCTCTGAAAACAAAAATTTATAAATACAATCTATAGATGGTAATTCGAACTTCATAACACGGTTCCTGTTTTTTAACATAAAAATGTTTTCCCAAAACATTAAATCTATAGGACCACTTAATTGCTTTAATAATTTAACTTCCGGATTAATTTCATGACTAAACGACCAAAAATGATCTGCCACAGCTGATTTATCAGTTTGTTTATATTTAATATTTCTAAAATGTTCTTTTATTCTGGTTTCTAAATGACGTTTAGTTTTACCAATATAAACCTTATCACAATCTAAACAGCTAAATTGATAAATGCCAGATTTTTTTACAATTTGGTATTTTATCTTTTTTAGAAAAATTAAGTAAATTTTGTATATTAAATTTATTTTGAGGGACCAAATTTATTCCATATTCTTTAAAAATCTTTGTAAATTTTTTATTGGCCCATGGATGGTAAGTAAACTTTTTAAAAATACAATTATCTTTTATTTTTTTAAGGGTTGAAACTTCTTTAACAGCTTTTTGATACTTAATTTGTTCTTACTTTAGAATCTTGTTGCTTCACTGTTAATAGCTTCAATTTTCCTTATTTAACCAAATTCAGTTTTTATTTTACTATGTTCGTCAGAGAAAAAAAAATTGTTCACAAACATATATGAAGATAAATATTGCAGTAACGGAAGCAGTAAATTCCCTTCAGACTAACATATTTTATTTTACACAGTTCTTTGAATACGTCTGTGCCAGCTAAATCTTTGCACTTATTTTGGTCACTATATTTGTGGATATATGAGTTCACATTACAAATTAGCTCATTCATTGACCTCATCTACAGTAAAAGGGTAACAAAAATTGGCATTTTATTCTCAAGATTCCTGAAATCATGGAAGCTAGGTGAAGTAATCTCAGTTTTTAAGTCTTCAAGACTAGGAATATAAATAATTGGCTTATCTTTCTCTACTCTTGTACTAACCATTCTTACAAACTCTTATTCCTATATGTTCTTCGTGTTAGTTGAGATAAACATTTGTACAAACTATCTTATTGCTTATTTCCTTGTAGGTACAAGGGGAATGTTAGAATACAGTAGACTTTGTGCGATAGTCAAATGTTTTAAAGCTTTCAGATCCCGTTCTCTTTGCACACGTAACATATAAAAAAATGAACAACAATGTTCCATTTCACGAAAAGTTTTAAGTTTTCCGAAACTCACACACATAACAAAGAATATCTCCGAAATGGTTCACCCTATAAGAAAATTTATTCAGACATAAATTGTGTATTTTAGCAAGATCTACATATTTTGTATAGTATGATTTGGTCTATCTCTTACGGTTTACAAGTTATTCAAAAGTCATCCAGAGTAAACAGGACTACAGGGGCTATAGCCAGAAAATTCAAGATATATATTTCATTTGTCATAAAAATATCTCAAACACATGACATTTTATTCAAAATCGTTACTGCCATTTTCAAGAAAATCAAAATTTTCGAAAAATTGTCCATGTAAAGCGTAGTTTAGGGTGAGGTTATTCTCTTCAAAATCAAAATTTTTAAAATCGAATTTTTCGGTGGAATACAAGACTTCCTCTACTTTGCTAAACGCAGTAGAGAAAGTAAAAAAATGTAGATCGAAAAATACCTGTTTTCTAGTTGTATGTGGCTGTTCAGTGTTGGCTCGAAGAAGCTCAAGTATTAATCTTGTTACAAATAAGGTAGACGATGTTGACAGAGGTATAATTTCCCCACTGGTACCGGTCGCGAAACGGCTGGAAGTGACTTAGAGACTTCTGAAATCAACTAAATCCTCTTTTGCCCATCTCTTGTCTAGAAGTATATTCAGGTAGCGGAGGTGGCCATGTTGGCAGAGGGTGGGGTTCAATTTATGCGTTTCATTATAAGCAAATATTTATACAAGTCAGTGTACATAAATGTATACGAAAGACATATTCTCGGTTCGAGGATAAAATGAATGCTTTTGAAAGTTGGTGATTACGACGTTGCTTTAGAAATGTTGGAGTGATTAAGACAGCTCTACAGAAAGTTTCACGCTATGTTGGGACTTTGAAATGGTTTGTTTGTGCATAACTGCTGCAACAGGCGGAACACTTGATGTCTGGAGAGGCCACTAGATATCGGGATAATGGTACCTCTCGAGGAGTCACGCCCCACTCTTAACAAACTGGGTCATTTGCCGGGATCTGTAACCTCAAAATGAAGTTAACGGCAGTGGATGCCGGGAAAGTTTCATATATCTACTTACGTTTGTATACTCGAATAATGGATCTTATATTGGCATGCAAAAATATTCTGGACACTTAAAGTTATAACATTTAAATTTTATCTGCAAAAAATCTGATCTGTTGCACTCACATGACTTTCTCTACTCTTGTACTAACTATTCTTTCAAACACTTATTCCTATATCTACTTCATGTTAATTGAAATAAACATTTATGCAAATTAGCTTATTGTTAATTTCCTTGTAGGTACAAGAAAAAAAATATTTTGTTGTTTAACGACGCTGTCAATTGCCAGGACCACATCAGCGTCGCTGGTGTGCCGGAATTTTGTCCCGCAGGAGTTCTTTTACATGCCAGTAAATCTACTGACATGGAGCTGTCGTTTTTAAGCACATTTAAAACCATCGACCTAGGCCGGGTTTGAACCCGCGACCTTGGGATCAGTAGGCCAGCGTCTAACCAACTGAGCCACCCAGACCGACAGTACACTTTTAATGTATAATTAAACAATATACATTGTGTAAATTGTGCTAGAGATCCAACTATTGGAACATTGTACAAGAAATGATAGTAACCATTACAAAAGCAAAGGAGATAGATGACAAAGGTAGATAAATAGGCGGGTTTCCTACATAATGCAGCGCTTCCCGTCCAAGTAAACACAACCAACTCTGGACATGGCCCACTTGAGTTTAATTACCACATACTGATGATAACAAATCACTTGAGCGAACCAAGCGTGCGTTCTTAAGATACTTATGATTCAGTGTTTATAATATAAACTGAAGTACGTTGTTCAGATTAAAGAGAATGAAGTAATTACTTAGGGATGTTGTGATGTTGTGCATTGTAGGTACAACCTGGAACCCACCCACCCTATGTAGTACATTTTCTTATACCGTAATATAATCACGTAACTTCAAGAAACATCGCCATCTTCCCGCTACAGAGCATGCGCAATGGCGACTTCTAACCCACATGAGAAGCAAAATTCGCGATATTAGCGATGTTTTGATTTTTGTTACTTTCACAGTGACATTTTAATTTGCTCATACAATTGTACAATTATTGGATATACAACGTTTGAACAGGACGTCTCTGTCGGGTCCGCTAGTTTTCTTATATTTTCTTTTGAATACCTGGTAAACCGCAAGAGATAGATAAAATGTTACTCAACAAAAAGTGTAGATTTCGTTAAAACACACAATTTATGTCCAATACGTTTTTGTAGAATTAGCCACTTCTGAGACATTCCTTGTTACTGGTTTGAATTTTAAAATACTTTTACATTTCTTAAACAGCACCTCGTTATTCTTATTTTTATGTGCTGCTCCGACAAAGACAATGGAATTTCAAGTCCCACACATACCGACCAGGTCTTAAAATATCTGACTATTGTATAAGCGCACTGCATTCCCCTATACGCATTTTTACTTGCTCTACTGCGTATAATAAGTGGGGGAAATATGTGTAGCATTCGACACAAAACTTCTATGTCTAGTTTTCACCGGAAATATGTTTTGAATCCTAAAAAGAAACATTTTTACAAAAAGGTGTGTGTGTGTGTGTCTGTGTGTGTCTGTGTGTGTGTGTGTGTGTGTGTGTGTGTGTGCGTGTGTGTGCGTGTGTGTCTGTGTGTGTGTGTGTGTCTGTGTGTGTCTGTGTGTGTGTGTGTGTGTGTGTGTGTGTGTCTGTGTGTGTGTGTGTGTGTGTGTGTGTGTGTGTGTGTGCGTGTGTGTCTGTGTGTGTCTGTGAACAGCGTAACTCGAAATCGAAAAGTCGGTTAAAAACTAAGTTGGTATTTAAGGATGCCACACGCAGATTTTGAAGAAAATTCCTCCTCCCTAAACTACGCTTTACATGGGAAATTTTTATTTTCTCAAAAATGGCTCTAATGATTTTCATTATAACACACGTTTAAGCTATTTTTATAGCAAATGAGATGTATATTTTGAATTTTCTCGCTACAGCCCTCTAGTCCTGTTTACTCATCTCTTTTGCATAACTGGTAAAGATTAGGAGACACACTAAATCTTACTATCAAAACGTAGATCTTGCTAACACACATAATTTATGTCTTAATAAATTTTCTTGTAGAGTGAACCATTTCGGAGATATTCTTTGTTATGTGTGTGAGTTTCGGAAAACTTAGAACTTTGGTGACATGGATCATCGTTGTTCATTTTTTTTATGTGTTAAGTGTGCAAAGACAACAGAATGTCAAACATTTCACTATCACACGAAGCCTACTGTATTCTAATATTCCCCTTGCATCTACAAGGAAATAAGCAATAAGATAATTTGTACAAATGTTTATCTTAACTAACACGAAGAAGGTATAGGAATAAGAGTTTGAAAACTGCAAAATGGTAAGCTTAAAAAGCCATAGGTTAGTTAGGAATATATTTTATGTTAATTGTTCCCAGCATTAGGAGAGTCAGCTCTTGAAATAAAAGCGTACTTAAAAGAAAAGAGACAGTGACGTAATTAAGAATGATAAGTGGGGGAGACAGTGTGGGAGGGGGGGGGGGGTATAGCCATGGTTACTGTCCGACGTGGGTTGCGCTAACCGCCTACCTGATGTAACGAGAAGGGATGCAAATGACAGCTCTCGCATGATAAATGCACGTGTTTAAACAGCCAGTTACCACTCTATCTCGGAGTACACCTCGCTACACAGGCTTCTGATTATCTACACAGAGTTCTGCATTCTACACTGAAACCTTACTGGAAATATATGTTATCAAGCTTTCTGAATAAAAATTCTCATGTATTTGCAGTCACACAACTTTCTCTACTCTTGTACTAACCATTCTTACAATCTCTTATTCCTATATCTTCTTCGTGTTAGTTGAGATAAACATTTGTACAAATTATCTTATTGCTTATTTCCTTGTAGGTGCAAGGGGAATATTAGAATATAGTAGGCTTTGTGCGATAGTCAAATGTTTGAGATTCTGTTGTCTTTGCACACTTAATATATAAAAAATGAACAACGATGATCCATTTCACGAAAGTTCTAAGTTTTCCGAAACTCACACACATAACGAGGAATATCTCCGAAATGGTTCAATCTACAAGAAAATTTATTGAGACATAAATTGTGTATTTTAGCAAGATCTACATTTTTTGCGTAGTATGATTTGGTCTATCTCTAACGGTTTGCCAGTTATGCAAAAGTCATCCAGAGTAAATACGACTACAAGGGCTATAGCCAGAAAATTCAAAATATACATTTCATTTGTCATAAAAATATCTCAAACACGACATTTTAATCAAAATTCTTAAAGCAATTTTCAAGAAAATCAAAATTTTCCAAAAATTTTTCTTGTTAAGGGTAGTTTAGGGTGGGGATATTTTCTTCAAAATCTTCGTGTCGCATCCTTGAAAGACATTAAACATAAATACCAACTTTGGTTTTTAACCGCCTTTTCGTTTTTGAGCTATGCTGTCCACAGACTGACAGACTGACACACAGACACAGACACACACGGACCTTTTTCTAAAAATGCTTTTTTTTTTTGGATTCAGGGGGTCTCAAAACATATTTCCGGTGAAATCTCGACATCGAATTTTTGGGTGGAATACAATACTTCCTCTACTTACCAGTAGAGAAAGTAAAAATGAACAACGATGTTGCGTTGGTGAAAATTTGTTTCATGAAACTGACGAAAATAACAAGGAATATCTCCAAAATGGTTCACTCTAGAAAAAAAAATTACCAGGACATAAATTGTGTATTTTAGCAAGATCTACTTTTTTGTATAGTAAGATTTGGTGTATCTCCTACGGTTTGCGAGTTATGCAAAAGTCGTCCAGAGTAAATACGACTACAGGGGCTATAGCCAGAAAATTCAAAATATACATTTCATTTGTCATACAAATATCTTAAACATATGACATTTTAATTAAAATCGTTGGAGTCATTTTCGAGAAGATTAAAATTTTCCATTCGTTTTTGAGTTATGCTGTCCACAGGCGCGGTTACACACACACATACATACACACATGCACAGGAACCTTTTTCTAAAAATTCCTTATTTAGATTCAGGGGCCCTCAAAAATATATTTCTGGTGAATTGTGGACAGAATTTTTGGGTGGAATACAAAACTTCCTCTACTCTGCTATATATAGTGGAGTAAGTAAAAACGAAAAGTCGGTGGAAAACAAAATTTGGTATTTAAGTTAAATATCTTCCAAGGATGCGACAGAAAGATCCTGAAGAACATTCCTCTACCCATTAGATGGAAAATGTTAATTTTCACAAATGTGGTTGTATGTTTTTTATTAAAATGTCAATGTTTAAGATATTTTTATCAAATAGATATTTTCTAAAATACCCTGTGGAGATTCGGGGACTTTCAAAACATGTATTTCCGATGAAATCTCGGTACTGAATTTCTAGTGGACTACATACATAGTAGAGAAGGCAAAAGTGAGATAATTTGACTTTTATTTGCCTTATTCTTTACGTTCTCGGATGAAAGAGCTTGCATGCATACACATTTAATATAGGAAATATATGTCAGCGATGCTTGTGCATTGGTTTTCTGTCAGTCAGGAATCCTACGCCCTACGCTGTTTTATAATAACGGAGAACCAACGGTCATGGTCAATATGATTTGTCAGTCAGTGAGGAGAGGGCAGGGCAGGGCATAAAAGATGAGGGGGTGACGCCGGAGAGAGAGACAGATTCTAGTAATTATTGAAAATTCCCCCAATGCTGCTGCAGGAAATCTGACGTGGATTTAATCATTACAAAAAGGTCGGTCCAGATTTCAGTGGAAGCCAGAGAGATGACAACAGAGGAAAAAAGTAAATGCCAGAGAACACAATAAACTCTACAAGGGTTCATTATTCGCAGACATGGATATTGGACACAAAATGCGTTTTGCATTCGGGCACGGCTTTTTTCTTTACTAATTGGAATCTGTCTCTCTAAGCAACTGTAAGAAAATTATTGGGTTGGATATTATACAGAAAATTCCGATGTGTTAGCGGAAATGCGTTTGCCTCGCTTCCTTATTTAGCGAGGATGATATAACACGAATCTTTCTCGAACTTCACCTTTTCTTTAACTTCTACCAATATGCCGGCCGCTGGACAAGTCACGAATAATCTCGAAAATCACGTTTTGTTCTGCCGCTCTGATTGTTGTCACATGTTTACTCGCGTGAATGGTGTGGGGAAGTTTAATATTGAGCGCCTTTGTTGTGCGGCGCAGCCAGAGTCACGTTAAGAAAAATCTGATGTGTTGCACTCACATGACTTTCTCTACTCTTGTACTAACCATTCTTCTTCGTGTTAGTTAAGATAAACATTTGTACAAATTATCATATTGCTTATTTCCTTGTAGGTACAACGGGAATATTAGAATACAGTAGGCTTTGTGCGATAGTCAAATCTTTTAAAGCTTTGAGATTCTGTTGTCTTTGCACACTTAACATATAAAAAAAATTAACAACGATATTCCATTTCACGAACGTTTTAAGTTTTCCGAAACTCACACACATAACAAGGAATATCTCCGAAATGGTTCACCCTACAACAAAATTTATTGAGACATAAATTGTGTATTTTAGCAAGATCTACATTTTTTGTATAGTAAGATTTGGTCTATCTCTAACGGTTTACCAGTTATGCAAAAGTTGTCCAGAGTAAATACGACTACAGGGGCTATAGCTACAAAATTAAAAATATACATTTCATTTGTCATAAACATATCTCAAACATATGACATTTTAATCAAAATCGTTAGAGCCATTTTCAAGAAAATAAAAATTTTCGAAAAATTTTCCATGTGAAGGGTAGTTTATGGTGGGGCTGTTTTCTTCAAACTCTTCGTGTCGCATCCTTGAAAGACATTAAACATAAACTCCAACCTAAATTACCCTTTACATAGAAAATTTTTATTTTCTTGAAATTGGCTCTAACGATTTTGATTAAAATGTCAATGTTTAAGATATTTGTGTGACAAATGAAATGTATGTTTTGAACTTTCTGGCTATAGCCTATGTAGTACTGTTTACTCTGGATGACTTTTGAATAAGTCGTAAACCGTAAGAGATAGACAAAATCATACTGTACAAAAAATGTAGGTCTCCCTAAAACACATTTATGTATGAATAGAACTTTTTCTAGAGTGAACCATTTCGGAGATATTCCTTGTTACTTTTGTCAGTTTCGGAAAACAAACTTTCGTGAAATGGAACGTCGTTGTTCTTTTTTTATGTTAAGTGTGCAAAGAGAAAGGGATCTCAAAGCTTTAAAAGAAATGACTTGCACAAAGTCTACTGTATTCTAACATTCCCCTTGTACCTACAAAGAAATAAGCAATAAGATAATTTGTACAAATGTTTATCTCAACTAACACGAAGATATAGGAATAAGAGTTTGTAAGAATGGTTAGTACAAGAGTAGAGAAAGTCATATGAGCCACCTAAGTGGATATAGGGGAATAATACACATAAGCGATAGTCAAATTCGGTTCTCTTTGGGTGGCCAGCACACAAAAAAGAGGAATAACGACGTCGTAAGTATTTGGACATTCCAACCAAAATAATTACCTCCACAATGTTTTCTTGTACTAAGATTTTGTCTACAGTTTAAGGTTTACCGGTTATGCCAAAGTCATTCAGAATGAAGCAGACTTCGGAGGACATTACCAGAAAATCTAAGATATACATTTTGTTTGCCATAGTTGGCACTACAACTAATCCAGTAGGCTGTGAAAAGAGCAACAATAATTGTAGCGTTTAATTCAGGGAAATGAGAAATTAGTTATCTGATGAATAGAAATTAACTAATTTGCTCTAGTTCTGGTCTATTTAAACTTGCACTTGTTTGATTTCGCCTCTTCAATTAAAATATCAATATCCTCACTTGAATATTCGTCAAATCTTTTGTCTGCCATTTTGGAATGGCCTGCTGATTATTTTCACGGCTCCTGTATTCTTCAGATGTTCAGAAGAGTAATTGTGTTGGCGGAACCGCAAGGTGGAGGTGACAATCCGGCATGTGTGGAATAGTCCCTTATTTAACTCCAAAAGATGCAACACCCTGAGCATTTCGTACATTTGTTACATACCAAGTGAAAACAAAGCGATTTGTGTGTTGCAATAAAATATCTACATTTTATTTTAAAGTGTTGGTATTGAGAGAGCGTTAATTTGCATGAGAGTGGCTGCGTGGTGACTTTAGCTGATAACCGCTATCGGATGTAGAGGAGTGGACTAGTAATGACATTACGCCTGACAAAAGGGCTTGCTGCGGCTATTAATATTGTTTTCACGCCCGAAAAGCCCATTAGACTGTTGTATTTAATTTACAGGCCCGTCCCGTCACAGGGGAATGGATCTGCTATAAGAACAGCACATTGGTGGCTTGTACCAGGATGTGATTGTGTAATAAATATTTCATTAAACACACCATTTTATTTCTCAAATGTTAACATGGTGGAAACCCGTGATTCCTAGGGATGACATACAGAGGGAGTTCGCATCGCTGTGGGTTTGACAGGAAATGCTGCACCAGTGCCTAACCCCAGCAATACCAGCCGGGGGTGGAAGGGGTACTTTAGGCCCACTTTTTTACTTTCTCCACCAGTAAGTAGAGGAAGTATTGTATTCCATCCAAAAATTCATAGTCGAGATTTCACCGGAAATATGTTTTGAGGCCCCCTGAATAAAAAAAAGCATTTTTAGAAAAAGGTCCGTGTGTGTCTGCCAGTCTGTGGGCAGCATAACTCTAAAAATCTGATGTGTTGCACTCACATGACTTTCCCTACTCCTGTACTAACAATTCTTACAAACTCATTCCTATATCAGTAGGCTTTGTGTGATAGTCAAATTTTGAGATTCTGTTGTCTTTGCACACTTAACATATAAAAAAATGAATAACGATGATCCATTTTACGAAAGTTCTAAGTTTTCCGAAACTCTCACACACTACAAGGAATATCTCCGAAATGGTTCACCCTACAAGAAAATTTATTTGGACGTAAATTGTGTATTTTAGCGAGATCTACATTTTTTGTATAGTAAGATTTGGTCTATCTCTAACGGTTTACCAGTTATGCAAAAGTCGTCCAGAGTAAATACGACTACAGGGGCTATAGCCAGAAAATTCAAGATATGCATTTCATTTGTCATAAAAATATCTCAAACATATGACATTTTAATCAAAATCGTTAGAGCCATTTTCAAGAAAATAAAAATTTTTGAAAAATTTTCCATGTAAAGGGTAGCTTAGGGTGGAGCTACTTTCCTCAAAATCTTCGTGTCGCATCCTTGAAAGACATTAAACTTAAATACCAACTTTGGTTTTTAACCGAGTTTTCGTTTTTGAGTTATGCTGTCCACAGACTGACACACGGACACACAGACGGACCTTTTTCTAAAAATGCTTTTTTTGGTTTCAGGGGGTCTCAAAACATATATTTCCAGTCAAATCTCGACATAGAATTTTTGGGTGGAATACAATACTTCCCCTACTTACCAGTAGAGAAAGTAAAATTCTGATGTGTTACACTCATATGGCTTTCTCTACTCTTGTATTAACCATTCTTAGAAACTCTTATTCCTTTATCCTCTTCATATTAATACAGATAAACATTTGTACGGAAATTAAGGAATTATGAAATGGTCAGGTGAAGTCAGAGAAATCATTTCCAAGTTATTACATCCCTGGTACTTCATACTGTTGAAAAAGGTACATATTACAGAGAGTTAATTTTTTGCTCCCAACTCATACATAATATGCACCCACACATATTACAGAGATAAGGCTGTCCACCTTTCTGTGAATGACTGCATTACGGTCACATTTACTCCATTATCAGACTATGCTGATGTGATGCCTCTTTGTGGCTTTTGTTTTGGAAGGAGATTAAGGGGGGGGGGGGTGCTTTTTCAGCTATCGGTGCCCGATCCATCGCTTAATCCGGGGTTCGTAGAATAGCTTGGTAATGAACAATCAATTTGAAGCCTACTGTAAGGTGTGTAGAAATTAGTTTTCTCCTAACCTAACATTCAGATAGAAAACTGTCTCTGAAGTCTTCTTTATTCTGAGTGACTTTTGTATAACTGGTAAGACAGAGACAAAATCTTACATAAAATGTAGATCTTGCTAAAGCACACATAATATTAAAGCGAATTTAAAAGAGATTGGTTTCCTATTAGTGATGAATTCCATGAAGGACAACCAAGAACTGCTGTTACTGATGGAAATATTGTCCCTGTTCGAGCAATACTTGAAGAAAAATCGACAAACATCTTAAGAGTTTATTGGGCATTAGTATGAGTCAAATGCAAAACATTTTACATCAACAGTTAGACGTCAGGAAACTACTTAGTCAATGGATTCCATATAAACCGATTCCCAATCAAAAAAAGCGTTTTGGTTGCTGCAGAAAAACTTGTAAATAATTTCCAAGCAAGACTACACAAGTTGGACGAATGCGCGCGCAGTGCTCGTAACAACATGGTTGCTGGTGTTCTTTTCTCTAAAACTGACCATATTGCTTGCTACTATAACACTAGAAGGTAGAGGTACCGTTATTGTCAATTGGTTGTATGTATATTGCGATATTAGGTACTGGACCGAGGAAAAGTTTAAAAAGACGAGACGCAGTATTAGTAAAAACATTTAACACACGTGTATCGCATATAATTTTAGGAGATAATTAGTAATTTAATACGGCGTATGAATGAAATGTGAAATACCAACCTTAAAACATAGTTACATTCATCTTTCCATGGTGTTTTGATGCTTGAACTTATTTGGCACTTATTAACTGTAGCATATTTCGTATTTCTGTTTAGATTTTTCAGATATGGTAGAAGTAGAGCCCATTTTCTTCTATTTTAGAAGCAACAACACAATCGTTCATGGTAGCCGCCATGATTGCTATGAGACATTGTTGGTTTGAGCATGACCTACTCTACCTCGCGGAACGTGCGACTCTCTGCATATCTTCGATAGTTGGACTGATTCCAGTGCTTTATTATTTTAAGTTATAACTTAAGGAATAAAACCAAGTAAGACAACCTTTATTGAGGCAGTAAAAATCAACAAGTAAATTTGAGTATATTTTATATCTGTGTTAATTAAAATATTCTTATGTTTAAGATTGTGAAAATGCTTAGCTCCTAAAAGTACGTAATAGAGGAGGTTAGGTTAAGTTGGTAGACGTGAAAATGGAATAATTCGTTTAATTGCAATGTTAATGTCTGTTTACCACAAACTCTGTCTCTTTCTAAAAATCAAAGATAAAATGGATGTAATAACTTTTTCGTCATCAGATGAACCAGTGGGACATCAGGAAAAGTGGCATCATTGCTTTAAGAACTGTTTTCATCGAATGAAAAAATATATTCATGTTAAAATAAAATATTTTGCACTTTTAAAGGTAATCTTTTAATTTTTCCTTTCTCAGCTACGTATAGTAAGTAGATGAGGTATTGTATTCCAACCAAAATTTCGATATCGAGATTTCACTGGAAATTGAATCCAAAGAATTAAGAATGCGACACGAAGATTTTGGAGAAAATTCCTCCTACTTAAACTACCCTTTACCTGCACAATGTTCGATAATTTTGCTTTTCTCAAAAATATCTCTAACGATTTTGATTAAAATGTCACATGTTTAAGATATTGTTATGATAAATGATATGTATATTCTGGCTATAGCCCACGTAGTCCTGTTAAACCGTAAGAGATAGACCAAATCTTACTATACAAAAATGTAGATCTTGTTAAAACACAGTAATTATTTCTGCACAATTTTTGTTTTTTGTGGAGTGAACCATTTCGGAGATATTCCTCGTTATTTGTGTGAGTCCGGCATTATTTATACTTTTTTCAAATGGAGGGTAGTTACTCACTTTACTTTCTCTGTTAGTAAATACAATTAAGTATTGTATTCCACCCAAAAATTCGATGTGGAGATTTCAGCGGAAATATATGTTTTGAACCCCCTGAAAAAAGTTCGTGTGTGTATGTCTATGTATCTGTCAAAGTGTGGACAGCATAACTCAAAAACGAAAAGTCGGTTAAAAACCGAAGTTGGTATTTAAGTTTAATGTCTTTCAAGGATGCGACACGAAGATTTTGAAGAAGATAGCCCCACCCTAAAGGAAATAAGCAATAAGATAATTTGTACAAATATTTATCTCAACTAACACGAAGAAGATATAGGAATAAGAGTTTGTAAGAATGGTTAGTACAAGAGTAGAGAAAGTCATGTGAGTGCAACACATCAGATTTTTTTCAACATTTTCACTGCACTCTTTCTGCTTGTGGAGAAGTCTGCAGTGTAATTTTCGTGCTGTTTTAGAAAGGGCATTGATTTTTCTAGAGGGAAACTTAATAATAATTCCAATTCCCCCGTCCAGGCTATCCATTATTTTTTTTAGTACTGGAGAAGTTTGGAGAGGAAGAGGTCGACTCAAGTGAACATTCATCATCGGAAAGAAGGAGAGAGATGGAGTTGGCGTGTTTATTTATGGGAGCAAAACCTACATACACTCGTTTCATTAGAGTTTCATAAGCCTTCCCTGCTGATAGATTCAGGACTCGTGCACTTCTGTAGCAACAAACAACAGTGTCTTACCTGTATCATGAAATGTAATATGTACATGAAAAATAAACATCTGATCTGGTATATGATGTGAAGTAGCTTAGCCTCTAGCGTACTTTGTTGTGTGCCGCGCCCGACGTCACAATATATCTTGAGTTTTATGATAATGCTTTGAAGTCCTCTTCATTCTGGATACATTTTGCATATTTACTAAATGTTAATGTTTTGTCTTACTACACAAAAAATTTAGATATCGTTTAAGTACATAATTTATAGCAAATAATTTTTGGAGCTAAATATTTCCTAGACATTCTTTGAACTTTTCATTACTTAAACTTTTCCGAAATAAAAATATGCGTTCTTCTTTTTCCATCTCGCGGAAAGAGAAAGGAATTTCAAAGCCCTCACACAGCGACCAGCGATCATCCCTTAAAGAATCTAATTAAGCTTTTTTCCTTGCTTTCCTTTAATTTCGTTTTTCGATGTTTTCCTCTCTGTTTACTTCAGGGATGTCCAACCTTGTCTCTTTGGGGACGCTTACGTAATTAGCTGCTATTCCCCACCCCCTCATCCACACGGAGAGTGAGTCACGCCTGTGGCGTGTATCAGTCAGTATCCAACCAGACGACTCCATGGCAGTTTCTCAGTCATACTTTGCATTGTACTCAGAATACCTCTCCATTCAGAATGATTTTTGCATAAATTGTAAAGAATAAGAGACAGACAAGAGCTTACTAAACAAAGAAGGTACCTCGTTTTTCTTTTGAGTGAACCATTTCCGATATATTCTTGATTGTTTGCATTTCCCGAGACAGTTTACTCAAATAGGCATCGCATAACAACTAGCTCTTGAAACACTTGACTGACGCTCAGAGCCTACTGTATTTCCCTTGCATCTACAAGAAAATTAGCAATAAGATAATTTATACAAATGTCTATCTCAACTAACACGAAGATATAGGAATAAGAGTTTGTAAGAATGGTTAGTACAAGAGTAGAGAAAGTCATGTGAGTGCAACCCATCAGAACATTCTCGGAAAATGCTTCATTTGGTTTCAGGGAGATATTTGTGGTGCAGTCTCTGTATAGAATTTTTGAGTGGAGCATTATACGTTTATGCTTAAGTAGAAATGGTGGCTAAGTGGATGTTTGGATGCAATGCAAGGCACGTTCGCCACCACAGTACGTACATGGTGCCAACGAATGTCGATTTAAAAGCCCGCGATAATGCCCCAAAGAAGAAGAAGAAGAAGAATTGTTTCCTTATCTTTGAGCCCTTATATATTTCACACACAAAGGGCGTATTTCCTGGACAAACGATCTACGACACAAAGACTCCTTGGTCAAAAGGCTTTGCCTGCTTGGAATCCTAAAGCGCTGTTTGTGCAGTTGCCATAGAAACCGTGCTACATACTTTGCTGGTGCCGCTCTGACCTTACAGAACACTGCGCGTCAATAACAGCGACTGCTTCATTCACGATTGGCTAATTAGATACCTACGCACCTTTGATAGAATATTCTTCTTGTTGTTGTTGCTGCTGCTTCAGCCATTAGACATTTGTATCTGTGGCACCTGTCCTTATTTTCCCCACTGGTTCATAAAGGTGTTAAAGGAATAAATGCCCACAATCTGATGACTCAATTTTACAAACTCTTTCTCCGATATCCCAGCTTTTCTTTTCATTTTCTTTTTACTGGTAACTAGAAGGAAGTATTGTATTCCACCCAAAAAGTCAATGTCGAGATTTCACCGGAAATATATGTTTTGAGAATCCCTGAATGCATTTTTAGAAAAAGGTCCGCGTGTCTCTGTGTGTGTCAGTCTGTGGACAGCATAACTCAAAAACGAAAAGTCGGTTTAAAACAAATTTGATATTTAAGTTTCATGTCTTTCAACGATGCGACACAAAGATTTTGAAGAAAATAGCCCCACCCTAAACTACCCTTTACATGGAAAATGTTTGAAAAATCTTGATTTTCTTGAAAATGACTAACGATTTTGATTTAAATGTCATATGTTTGACACATGAAACCGAAATTATGTCAATATATAATTGATAATAGAAAGAAACAAAAGGAGATTCTAGTCGACAGTTAAGGGGAAGACGTGATAAAGCTGAATAGATTAATGAGAGAATGGAAGCCTAGGCAGATTTAAATGAGTGATAAAGTTACAATTGCTGTATGTACAAAGCTCTAACGATTCCGCGGGCTGATTCCTATCTTACCATGACGTGCTCTAAAGTTGCCCAATGGAAATCGCTTCCTTCGTGTTGCTCGCGCAAAAACAAATGCAACGCAACACACACTCGTCTTGAATCGAGTCGAGATAACGCACGTGCAACTTGGGATTTGTACGTAAGCTAGCACGTATACATAATTCGGCGGTCGCTAAAGGGTGACAAAGTTAAAGTGTTATAACGTTGTAGTTGAAGTTGCAAAGTTACATTCTATTTAAATATCGTCGGCAGTTCTCTACACATCTGGAAATTTACAAATAAAGTGATATGTTGGTTAATTCTTCATTTGGTTCCATTCCTACCATAACTCGCGTACACCCTGTAGCTTAGGACCTCTTGCTAGAGCTAGTCCGGACATCAAATACGAGATCTTATATGTCTTAAAGATGACGTCTTCGACTTAGAGGAACGTTTGCGTCACATATTTGTATGAAAAATGAAATGTATATCTTCAATTTTGTGCCTATAGCTCCTTAGTCGTATTTACTCTGGAAGACTTTTCTATAACTTGTAAACCGTTAGAGATAGACCTAGTCTTACTATACAAAAAATGTAGATCTTGCTAAAACACACAATTTATGTCTGAATACATTTTCATATAGCTTGGACCATTTTGTATATATTCCTTATTATACGTGCGAGTTTCGGAGAATTTAAAACTTTAGTGAAATGGACCATCGTTGTTCATATTTTATATGTTAAGCGTGCAAAGAGAACGGAATTTGAAAGCTTTAAAAGATTTGACTATCGCACAAAGCCTACTGTATTCTAATATTCCCCTTGTACCTACAAGGAAATAAGCAGTAAGATAATTTGTGCAAATGTTTATCTCAACTAACACGAAGAAGATATAGCAATAAGGGTTTGTAAGAATGGTTAGTACAAGAGTTGAGAAAGTCATGTGAGTGTAACACGTCAGATTTTTAAGGAATACTTTCTTCAAGAGTGAGTAAAGAAAGTGTGTACAGAAGTAAGAGGGGCGTGCCAGCTAGCCAACCACAAGATGCTGTGAATCTCGAAGGCTTTATCAAGCCCAAAGCGGGCAGGTTTATTTTCCTGTGCCCGAGCGACACTGGAATACAAAAAAGGAACGAAAGGTAGTTAAAATGCCGCTCTACGCTGGCGGTGATATTTCACGCTTGCTAATAACAGCCCTCAATGATCCACTTAACTCCTTCCTCCACAGTCTATACTTCACAAGCCTCTAATTGTGCCAATTAGAATAATATATATTAATGATACCATTTCGTATTAAACTAGCGGAACCGACAGACGTCGTGTTCAAGCGTTGCATATAAAAAAATTGTGAATAAACTAAAATGTCACTGTAAAAGAAACAAAAATAAAAAAGTCGCTAACTCCGCGAATTTCGCTCTTTGTGCGGATCAGAAGTCGCCGTTGCGCATTCTCTGTAGCGGGAAAATGACCATGTTTGTTGTAATTACTTGATTATATTACTGTATCAGAAAACGTACTAAATAGGGAGGGAGGGTGGGTGGGTTCCAGGCTGTACCTACAATGCACAACATCTCTAAGTAATTACTTCATCTCTTGATTTGTTATGATTTTTTATCATCAGTAGGTGCCAATTAAACTCAAGTGGGCCATGTCCAGAGATGCTTGTGCTTTACTTGGACGGGAAATGCTGCATTATGCAGAAAACTCGGCTGTTTATCTACCTTTGTCATCTATCTCCTTTGCTTTTATAATGGTTACTATCATTTGTTGTATAACGTTGCAATACTTGGATCTCTAGCACAATTTACACACACACACACACACACACACACACACACACACACACACACACACACACACACACACACACACACACACACACACACAGGTATATATATATATGTATATTTTGAATTTTCTGGCTATAGCCCATGTAGTCTTGTTTATTCTGGACAACTTTTGCATAACTGGTAAACCGTAAGAGATAGACCAAATCTTACTATACAAAAATCTAGATCTCGTTAAAGCACAATTTATGTACAAATAAATTTTTAAGGACTGAACCATTTCAGAGACATTCCTTGTTTGTGTTATTTACTTCTAAATGACTTTTCATTTTTGAGTTATGCTGTTCAAGACACGCCCAAAGGTTTTGTGTTCTAGAAATACTCTTTTTGGATTCAGAGAGCCTAAAAATATGTATTCTCGGGTAATTTTCGGTAGCGAATTTCTTGCTTAAATACATTTTCCTTACTATGCGTTAATAGAGAAAATACAGAAAGTGTCAGAGCTAATTGGCGGTGAATTTATCAGATTAATATGTGAGGGAATAGGGGTGTGTTTGTTCACGGGACCTGTTATATGAGTGGAGTATATTGAAGTATGATTGTGCCACTTGTTCAATGCAGATCAGCTACCAACTGCGGGGAAATTAATGAACCAGGCTAAAGTAGGTGAAGCAGAAACGGGGAAGTTGGGAATTTTAACTTGTAACAAAAGAGGACTCCAGTACCACATGGGGAAAAATGGTGATGCATTTATGAGCATATATCAAATATGCTAACAGAGTTCACGCAATATTTTTGCTATGTTTCCATGGCGGGGCTCTAATCAGCAAATGGTGAACAGTTTAAAAAATTAGATACTCAGTTTAAAGCTTGGGATAAGAAAATATCACCTTTTAATATTACATTTTTCTAAAACTGCTCTATTTGGATACAGGGAGTTGGAATTTAAGTTTAACATCTTTTAAGGATGCGACACGAAGAGTTTGAAGAAAATTACTCCACCCTAAACTACACTTTACATCATAAATTTTTATTTCCTCAAAAGTAGCTCTAACGAGTTTGATTAAAATGTCATATATAGGGCAGCGACGTTGGAGCGGTTGCGTTTGTTGAGAGGCGCCCGGTAGTGATTCGGTTTCAAGGAGAGGGTTGAGTACACCTTACGTTGAGTCACAGTATTCGCCACACAGAGTTCACGCAGACACAATACCAAAGGAAAGGTTACGAACATCCACAGGTTTACAAAAGTATATAGTTGAGTATGGGGAACATGTTTTCTCTGTTGTTCAAGAAAAACTTTATTGTAAACGTTGCAATAAAACAATTACTCATAGTAAACCGAGTAATGTGCTACGACATGTCAGTACAGCAACACATAAGCTTTGTGTTGCGAAATGTGAGGATCCATCGCTACAACAAGACGTACTTCCATCAAATAAAACATTTAATGAAGAGCTATGCGCGGCATTTATTTCTGCCGATATTCCTCTACATAAACTACAGGATCCGAAGTTCCGTGCGTTTTTAGAAAAGTACACTGGCAAACCAATTCCGCATCCTACGACCTTACGTAAGTACTATGTGCGAAAATGTTATGATAAGTGCATTGATTGTATAAGAATGAACCTAAATAACCACAACATATGGGTTTCAATGGATGAAACAACGGATGCCGTTGGGCGATTTGTGGTCAATGTAGTTGTTGGAGCACTGGACGCAGAAGGTCCCATTGGACCGTATCTTCTAACAAGTGACGTTGTCAGTGTTGCAAATTATTCTACTATAAGTGCAGTGTTTGACAATGCCATGAAAATATTATGGCCATCAGGTGTGCAACACGATAGAGTACGACTATCTGTTACCGATGCAGCTACCTATATGGTAAAGGCAGGAACCCATTTGCAAGTCACTTACAAAAACGTAATACATGTCACGTGCCTTGCTCACGCCTGCCACAGACTAGCAGAAGAGGTACGATCTCAATTTCCTGCCGCTGATAAGCTTATAGGGACTGTCAAGAAGGTATTTGTAAAATCGCCTTCACGTGTGGCAATATTTCGAGATCTTTATACAGGAGTTGCTCTTCCTCCCGCACCAGTTCTAACATGATGGGGAACATGGCTGGAAGCATGCGAGTACTATTCTATGAATTTCGATGCCGTTAAACACGTGGTGCAGGAGTTTGACATTAACGCTGCAACCGCAATAAAAACAGCTCAAATCCTTTTACGTGACCCTGATATTAAACGTCAGTTGTCATACATTACCTCGAATTTTGGATTTCTTACCTCTGCAATTCAATCTTTAGAAAGGTCTGGAGAAGAACTGGTAAAACAAATAACCGTCATGAAAGAAGTTACCGACAAGCTGAATTCTATGGAGGATAGCGTGGGGAAATGAATAGCTGCGAAACTGCAAACTCTTTTACAGAAAAACAAAGGATACCATAAACTGCGTAAAATTGCCAACGTAATTAAAGACGAAAGCAGTGCTTCAAAATGCCCAGATATAGACAGAAGATGTGTAACATATTTTACATATGCACCTGTGGTTTCAGCAGATGTGGAACGCAGCTTTTCTGCCTATAAGTCAGTGTTGTCGGATAGGAGACAGTCATTTTCGTTCGAAAACCTGAAGATGTGGGTTGTAATTCATTGCAACAAATAGACATAGCAATTAATCAATATGCAAATTGTGAATTAACGTTTGCGTTAACTATTTAATAAAGACGTTTCAGTTATTTAAGTTAGCAGAAATGCTATAAACAGTACTGCAGAAATAAAGTACATATGCATAAGACATGCGTAATTCTCCCTGTATAGTCATTTGGACACTACCATGCCGCGTCAGTGTCCGCCAACCCTTATTGCTACAACCTGCCCCTTCCTATTCTATACGATATCCGCACGTTCCGGCCCCGATGTCGCTGCTCTAGTCATATATTTAAGATATTTTTATGACAAATGAAATGTACATTTTGAATTTTCTGGCTATAGCCTATTTAGTCTGGATGACTTTTGAATAACTCATAAACCGTAAGAGATAGACCAAATCATACTATACAAAAAATGTAGATCTTGCTAAAACACAATTTATGTCCAAATAAAGTTCTCTGTAGAGTGAACCATTTCGGAGATATTCCTTGTTATTTGCGTTAGTTTTGGAAAACAAACTTTCGTCAAATGGAAGATCGTGGTTCATTTTTTTACTTTCTCTACTGGTGAGTATGGGAAGTATTGTATTCCACCCAAAAATTCGATGTCGAGATTTCACCGGAAATATATGGTTTGAGGCCCCCTGAATCAAAAAATAAAAAAGCATTTTTAGAAAAAGGTCCGTGTCTGTGTGTCAGTCTGTCAGTCTGTGGACAGCATAACTCAAAAACGAAAATTAGGTTAAAAACCAAAGTTGGTATTTAAGTTTAATGTCGTACAAGGATGTGACACGAAGATTTTGAAGAAAATTTCTCCACCCTAAACTACCCTTTACATGGAAAATTTTTCGAACATTTTGATTTTCTTGAAAATGGCTCTAATGATTTTGATTAAAATGCCATATGTTTGAGATATTTTTATGACAAATGAAATGTATATCTTGAATTGTCTGGCTATAGCCCCTGTAGTCGTATTTACTCTGGACGACTTTTGTATAATTCGTAAACCGTTAGAGATAGACCAAATCATACTATACAAAAATGTAGATCTTGCTAAAATACACAATTTATGTCTAAACAAATTTTCTTGTAGGGTGAACCATTTCGGAGATATTCCTTGTTATGTGTGTGAGTTTCGGAAAACTTAGAACTTTCGTGAAATGGATCATCGTTGTTCATTTTTTATATGTCAAGTGTGCAAAGAGAACGGAATCTCGAAGGTCAAAAACATTTGACTATCGCACAAAGCATGCCGTATTCCAATATTCCCCTTGCACCTACAAGGAAATAAGCAATAGGATAATTTCTGCAAGTATTTATCTCAACTAACACGAAGAAGATATAGGAATAAGAGTTTGTTAGAATGGTTAGTACAAGAGTAGAGAAAGTCATGTGAGTGTAACACATCAGGATTTTACTTTGTGTGCCGCACATGGTAGATAAAATAAAAGAATGTACCTATCGAGCGTGTTTGGACTACAAGGGCATTGTTTGAGAAACGTGTTACGCTGTGTGTTGTTTAATCTGCTTGCCTAGCATATATCGCCAAGCTGTAAATCTTTTCGATTATCTGCAGTATAGAGGTAGTGAAAGGTTAGCAACAAGTGTTAAAGAGATTTATGGACTACTAGGAGCGTTTACACGGAATAAAATTGTAAAGGACTACTATCACTTACACATAAATTATCCTATCTCAGAGTTAAAGGCTTCGAATAAGGAAACGATTACAAAAGAAACTGGTGGCTAAGCTGTGTGAAATAGAGACATCTGTAGTGTGATCTTGTGACTTTGTCTTGCGCAGAAAACGAATTTAGTAAAATGCAAAGGTAATGTTATAATTTACGGAGGCCTTCGTACTTTTTCTTTCATTACTTCTTTTTACCCCTCTACTATGACAGCACTATTCCGGAGAGGCCCGACTGCGCGCGGCGGTTATTTTTGGGATAGGTCAACTGCGCGCGGCGGTAATTTTTGCGACAAGTCAACTGCGCGCGGTGGTAATTTTTGGGATAGGTCAACTCCGCGCGGTGGTAATTTTTGGGATAGGTCAACTGCGCGCGGTGGTCATTTTTGGGACAGGTCAACTGCGCGTGACGGTCATTGCTGCATTCTCCTTCCCAATTTGTTAGACTTAAGACTATGACCGCTGGCCTATTTGCCATTCATGTCAACTCTTTCACTGGCAACTTCTTTGTGAATCAACTTTAATGGTCGTTCAGACACTTCAGTAACAGCTTTGCGCTTTACGCTATTAGAGATTACTTTCCTATCCAAACTATGAACGGTTTTGTGATTATGACTTACTTGATTACTGAATAAAATTGAGTAGCAGTGTCATTTAAATAAATACAGGGCTTACATGTTTTAACCGTGAACCTCCGCGATACACCTCGCCGTGTTTCTTTTTCTTTGCGAAATTTATATTCATCTATAACAACTAAACTTTGTCCTCTTTGACTTTTGATAACCTGGAAAGAAACTCTGAATCCATTGCTTTATAGAAGCACACACTATGAGTACATCATTTTATAATCAGCACTCGGGACATTCGACAGTCCTTAACAATGTTACCAATTCTATAACATATAGCCAGAGCTATTCTCAAAACAAATGACTAACATCATTTAGTAGTAGTGCCACACTTCTGTTACACCAGAAAGACTCCCAAGCATTTCAGGTCTTTGTGTATACCCGCTCGCGCGCAGTTAGGAAAAATTTTACCCTATTGCGCGCAGGCGGTACCCACGCCACTATTCATGCTACCGGATAACGAATAACACAACAGGGAAGTATCGATCATTTCTGACGACTCAGATCGTTACTCAACTATTACGTGATTCATAACATGTGGTATACATCAGAAACTACACGTGGCCAGATTATTGGTGTATGGCAAGCTGATAACAGTTCGACAAGTTTCAAAAACTGTAAATTCACGGAAATACAATTAAATATTAATGCCACCCAAGAAAGGCAATTTATTGTATAAATATTAGAAAGAAAACTTTCATTCGAAACTACATTATAATATAATGTAATAGATAAACATGTTCAAGGTTATTTCGATACGAATTTTAATTAAAGTAGAAATATAGAGAGAATTTGTAGAACGATTAAACATTTTTATATTTTTACTTTCTCTACTACGTAAAGTAGAGGATTTATTGTATCCCACTCAAAGATTGGATGTGGAGATTTCACCGGAAATATATGTTTTGAGACCCCCAGAATCTAAAAAAATATTTTTTAGAAAAAGGTTTACTTGTGTGTCAGTATGTCAGTGTGTGGGCAGCATAACTCAAAAACGAAAAGTCGGTTAAAAACCAAAGCTGGTGCTTAAGTTTAATGTCTTTCAAGGATGCGACACACAGAGTTTGAAGAAAATATCCCCACCCTAAACTACCCTTTACATGGAAAATTTTTCGAAAACTTTTATTTTCTTGAAAATGGCTCGAACGATTTTCATTAAAATGTCATATGTTTAAGATATTTTGATGACAAATGAAATGTATATCTTGAATTTCCTGGCTATAGCCCCTGTAGTCGTATTTACTCTGGACGACTTTTGCATAACTGGTAAACCGTTAGAGATAGACCAAATTATACTATACAAAAAATGTAAATCTTGCTAAAATACACAATTTATGTCTCAATAAATTTTCTTGTAGGGTGATCCATTTCGGATATATTCCTTGTTATGGGCGTGAGTTTCGGAAAACTTAAAACTTTCATGAAATGGAACATCGTTGTTCATTTTTTTATATGTTAAGTGTGCAAAGAGAACGGATTCTCAAAGCTTTAAAAGATTTCACTATCATTCAAATTCTACTGTATTCCCATATTTCCTTTGCACCTACAAGGAAATAAGCAATAAGATAATTTGTACAAATGTTTATCTCAACTAACACGAAGAAGATATAGGAATAAGAGTTTGTAAGAATGATTAGTACAAGGGTAGAGAAAGTCATGTGAGTGCAACATCACATTCTGTGGATGTCTGAAAACCTGTATTTTATGTGAAATGTTGCCATTAAAGTTCTGAGTGAAATAACAGTAGCTTCACTTCTTACTTGGGGCGTGATAAAGTAAGTAATAAACACGATATTGCATTGTCAGCTGTCGCGGACACTTGAAGTAGTTTCTGTGATGGAGATGATGGCGTAGTTGCTGGCGCATGTTTATAGGAACTATTTTTTACTGGTCATGTCATCAAGTGTAGACATAACTCTGGCCTGTAATCCATTAACACCTGTGTGGAGGCTAGACTTAATGCCCTTGTGTTGCCTGGCGTGGGATCATTTCTCATTGTCTTAATTTCAGCAGAGCTCTGTAGCACAGGATGATCTATCTGAGTACTGCGGAGTTCATTCTGAACACCTCCTAGACTGCTGTTTATTGACTCATGGAGCTATTCCACTTTTCCATCTAGGTCTGTTGAGTTGGTTCTTAAGTTCTCTGTTTTATTTTCTCTACCACGTATTGTAAGTAGAGGAAGTATTATATTCCACCCAAAAATTCGATGTCGAGCTTTCACCGGAAATATATATTTTGAGACCCCTGAATTTAAAAAAAATCTGATGTGTTGCACTCACATGACTTTCTCTACTCTTGTACTAACCATTCTTACAAACCCTTATTCCTATATCTTCTTCGTGTTAGTTGAGATAAATATTTGTACTAATTATCTTATTGCTGTGGTTCAAATCCCAGTTGTGGCATTGAATTTTTAAGTTACAGTTCTACCTCTTACCAACAGTAAGTTTGTTGGCATAAATAAATAATAAATCGTTCATTGCTTGAAAATTTATAATTATAGAAATCGTTAACAAGTGTAGAGATGATATTGTATGCAAAAATAATTTACTTACGAGAGCAACGCTGGCAATGGTTAGAAAATGATATAAGGATTAGTTTTTAAAAAATAAAGTTATTTTATTATTTTTGAAATATTGCCTTTAACATCAATGATGAAACCAGTACTTGAAGCAACAATGCCACTTTTCCTGAAACACTTTAGAAATCAGGTTTTTATAATGTGACACAATGCATTCGAACTTTAATTTTTGGACACAAAAAGAAATCAAAATGTCCTAGGTCAGAGCTGTATGATGGAGGTCCATAGTGGTTTCCAGCTACTCTGTTACTAGTTTAAAATTATAGTTCAGTGTACTTAGAGTATTATTTGCTCAGATGTGTTGTTGAGCGGAGCGCGATGACCATATGAGTGTTGTCTGTTTTGCAGAGATGAACACGACGATGGAGACGCTGGTTGAGGACGAAGAGGAGGACATCTTGTACCAGAAGGATGCTAGCTTCTCGGCGGAGTTGGACCCGGGCAATACCAACAAGGTTCAGTTCGTGACCACACAGAGTCCTAACCTGGAGCAGAAAGTGCCCGGGTTGGGAGGAGGTGCCAGCACTACAGAGAGTCTCAGGGCTGTTCCGGCACCCTGTCTCCTGGACTGCGGTGTCGGAGGATCCTGTACCTCGTCAGAATCTGCACCAGCACAGCGATGTCAGTGCCCCCTGGGTCGCGGCGGCGAACACTGCGAGGCGGGTAAGTACCAACCAAGTAAAACACTTCGCTTTTATATGAGGATACCTCTCCTAATATAGATGCTGAGCTGCTTGGACTTGGCTCTTGGTTCTCCGTAGATAAAAAGCACTGTTGGATACATCGAGAGAACTGTCACAAAATATCGTGTGAAGCACACATGCGAAGAATGGAGGGAGTTGGCGTTCATAACATTGCATCATGCTAGTCCAATGGACTGAAGTTATTCCACCTATTCTATTACAAAATGCAGACAACCAAAAGCGACTTAAATTATGTCCTAAACCGTCAGGCATTTAAAAATTACACAATTGTGAATTCAGTTTCTAAGTTTTAATGAGCAGGGGAAAAAATGTACAACGTCGAGGCGCGAACCCTTGTCTTTGAGGTTAGTGTATTGGACAGTTATAATTCTATTCAGCTGTTTGGACGCTTGACTGAAAGCACATTCCGAGTTCTCATGCTAGGCGCTATACCATTGTCACCTCGCGACTTTTCGTGCTTTAACCCCTTGCTGGTGTTTTAATATTATTACTTAAATGTCAAAAGATATTATGTGTGTTATTTGAGATGTACGACACGTAGTTTACGCCAACATTTAAATAAAACTGACTCACCTGGTATAAATTGAAATATTATGCTATGAGTTGTGAATAACAGATTCCTTATTCCGTAAAACTATACATTTCGGCAATTCTACAACTTGTCAGTCCACATTAGGTCGACTTATCGGCACTCTACTTTATACATATTAATCACAACCTTCGTTTCTTGGTATACTCAATCCATATTTTCAATAGTTTTATAATTACCTTCCATTTTCCTCTATAAGTGTTGAAACAAATGAACCATTTGCTTAGCAACCATATTACGTCATACATTTGTGACCTCTGATACATTATAGTTTTTACTTTCTCTACTATTAAGTAAGGAAAGGATTGTATTACACCCAAAAATTCGATGACGAGGTTTCACCTGAAATGTATGTTTTGAGGCCCTCTGAATCCAAGAAAAGCATCTTTAGAAAAAGGTCTCTGTGTGTGTGTGTGTGTGTGTTTGTGTGCGTGCGTGTGTGTGTGCGTGTCTGTGTGTGTGCGCGCGCGCGAGGAACTCCTAAGACTTCAGAATAAGGAACTGTAACGTGCTTATATCAGATTCCCTTCATTAACACGTGCTTTTCGGATGCACCAAAGTGAATAAAACAAGTGAACCCTTGACAGCATGTTACCAACAGCAGAAAATGAATTTAGCTTACAGCGCCCCGTAGGTTCTTCTTTATGTTGTTTTCCAACTCTCTAATTGTGCCAAAATATCCTCTTCTAATTGCACCTCCATGCGCCTCTCCCCTTATTTTCTCCAAATTAACTTATTACGTCTTATAAAGTTAATTATCTTAATTAAATTTAAGTAAACTTTAATTATTAAAAGGTGGCGGTAATGTTGAGCACTTCTTTTACTTTCTCTACTACGCATAGTAAGCAGAGGAAGTATTGTGTTTGAGTCAAAAAATCACGTCAATTCACCTGAAATATATGTTTTGAGGTCCCCTAAATCCCAAAAAGGTCCGTGTGTGTCCGAATATGTCTATCAAAAGCATAACTTGAAAAAGAAAACTCGGTTAGAAACCTAAGTCAGCATATAAATTTAATATCTTTCAAGGATGAAGATATTGAAGAAAATTTCTTTACCCCAAACTACCCTTCGTACGGAAAAGTTTTCCAAAATTTTGAGTTTAACATATTTTCATGGCAGATTACATGTATATTTTGAATTTTCTGGCTATAGCCGATGTAATCCTATTTGCTCTTGATGACTTTTACGTCACTGGTAAACCGTAAGAGATAGACGAAATCTTACTATACAAAAAATGTAGATCTTGCTAGAACACACAATTTATGTCCAAATAAATTGTTTTGTAGACCGCCTTCGTAGCGCGGAGGACCCGGGTTCGATCACTGGTGCCAGAGTGGGAAAAATCTGTCTGGAACGGGGAGCACTCAGCCTAGTTAGGTCCCGGTGGGGGCAGTAGCGACCCCAGGTCACGAAGCTGGCATAATATTTAATTGTTTTGTAGACTGAACCATTTCGGAGATATTCCTTGTTGTTTGTGCGAGTTTTGGAATACTTAAACTTTCGTCAAATGGAAAATCGTTATTCATTTTTTATGTCTTAGCTCTGCAAGGAGAACAGAATCTCTAAGCCATTTGTAATAATGGTTAGTAAAAGAGTAGAGGAAGTCATGTGATCAGATTTTCAAAGTTCGTTTGTACAAGACAGTAACAAAGTTACCAAAGAGTTTTAGAATGCTCTTAGGATTATCGAATATCTAAATAGGGGAGATAAAGGCTTTGTAGGATGTAGATTGTGTGTGTGGATAGAAAGAAGCGTAAAATGACTAAGTTCAGACGCTGCTGTATTGTGGGAGCCCTGAATAGACCAGGGAAAGGTGAATGAACGGAGGAGATTAACCTCGGCTCAAAGGTCGACTGAGGTCTTTTCTCAGGCGAAATATCCTATTGAACAAATAGCTACGTGTCACACTGGCCAGGGATCCAAAAGGGTAATTTGTTTACGCTATAGGGTATACAACTTATGGGTACACCTCGTGGACTGCAGCATAGGCGACTTCTAGTAACTTCGCCTATGATATGTCTACTACCGGCTGTTACAGTGGTGCACTCTAAGATATTTCTCTCAGATTAGCGTGAATAAGTGTGAGAATAGTGTAACAAAATGACAATTTAAAAATCTCACCTCTGACACCATGCGACAAAATCACAGTTTGACACTACAATTAACCTTTTCTCACTTTTTGTCGGTGTAATTTCCTGTAACTCAACACAGTTCTCTTTTAGTGACAGTCTTTCCTCTTATTACAACATAATTATATTATAGGTATCTGAAAACACAAACCAATAACAGGAAACATATCTACAAAGAAATGTTTTTCGCATAACTTGTGTGTTTTAACGAGATATAAATATTTTGTGTAGTAAGGCTTTGTCAAACATTGGCATTTTTACTTTCTCTACTACGTATAGTAAACAGTATTGTATCCCACCCAAAAATTCCATGTCAAAATTTGACCAGAAATATATTTCTTGAGGTCCTCTGTAACCAAAAGAAGCATTTTTGGCGTATCTGTCTATGAATCTGTGGACAGCATAACTCAAAAAAAGAAGTCGGTTAAAAACCAAAGTTGGTGTTTAAGAATGCGAAGATTTTGAAGAAAATTGGTTCACCCTAAATTACCCTAAAATTTTTATTTTCTTGAAAATGGCTCTAACGACTTTGATTAAAATGCCTTATGTTTGAGATATTTTATGACAAATGAAATGTATATCTCGAATTTTCTGGCTATATCCCATGTAGTCATATTTACTCTGGGCGACTTTTGCATAACTGGTAAACCGTTAGAGATAGACCAAATCTTACTCTACAAAAAATGTAGATCTTGCTAAAATACACAATTTATGTCTCAATAAATTTTCTTGTGGGGTGAACCATTTCGGAGATATTCGTCGTTATATGTGTGAGTTTCGGAAAACTTTAAACTTTCGCGAAATGGAACATCGTTGTTCATTTTTATATGTTAAGTGTGCAAAGACAACAGAATCTCAAACATTTGGCAATCGCTCAAAGCCTACTGTATTCTAACATTCCCCTTGTACCTACAAGGAAATAAGCAATAAGATAATTTGTACAAATGTTTATCTCAACTAACACGAAGAAGATATAGGAATAAGAGTTTGTAAGAATGGTTAGTACAAGAGTAGAGAAAGTCATGTGAGTGCAACACATCAGATTTTTTTATATAAGTGTGAGCTGGGGGTTGGGAATTTTTTGAAAATGTTCGTGTAGCCTTCGTAGAAGACCGAGGTTAAAGTCTAAGTTTGGTTTCAAGCCTAGTATTCATTTTGAATAATGACTTTTCACAAGCACGTGATGTATTATTATTTCGGGAGGCTCAAAACTGTATTTATGGTGAAATATTGATATCGAATTTTTGAGTGGAATACAATACTTCCTCTATGTGCTATAAATGGCTACAGAGAAATGCAATGCCTTCCCTACCTATGCATGTAGTAGAGAAAGCGAAAATGGTGTGACGTAATAGATGGGCGCTCCGAAAGACAATGAACAAACAAAATAGAAGCGGTTTGTTTCCAGATGTGATGTAACATTTCGCTCACGTTTGTGAAATTGAATTTTGCAAATGAGATTAGCATGCACTGTTTGCTCTTGGTCTGGTGTTTAGTTGTCAGAATACATTAACATAAACATTACATGATCGAGCAATAAATTAACTCCAATCAAGTGCTAAACGTTCGTGCACTTCATTTACGTTTTGAGCCCAGTTCAAATTTTAAGGGAACAGTAAACCGAAATAGGTATAAATCTTGCAAAAATTACTTATTTTCTTGTAGGTACAAGGGGAATATTAGAATACAGTAGGCTTTGTGCGATAGTCAAATGTTTTAAAGCTTTGAGATTCTCTTCTCTTTGCACGCTTAACATATACAAAATTGAACAACGATGTTATATTTCATGAAAGTTCTAAGTTTCCCGAAACTCACACACACAACAAGGAATATCTCCGATATGGTTCACCCTACAAGAAAATTTATTCAGACATAAATTTTGTATTTTAGCAAGATCTACATTTTTTCCATAGTATGATTTGGTCTATCTCTAACGGTTTACCAGTTATACAAAAGTCGTCCAGAGTAAATACGACTACTGGGGCTATAGCCAGAAAATTCAAGATATACATTTCATTTGTCATCAAAATATCTCAAACATATGACCTTTTAGTCAAAATCGTTAGAGCCATTTTCAAGAAAATCACAATTTTCGTAAAATCTTCCATGTGAAGGGTAGTGTAGGGTGGGGCTATTTTCTTCAAAATCTTCCTGTTGCATCCTTGAAAGACATTAAACTTAAATACCAACTTTGGTTTTTAACCGACTTTTCGTTTTTGAGCTTTTTGAGTTTTTGAGCCTTTTTCTAAATATTCTTTTTTTTTTTGGATTCAGGGGGTCTCAAAACATATATTTCCGGTGAAATCTCGACATCGAATTTTTGGGTGGAATACAATACTTCCCCTACTTACTAGTAGAGAAAGTAAAAATAAAAAACCATGTTCCATTTCACGAAAGTTTTAAGCTTTCCGAAACTGACACAAATAACAAGGAATATCTGCGAAATGGTTCACCCTACAAGAAAATTTATTCAGACATAAATTTTGTATTTTAGCAAGATCTATATTTTTTGTTCAGTATGATTTGGTCTATCTCTAACGGTTTACCAGTTATACAAAAGTCGTCCAGAGTAAATACGACTACAGGGGCTATAGCCAGAATATTCAAGATATACATTTCATTTGCCATAAAAATATCTCAAACATATGACATTTTAGTCAAAATCGTTAGAGCCATTTTTAAGAAAATCAAAATTTTCGAAAAATTTTCCATGTAAAGGGTAGTTTAGGGTGGGGCTATTTTCTTCAAAATCTTTTTTGTCGCATCCTTGAAAGACATTAAACTTAAATACCAACTTTGGTTTTTAACATACTTTTCGTTTTTGAGTTATGCTGTACACAGACACACACACGGATCTTTTTCTAAATATTCTTTTTTGGGATTTAGGGGGTTTCAAAACATATATTTCCGGTGAAATCTCGAGATCGAATTTTTGGTGGAATACAATACTTCCCCTACTTACCAGCAGAAAAAGTAAAAATTGGTGTGTCTATTTTCTTTTGAGTGCTTCGGTCAGGCGTTTGCTTATTTCGGCAGCACGATAGTTGAGAACGTTGAGTGTTATTGCGAGGCACCCTGTAGTGAGACACAACTCCCATCTTGTGCCCTCGTTCCTTGCTTGCCTCGCTGTGCCACGCTGCGCCTTGCCCGGGCTGCGCCATCACCGGGAAACGGAAAATGAACCAGGTATTCAACTGTTCGCTTTATAATAAAAACACGCTGTTATTGTTCAGATGGGATTTGTTTGCAGGTGGATCTATTGTTTGCTATACCGTTACTCTGGTTGGTTCTCTCTTTCACAAATGAAACAATTATTTTTCTCTCGAGCATTAGCGATATTAACAGAAGCGCAGAAAAACCTGATTCGATAACGGAAAGAGCTCTAACTGGAAAATTAAAACCATATTTAACAGGGGACACCTCTGAATTTTGAAAATGCTTTAATTTTTATCCAATTTGCACCAGTTTTACTCTCTCTACCACGCAGAGGAAGAATTGTATTCCACTCAAAACATTCGATGTCTATATTTCACAGGAAGTACATGTTTTGAGACCCCCTGAATCCAAAAAGGCATTTTTAGAAAAAGGTCCGTGTGTGTCTGTCAGTCTGTGCACAGCATAACTCTAAAACGAAAAGTCGGTTAAAAACCAAAGTTGGTATTTAAGTTTAAGGTCTTTCAAGGATGCGACACGAAGATTTTGAAGAAAATAGCCCTACCCTAAACTACCCTTTCCATGGAAAGTTTTTCGAAAATTTTGATTTTATTGAAAATGGCGCTAACGATTGTGGTTAAAATGTCATATGTTTGAGATATTTTTATGACAAATGAAATGTATATCTTGAATTTTATGGCTATAGCCCCTGTAGTCGTATTTACTCTGGACGACTTTTGCATAACTGGTAAACCGTAAGAGATAGACCAAATCATACTATACAAAAAGTGTAGATCTTGCTAAAATACACAATTTATGTCTAAATACATTTTTTGTAGAGTGAACCATTTCGGAAATATTCCTTGTTATTTGTGTCAGTTTCGGAATACTTAAAACTTTCGTGAAATGGAACATAGTTGTTCATTTTTTTATGTTAAGCGTGCAAAGAGAACGGAATCTCAAAGCTTTAAAATATCTGACTATTGCACAAAGTCTACTGTATTCTAATATTCCCCTTGTACCTACAATCATATAAACAATAAAATAATTTCTGCAAATGTTTATGTCAACTAACATGAAGATACATATATAAGAGTTAAGTAATACACATCGAAGTGGATATATAGTGAGGTACCATTTATTAAAATATTCACACGTATACCCTAACACCCTGTACCTCAACACCAGTGTTTTATTTTTGAAAATAAGGCAGAAGTTGATTAAGAAAATTCCAACGCTTCGCACCGCAGACGTCGTGACGTCAAGAGCAGAATAAACAGCACTAATTTTCATGTGTTGAAAAATGCACGCATTCCTTTGTAAATAATAGAATAGAAGGTCCAATCTCCCTCAGCTACTGGGAATTGCTTGCAAGCAAACCCTCTCTTGGGGACAAATTAACATGTGAGTCTTTTTTTAGAATTGCCCGTAATGCCTAAAACAGTACTTACACAGAATTTTATGACTCGATGCGATAACTTCGAGTTATTTGGATATTAATAAGAGCGGAGAAACAGCAACCAAAAAGTCAATTCAAAATCGAACTTGGAATTTAACTTAAGCACACGCCGGAGACGAAGGAGCAGTCCACACAATGTATTCAAATGCTTAAAGTGCATTAAAGAAAATAAAAATGATTTTTTGTTTAGCAAAAAGTTATTTTGTGATTCTAATGGTACAGTACAAGAATAACCTTGCAAAAAGTGCGATATCCGGCGATTAACATCCGCTGTTACTTTGGTTGGGTCGACAATGGTGCGTTCTTGGTTGCAGTTCTGATACTTCACGTTCTGCCTTCCTTGGCTATCATTTGAAACATAGATCTCATCTCTGGGTATGCGTAGGTATAACAAACAATGACCAACGATTCACTTTTGACCAGATTGAATGTCTGAACCGACCTCTAATATTGTGAAATATTCACTCCTATTTCTCTTTATATTTACATTTATTAAATTTACTTATATTTATATTTTTATTTATTTATTATCTTTAGTTAACCAATATTGTTATCCTTATTAACAAGCACTTCGTTCCCTTTAAAGTATAAATTACTCACGTTATAAAAAATACGGCTCCTAAGTCAAATAACGATTTGCATACACCACCGTCGTCAAATTAGTTACTGTATTAGTTGTGTAATATAAATGGCAAATATACAGTTTTAGATTTATTTTATTTATCTTTAATGGGGAACTTTAAGACGTACATTTATGCAAAACAGTTAGTAAAATAAGTCTGTGTTGCACTCACATGACTTTCTCTACTCTTGTACTAACCATTCTTACAAACTCTTATTCCTATATCTTCTTCGTGTTAGTTAAGATAAACATTTGCAAGCATAACATATAAATAAATGAACAATGATCTTCCTTTTCACGAAAGTTTTTAAGTTTTCGGAAACTCACACAAATAGCAAGGAATATCTTCGAAATGGTTCACCCTACAAGAAAATTTATTGAGGCATAAATTGTGTATTTTACCAAGATCTACATTTTTTGTATAGTATGATTTGGTCTATCTCTAACGGTTTACCAGTTATGCAAAAGTCATCCAGAGTAAATACGACTACAGCGGCTATAGCCAAAAAATTCAAGATGTGCATTTCGTTTCTCATAAAAATATCTCAAACATATGACATTTTAATCAAAATCGTTAGAGGCATTTTCAAGAAAATCAAAATTTTCGAAAAATGTTCTATGTAAATGGTAGTTTAGGGTGGGGCTATTTTCTTCAAAATCTTGGTGTTGTATCCTTGAAAGACATTGAATTTAAATACCAAATTTGGGTTTTAACCGACTTTTCGTTTTTGAGTTATGGTGTCCACAGTTACACGGACTTTTTTTAAATTTTTTTTTTTTTTTTTTTGTGTGATTCAGGGGCCTCAAAACATATATTTCCTATGAAATCTCGAAAAATTTGTTAAAAACCCAGTTGTGAAATTGAAATGAAATGCTGTTTGGATTATTGATCGATTGAAATGCGTAGTAGCTTGTTTTTCAGAGATACAGTTGGCTATTCTGATTAAACAAAAGAATGACAATAATTTGTACAAGACAAAAGCATGAACAGATGATAGTTTAAATGCTCTAGGTTATGTACGAGGTTAGTTCTTTACGTTTGAATGTAAAACAATGATTGGAGTGAGATATCGCGTGCAACAGATGAAGATATTCTCAATTTCTCAGACGGCTGCTACAAGTAAACATGTTTCTTACCTCTGTGCTTCATAGCGACGGATAAAAAGAGCACGAAAGATGACAAGATACCTCAAACTTAACGTGCCAGACTTAATTAGAAGAGGCTGCAAGTGAATTACTCTTGAGACAGCCAGCCGCGAGATTGGCTATTTTATTCCGTAGTCAGTCTTGTTTTGTAAAGCTACCGCCGTAATTTATGGCTGCTCCGTTATCAATGGAAGGTAAGGCGACCAAAAAAATGTACGTGCCACAGCAAGTTTGACGTTCCGGGCCGAATTCCTTCCTTCCCCAAACATAATTCCAGAGATGCATGCATGCATGCCTTGTTCATCATTAATGCGATAATCGAGTACCTAGTCGCTTTCTGCCAAATAAACACGAGGAATTTCTGTGGTCTGCTACGTCTGATCGCCTGATACTCTTCCTAGACAAAATTAGTCTTCCTAGACAAGCTTAGTAGCTGTGCTGCGGGTAGGCTGTGTTTCCAGGCGTTCTTAGTGACTAAAACATAACGAAAAAAGTACTTATGAGGTAACTTATATGGCCGAAATGTAAAAAGTAACTTTAAATACGCTCTAAACCGGAGGACACCTTAAAACGCTGTGACATATTGAAACAAAGAGCAAGTCTATCAGTTCGTGTGACGTGTAATACAGAACTGGAGGGTTTAGGCAGTTGTAGCGTTCTGGATAACAATAACATGGCCAGTACAGAGTAGACTGTTTCCAATTCCACAAGTACCTTGTCATATCACAACTTAACGTAAGTCGGCGATTACAAATTCCTAGACATTACATCCAACAATTGATAAATTACTTAAACAAAAACGAAACAGAACATGCTGGAAAATGTCCTACTGGTTCTGGTAAATCGGCTCTAACAAAACATATAGACATATTTAAAACTGATCTCCGAGACGCTGTTGGAAAAATCTTTTCCATTCTCTCTAGCTATATGATACATCAAACACTTTAGATAACTTTACTGACTTCTAAGAAAAGCTTTCAGGATATTTGGCATTACAGAATAACGGATGAGAAATGGAGGAAAATCCCCAGAGGATCAAATGAGTGATGAAGACAGTGTTTGAGCAGTACTGACAACCGAATATGCGTAAAAATGTGAATGAGAAAATATTGCTTATTTCCTTGTAGGTGCAAGGAGAATATTAGAATGTAAAAAAATGAACAACGAAGTTCCGTTTCACGAAAGTTCCAAGTTTTCCGAAACTCACACACATAGCAAGGAATATCTCCGAAATGGTTCACCCTACAAGAAAACTTATTGAGACATAAATTGTATATTTTAGCAAGATCTACATTTTTTGTATAGTATGATTTTGTCTATCTCTAACGGTTTGCCAGTTATGCAAAAGTCGTCCAAAGTAAATACGACTACAGGGGCTATAGCCAGAAAATTCAAGATATACATTTCATTTGTTATAAAAATATCTCAAACATATGACATTTTAATCAAAATCGTTAGAGCTATTTTCAGGAAAATCAAAATTTTCGAAAAATGTTCCATGTAAAGGGTAGTTTAGGGTTTGGCTATTTTCTTCAAAATCTTCGTGTCGCATCCTTGAATGACATTAAACTTAAATACCAACTTTGGTTTTTAACCGACTTTTCGTTCTTTAGTTATGCGGTCCACCGACTCACAGACACACACACGTAACTTTTTGGATGGAATACAATACTTCTTCTACTTACTATACGTAGTACAGAAAGTAAAAACCGTGGTAGGAGAAATACCGCAGCATTTGCCTACCAATCAGGGAAGACCATGAAAAACTCAGGTCGGTCGCACCTGGGTCGCACACGTTACCACAGAGTCAATATGCAACGCATCAAGTTGTCAGAGTATTATAAACTAGTGCATATTGCAGTGTAATGCCCCGGGGCTCAAAACAAGGACCACTGTCACATTGATGGCAGGTGTAGTGACATCTAAGTGATATTAAACGCCACCGCAAATCTCCAGGGACCGAGCTGCGTGTGGTTTATTCTTGAGAGATGGCCGTGAGGGTTTAAATCCTTTCAGTCTAGTTAATCCCCTTTGTCTGGTCCACAAGACAGGATAGCTTTGATGCTATGCGCCAGCCCGACCGCCTTGCAGTCTAAAGGAACACCCTGGAGCGGTTTACATCGTCCATGTGACCTCCTTTGTGACGAGCACCATGTGAATCTCGAGTACCCAGGACGTCAACTAATACGATACTCTATTAAAAGCTGAATGCATCTAAGAATTCTGGAACATTTACTCAAGAAATTCCATCAAGAATCGTCATTGAGAAAAATTACAGAGTTAAATGTAGATTTGTGTTAAAAATTGAAACAGCTTCTTTCCTAAGCCCTCGAAAATTATAATAACGGGCACAACAGAGGCAGTAAAGAGCTGACTTCACTTGTTTAATCAGCAACAAAAATTGAAAATGGACTTTTATCTAGGGTGTAAGGTTCGATAATATTATACAGGGTGAAAGGGAAGTCGTTATATTAATATAAACCAGTGATAAATCTCAAGATTTGGAACACATTTTGTATCTTATATTTTGTCTCTGACCATTTCCTACGGAGATATTTTAGTTTTGTCGAAAACAAGCTGGCAACACTACCGATTGTGTGTCGCTTTCACTGGTTCAGTACATAAACAAAAGATGTCACTACCAAGCGTCTCCTTCTATGTGTAGACCAATCACAACCGTTACCTGCCAAAATATCGCACGAAAGAGAAGGTGTTTACATCCGGAAACCAGGTCAATTCCCTGACCAACCTCAACGCAACGTTGTCGAGCTACTTCACGTCTGAAAGAGCTGCCTGGAGTATTCCTTCAATTCATTAAGTGATTATTTCGAAACTCTGTGTGATTTCCCATAATTACTACCGAATCTATGTCACAAATAAGTTACTCTACGCATATTACAAGTAACAAACTATTATCTGTGTACATTCTTATGGAATTAGGCATCCATTTTCGATAAAAAAGACATATTTTTCGAATATTTTGCACAATAGCAAAAGTATTGTTAGATTCAATTAAAAATAAGATTAAACAGTAATCAGAAAATTGAGTTTAAAAGCAGATGCTTTTACTAAAACATTCCATTATTGTCTTCTCTGAAGAAGTACGGGTCAGTCATGAATTGTAACGTGAAGCCACACCATACGGTAAATTTTAAACCATGAAAACCTTGTTGAGATAAAGTCTGATTATTGCTTCATAGTGATGGTGTTAACATCGTGGCCTCCGCGATCTTCAGATTTAATCCAGCCAACTTTTGCTCGTAGAGTGACCTTAAAGAACGTTTGGCTCTCCTTTTTTAGACATATTTATTGTGATTTAATGTTTACGTTGAGTTGTCAAAGACCCTACCGATCAGGTAAAACCACCAAAAGCCGAGGCAATAGTTGGCGGTGACCATATCACTCAGTACTGATAAGATTAACTCTAGTCTTACCAATTTGAAGGGAAAGGCTTAGGTCAAGCTAATACCGTTATGTAGTGCAGGAAATAACTTGTGATTAGTGACGTAATGGACACGGACAATTGCTAGTTAGCTCATTAAGACTTGCCGAGTAATGCTCATCAGAAACTGGTGGCGGTTTTAATCTCCTCCACAAGACATATTGACTTCTGCAAGTTTCGTCTTAAAGTCTGAGCCACTGATGGAATTATTAGGAAAAGAACCTTCAGACAGAGAAAGAAAAGTTACGGAGTTTGGACTATAGGAAGTGGAGGGGTCAGTCTGTCACGTGATCACAACACACAGGTACTATCGACGTACGAAAGTTATAAATAACCAAGCTGCATAACTTACATTCAACAATGTCACAATTTACAGCAAAATATTTACTCCAAAATTGTTGTAAAAATTCAGAAATAAGTGAATATTTCGATTTTCGTGCAACAGGTATTTTAACGTGAACACATTCGTGACACACTGCAGCCAGTAGCTGTGTTTTGTGCTGTCACTGTACTGGGGCTATGACGTCACGCGCTATCCATGTGGTAGGTAACTTGCGATCGCCTTATTTTGAGATAGCTGTATATACGTGTAATCATAAATGGACTATAACTGTGACAGTTATAACCGTAGTTGAAAAATAACTGGTTTTTACGTTCCTAATAAGCATTAATTTAATGTAACTGCGCACAGATTAGTATGAGAAAAAAAACTTAATCGTTTATAGTAACCGTTACGCACTGTAACTGTGACAGTTGTAACCCTTATCCGAAAATAACTGCTAGGAATCATTAATGTAATGTAAGTGCGAACGTAGTAAGGCATTACAACAAATAATTTGTTACTGATAACTGTTACGTATAACCGTTAATGCACTGTAACCGTGACACGTATAACCGTGACTGAAAAGTAACTGTTTGTCACGTCACTGCAGAGGGATAACAATAAAAAAAAATCTGATGCACTCACATGACTTTCTCTACTCTTGTACTAACCATTCTTACAAACTCTTATTCCTATATCTTCTTCGTGTTAGTTGAGATAAACATTTGTACAAATTATCTTATTGCTTATTTCCTTATAGGTACAAGGGGAATATTAGAATACAGTACGCTGTGAGCGATAGTCAATAGTTTTAATGCTTTCAAATGCGTTCTCTTTGCACGGTCAATATATAAAAAATGAACAACGATGTTCCATTTCACGAAAGTTCTAAGTTTTCCGAAACTCACACATATAACAAGGAATATCTCCGAAATGGTTCACCCTACAAGAAAATTTATTGAGACATAAGTTGTGTATTTTAGCAAGATGTACATTTTTTGTATAGTATGATTTGGTCTATCTCTAACGGTTTATCAGTTATGCAAAAGTCATCCAGAGTAAATACGACTACAGGGGCTATAGCCAGAAAATTCAAGATATACATTTCATTTGTCATAGAAATATCTCAAACATATGACATTTTAATGAAAATCGTTAGAGCCATTTTCAAGAGAATCAAAATTTTCGAAAAATTTTCCATGTAAAGGGTAGTTTAGGGTGGGGCTATTTTCTTCTAGATCTTCGTGTCGCATCCTTGAAAGGCATTAAACTTAAATACCAACTTTGGTTTTTAACCGACTTTTCGTTTTTAAGTTATGCTGTTCACAGACTGACACACACACAGACACACACGGACCTTTTTCTAAAAATGCTTTTTTGGGGATTCAGGGGGCCTCGAAACATATATTTCCGGTGAAATCTCTACATCGAATTTTTGGGTGGAATACAATACTTCCCCTACTTACCAGTAGAGAAAGTAATAACTTAATCGTTTCTGGTAACTGTTACATGTATCCGTTACGCACTGTAACTGTGATATTTATGACCGTTACCAGAAAATAACGGTTTTATCACAGGTTTATACATAAATAATAGGTTGCAGTGGGAGTGAATTTACAATGCGACGGCAGCGGTATCCTGTAGGGTGGTAGGGCACCCATCCATCAAACAATGGAGGGCCCGCATCACTTGAAGGGTTGTCATGACGACATGCTGCTGACAGAAGGGCCCCGGGAATGCTGTGTACCCTTATTGCAAGGATTAGAGCTTTCTTTGGCACCAGCCTGTCCCTATTTACATTCATCCCTGTCACAAACATATGAAAACTCCAGCGATAACAAATGCCTTCGCACTCGGCGCACATGTGAACAGCAAACATGAGACACAAATGCTACCCTCACATGAGTTTCTACACTCACTCTTATACACAGTTTTTACAATCGGTTATTACTTTCTCTACTACATATACTAAATAGGGAAAGCACTGTATTTCACCGGAAATATATGTTTTGAGGCTCCCTGAATATAAAAAAAGGTAGTTTTAGAAAAACTTCCGTGTGTGTGTGTGTGTCAGTCTGTCAGTCTGTGGGCAGCATAACTCAAAAACTAAAAGTAGGTTAAAAGCCAAAGTTGGTATTTAAGTTTAATGTCTTTCAAGGATGCGACACGAAGATTTTGAAGAAAATAGCCCCATCCTAAACTACCCTTTACATGGAAAATTTTGATTTTCTTGAAAATGGCTCCAATGATTTTGATTAAAATGTCATATGTTTGAGATATTTTTATGACAAATGAAATGTATATCTTGAATTTTCTGGCTATAGCCCCTGTAGTCGTATTTACTCTGGATGGCTTTTGCATAACTGGTAAACCGTTAGAGATAGACCAAATCTTAGTGTACAAAAAATGTAGATCTTGCTAAAATACACAATTTATGTCTCAATAAATTTTCTTGTAGGGTGAATCATTTCAGAGATATTTCTCGTTGTTTGTGTCAGTTGCGGAAAACTTAAAACTTTCGTGAAATGCAACATTGTTGTTCATTTTTTTATATGTTAAGTGTACAAAGAGAACGGAATCTCAAAGCGTTAAAAGATTTGACTATCGCTCAAAGCCTGCATTGTTGCATATACGCGGTATGTATTGTTGTGTTCAATCTGTGACGCCCAGGATCAAGGAGGCAAGTAGATAAACAGATATGAGATACAAGATATGCAAATGTTTCATTACATACAAGACCACGTGAGCAGCATTCGGAGTTGCCTCGGGCTTGGAATGTATCTATGTATCTACTGCTGAGGTGAAGCGCCGTATTGTTTCACAAGAACTTGAGATGCTTTGTACCCACTAATTAACTGCAGTTGAACGGCTTCATCTGCACGGCTAATTAAAAGTTTGTTTTTTGAGATGATGTTTCAACTTTGTTAGCCGACTCTAGTCTCCCAAGATGTGGCGGTCAAAGACTCTTCTAAACTATTTGTTGTCCACGATTTTGATACTCTGCTTATTGCTTCTAGGATAGTATCTATCATTTCTAAAAACAAGGCAATCATTTTACAGAAATTTCATGAAAATGGAGCCAAAAAAAACTTTTTATATTAATTCTATAAAATAACTGAGATACCCCTGAATGCGCAGAATACATAATTTGCCTGCAAAATAGATTTGGGAGATTATTTGATAAAAATGTAGGACACAACGGTAAAAAATCTGATATATTGCACTCACATGACTTTCTCTACTCTTGTACTAACCATTCTTACAAACTCTTATTCCTGTATCTTCTTCGTGTTAGTTAAGATAAACATTTGTACAAATTATTGCTTATTTCCTTGTAGGTGCAAGGGGAATGTTAGAATACAGTAGGCTTTGTGCGATAGTCAAATGTTTAAGATTCTGTTGTCTTTGCACACTTAACATATAAAAAAATGAACAACGATGATCCATTTCACGAAAGTTCTAAGTTTTCCGAAACTCACACACATAACAAGGAATATCTCCGAAATGGTTCACCCTACAAGAAAATTTATCGAGACATAAATTGTGTATTTTAGCAAGATCTACATTTTTTGTATAGTATAATTTGGTCTATCTCTAACGGTTTACCAGTTATGCAAAAGTCGTCCAGAGTAAATACGACTACAGGGGCCATAGCCAGAAAATTCAAGATATACATTTCATTTGTCATAAAAATATCTCAAACATATGACATTTTAATCAAAATCGTTAGAGCCATTTTCAAGAAAATAGAAATTTTCGAAAAATTTTTCATGTAAAGGGTAGTTTAGGGTGGGGCTATTTTCCTCAAAATGTTCGTCTCGCATCCTTGAAAGACATTAAACTTAAATACCAACTTTGGTTTCTAACCGACTTTTCGTTTTTGAGTTATGCTGTCCACAGACACACACACACACGGACCTCAAAACATATATTTCCGGTGTAATCTCGACATCAAATTTTTGGGTGGAGCACAATACTTCCTCTACTTACTATACATAGTAGAGAAAGTAAAAATTAATGTTAAAATCTTCTCAGTTTGTAATCCCTTTGTTCGAACCGTGTATTATATACGTGCATGCCGGGTTGCGTTCCGTTTCGTTACTATTCCTGCAATCTTGGCGTAAGTAGTTCATTTTTAAGAGTTTCTTTTTTTGTATTATTCGTTATTACTCTCCAGTTAGATTGTGATAATTGATTAATTATCCTTCGCTTCTTTACGTTTATTTTATAGTTCCAAAAAGTGTTTTAGTGTTACAGTGTGAAATGTAAGAGCCTTTCTGTGGTTTATGTCCTATTTTGAGGGTGACAAACTCCTTTGTCATTAGATTCAGGCAAAGCGATGTACTCCGCCCTGTAATGTGGTAGGCAACGTGTAATGACCCCCCAGGGGGCGGACCTTGACATGCCCACACACCCCAGCAGATGCACACAGAATCTACATAATGTGAACTGATTGTTGCGTACGGCCAGTTGTTATGATGAGCCAATTGTCGCACGCCCCTTTGTAAAATTTAACATCTGCTACTTCAGGAATCAGTGGACTAACAAAAGACGAAAGATAAGTACCAACACCCCAAAATCATTTATAGAATATCCACTTTCTCGCAGAGCGATGTGTGGTTTTAACTCCCGTCAATCTTGGGTTTTTCATGGTTTTCCTGATCGGTAGCTAAATTCTGGTGTGCTCTTTCATGTGTCGCAATTTCCTTTCCATCATTTTGCTTTCATCCGTTTTCTTCTCAACTTACAGGTGCGTTTCTAGGTTTTGTGGCGTGCGGTGGTGCCGTGTAATATCGTGAATGCATGCTCGAAAAGATAGTTGCTTGGTTGGAGGTTCTTCTAAAAATGCTCTTTTTGTATTCAGGGAGCAGGAAAATATGTATTTTATGTATGAAATTTAGATATCGAATTTTTGGGTGTGAAAAAAAACGATCTACGAAAATGTAGTACTTTTGAAATAAAAAACAAAGTAAGCGAATACCATGATTTACAAAAAGAATTTTCTAAAATAGCGTTAGATATTGGTCTATTAATCGCAACACAGGTGGGTGGTGTTCATCTTCCGAGGTGGGGGAGCCACAAATTTGACAAACTGTGAAGACAACAACAACGGCAACAATAAAGCGCAGGCTCCATGTTATCGGACTGTCGGAAATGGCCCGGAAGTGAGACAACTGGGATTTGCGGAGGAAATTAAAACAGAAATTATTAGGTAGGCATAGGGTCGGTCGTAACAGTGCAGTTTTATCGATGCAGCAGTAACTAGGTTGCTATAGCAACCCTCGACCGCTCTATAAATCCGCTACCTACCAGATAAGGAGCAGCTTCTAGCGAGCCCAGAATACAGTGTTAGATACCGATTAGATTACATTCACACGACTTTCTCTGCCTATTCTTCAACAAACACACGTTGGCCTCCCATATGAGGAAAGTATAAATATAAAAATTAAAGCAGTAACAAGAAATACTTCGGAAATGGTTAACTCCACATAAAAAGTTTGACATAACTTGTCCGCTTTAACGGTAAATATGTTTTATATATTAAGATTTTGTATATCTAGATAACTTAAAAATCAAAATCCTTAGAAACCCTTTTGAGAAATTCACAATTAGAAAGCATTTCCATGGAAAGTGTTGACCAGGATCCTTGGTTTCCTGAAAATCTTCGTGCTGTATCCTTCTAAAATGGACAGTCTTAATACTAAGTTTGGTATAAAAGCGATTTTTTCTTTTTTAAGTTACGCATATTTGTAATCCTTGAAATCCTTTTCTTGATTCATTTAAACATGCAAAAGTTATTCTGCTCAGTTTTGCAAACCACAGGCGTATTAACATAATATCTAGACAATCGACGCCTTTGGAAATTTTATTAAACGAACAAATAATCAAATACTTTGAAGATAACTCTCCTTTTGATAGGAATTGGCATAGCTTTAGAAGTGCTGATGCAGTTTTAGCATTTTAAACATAGTTTAAATGCCACGTAACCAAGCAGTTGGATGGTTTTAGATTTAACAAAAGCCTTTGACACCATTCCCATGACATTTTAATATATAATTTGGAATGTTACTGTGTGACAGCGAAAGTGTTCAGGTTATATTTCCCACTTAAGTAATAGATATCACTGTGTATAAAAATGCTTTTTAATCTGATTTTAGGTATTCGTTAAGTTTAATGTACCACAGGGCTCCATTCTCGGCCCACATATGATGGATTATATTTATACGTTTATTGTTTCACTAACTGTGCGAAAACACTGTCGGAACAATTTTGTAATGCGTTTTTATTTTAAATCTAATGAATTTAGTCATAATTTAATGTTAATGTGACTTTGTCAAATATCTATTAGAAATTAAAGTTTGCATGACATTTTAACATTAAGTTGTGGTTAAATTCATTCGAATTAACTTACAAATGAAAAAACCTTTTAGAAAAAGTTCCGTGTGTGTGTGTCCGTCTGTCGAAAAGTCGGCAAAAAACCAAAGTTGGTATTTAAGTTTAATGTCTTTCAAGGATACGACACGAAGATTTTGAAGAAAATAGCCCCACCCTAAACTACCCTTTACATGGAAAATTTTTAGAAATTTTTTATTTTCTTGAAAATGGCTGTAACGATTTTGATTAAAATGTCATATGTTTGAGATATTTTGATGACAAATGAAATGTATATCTTGAATTTTCTGGCTATAGCCCCTGTAGTCGTATTTACTCTGGACGACTTTTGCATAACTGGTAAACCGTTAGAGATAGACCAAATTATACTATACAAAAAATGTAGATCTTGCTAAAATACACAATTTATGTCTGGATAAATTTTCTTGTAGGGTGAACCATTTCGGAGATATTCCTTGTTATGTGTGTGAGTTTCGGAAAACTTAGAACTTTCGTGAAATGGATCATCGTTGTTCATTTTTTATATGTTAAGTACAAGAGTAGAGAAAGTCATGTGAGTGCAACACATCAGATTTTTCAGTTATGGAGTAAAAATACACACACACACAGAAGCAGATTTTTGTAAACATACCTTCTTTTTTGCACTGAAGGGGCCTCAAAACATACATTCCATGTGAAATCTGTGTATATAATTTTTGGATGGAATACAATACTTTCCCTAGTTACTATACGTAATAGAGAAAGTAAAAACGCACTAAAATGCATATTTATGAACATTGGCTTCCTTTGCTCCGTTTCCACTGATCGTTAATCGAACCTAGGACCTCTGTTGAGTTGCGGTTTACCACTTGTAACTCAATTTCAATTTCAGTTGAATGTAGTTGTAGTTTTAGATTCACACAGCTGCGCCTTATAATGAAATGAAGGAATGGTAATTTACTTGCGGTTAAGAAGTTGGATTTTCTTTGCTCCGGTGTTCCGGAGTTGTTTTGGGGCGAAGACAAAAGTTGCCGAAGTGTGGCGGGTCCCCCTGTTGCTCCAGACAGTGTTAAATTGTTAATTGCCTACTCCGCAGAGATTATCGCGATTTATTATCTCTGAGACAGCATTGCCACCAGCGCAGGCAGCTGTTTCTGCGTTTCGTTTGCGACTGCCCTAATTAATGGGATGCGGTGTTGTGTTCTGTAATCGCAAAGGAGACTCTAATAATGTTAACCAGTGTCTGCTACATCTGAGAAATACATTGTTGTTAGTGCCCGGTGGTGTAAACGTTAATCTTAGTTCAACCACCTGAAAATGATCCTGTCATGTCGAACTTAGAATTTTTTTGATCTAAGATCAAATATGACTGGGTAATTTTCGCCAGGTAAACTTAGAGCACAAACGAAGAAATAAATAGTATCTCGCATTCTTACGCCTTGCTCCACCTGCCATCCCTGCCTTTGATGGTTCCGACACACCTCATTCAGTGGCGAGTATGGCTGTTTCGCGAAGAGTGGTAGATATGCAGATTTCAGTTTGCAAATATAAAGCGCTACAATATCAAAGGCCACAAAGGTACTTTCTGAGAATGTAGGGTGGATAAGGCAAGTTCAATGGCTACCTCTCCTCTCGTGCCCATGCCCATGCTTTAAATAAAACCATAAAATGGTCAAGTAAAGCATTTTTGTGGTTACTTAGATAACATTAGCATTGTTTCAAATTGTATTATGTCCAAAAAATTACATCAAAAGCGAAAATAGAATACTGCTAACCTAGAAAATGTTCCCTACATGGTAAAATTTGAAGTTAATATGTTTTAAGCTTACATCTACAAAAATGAAAAAGTAAAGTCAATTTAAAATCAAGGGGGTCTAATGCTCCCCGATACACAATTGGTTTGGACCAAAACCCGTTGTTTATATTGAATTGAAGCTACCAATATTTTCCCTCAGAAGAAAATCCAAGTTGTTTCTTAAGCTTGAAGCAAAATATGTCAAACCCGGAGCAATAAATCCAAACTTAAGGATATTAATTGACTTTTAAAATATGCCCCACCAGTTTATTATACATTTTACAATAGTTTGATTTTTAAAAATGTTACTCAAAACTGCGAAAATAAGATGGATCTGTCTGGTTATGTAAAATACATATGCAAATAAAACTGTAAACCTAATACTCATAAAAACTTGAGTGAATAAAATATATTTCACGACCTCTGAATATAACTAACCCATTCAGTAACGTCATGAATTTGAAAATTATTTCAATGGCCCGGTCTATTTTCTAGTCCATTATAAGGAATCGTAAACAGTATGGCCTATGTATCACGGTTACCAAATGTTTTATGCACTCTGAGTTCATGAAATATTTAACTAATAGCGATAGCTTTTCTTAAATCCTTTCACATGATTATTTATTGAATCTTCAATGTGATTTAGTAACAAAATTAACGGAACGGAAAAAATAATACCAAAATTCTGATGAGTGCTGCCATCTCTTGTTTAGGACAAATACTGATACTTGATTATGGAACACCAAAAAGCTTTATCGTACATTTTTCAGACATTTTGATTTTGTCGAAAATGTCTCGTGAAGACTTTGATTAAAACGTCATATGTTTTAGATATTTTTATTACAAATGAAATGTATATCTTGAATTTTCTGGCTATAGCCCCTGTAGTCGTATTTACTCTGGACGACTTTTGCATAACTGGTAAACCGTTAGAGATACACCAAATCATACTATACAAAAAATGCATATCTTCTTAAAACACAATTTATGTACTTTTTGAGTGGAGTTAACCATTTTGGAGATATTGTTTGTTACTTGTGCAAGTATTGGAAAAATTTAACTTCGTCAAATGGAGCATCGTTATTGATTTTTACTTTCTCTACTGGTAAGTAGGGGAACTGCTGTATTCCATCCAAAAATTCGATATCGAGATTTCATCGGAAATATATGTTTCGAGACCCCCTGAATCCAAAAAAAAGGCATTCTTAGAAAACGGTCCGTGTGTCTGTGGACAGCATAATTCAAAACCGAAACCTCGGTTAAAAACCAAAGTTAGTACTTAAGTTTAATGTCTCTCAAGGATGCGACCCGAAGATTTTGAAGAAAATTGCTCCACCCTAAACCACCCTTCACATAGAAAATTTTTAGAAAGTTCCGATATTCTTGAAAATGGCTCTAACGGTTTTGATTAAAGTGTCATATGTTTGAGATATTTTGATGACAAATGAAATGTATATCTTGAATTTTCTGGCTATAGTCCATGAAGTCCTATTTACTCTGGGTGAATTTTGCATAACTGGTAAACCGTAAGAGATAGACTAAATCTTACTATACAAAAAATGTAGATCTTCCTAAAATACACAATTATGTCGAAATTAAGTTTTTTGTGCCGTAAACCATTTCGGAGATATTCCTTACTTGTGTGAGTTTTGGGGAAAAAAATTTCGTCAAATGGAGGATCGTTATTCATTTTTTATATCATAGCCGTGCAAAGAGAAGGGGATCTCAAAGCTTTAAAATATTTGAATATCGCACAATATTCCCCCTTGCACCTACAAGGAAATAAGCAATTTCCTGCGAAGGCTTGTTCAAGAATGGTAGATAAATTTGACTTTACAGTGGGTAAGTGATTCCTACTCCTAAGAGATTCTTTATGTCCTTGATTTGCGAGGCTCTTGAGCCGGTAAACTGGAACACAGCACAATATTTAAACAAGTTGTGTGCTAGGGCGAGCACTATATCGATTCACTTACGACCCTCCTCGCCATGGCAGTTAATTGCCTAAGAAATCCTACGGACGGACGTGGAGCGGATCTCAGCTATTTCCGGCTGCAGATTTATAGTAGCGTTTCTGCTGGACAAGATGCTTTGTCACGCCACTGAGCGCTCACAGCTTATTCAAGGCTCTGGCCTCTTGTCTCTGCTTAAGAGAATCCACTAATTCCATCAGAGCAACCTGAACAGTTCATTACAATATATTAGTTCTTTTTCTAATACGTATTCCAAGTAGAGGAAGTATTATGTTCTACCCAAAAATACAATGTCGAATTTTGAGGGCTCCTTAGTCCTGAGTTTATAGTCTCTACTATTACGAGAACCTTCTAGACGCTACGATGTTATCGCGCTGTTCAATCGCATACACACAGTCGCTAGTTGTCCTGTAGCCTCGGACCCCCTTTATGTTTTGTCATTATTACGCTTACACACATACATAGCCACTCGGGAGGTGATAATAATCAAATTATAACTCCAATATAAATGTTTCAAAATTGATCAAATGCTTAATTGATATATTTTGAGTCATACGACTAAAGGTTTGCAGGTGTCTGTGTTCCCTCACCCGCCTAAGAGATCACGTTCGTTCCCTCCAGACATCCTCTTGCAGGAAAGAAGAATAAAATTAATGTGTTCTTTCTCACAGAAATAAAATATTTAGACGACCAATGAAATATCGGGAAAAGGGAGCAGGATATCGATTGTCGAGCCTGACGCAGTCCCCTGATGCACATTAGCCGGAGGTGGGGGGGGGGGGGATGTAACATGCTTTTCTTGCTTTGCCTTCAAGCTGCAGTGCGCTCGCTGGCTCCCTTGCTCAAACACATATGTGTTAATGGACATTTCAGTAAACCTCGTAGATATGTGTTACGGATGGGAAGAAAATAATGTAACAGTTACTAAATTAACGGATTCAAAGTAAATAGTTGCCCAATAACGGTTCTAAAAGTAATCTGTTACCCAGTAACGGCTACAAAAGTAACCTGTTACCCAGTAACGGCTACAAAAAACCTATTACCCAGTAACGGTGACAAAATTAAGGAATACCTACTCAGTAACTAGTTATCCAGTAAGAGTTACAAAAGTAGCAAATATAAATTAACTAGCTATCCAGTAACAGTTACAAAAGTAACGAATAGAAAGTAACTGTTACACAATAACGGCTACAAAAGTAACGTATAGAGTCTGTTTACACAGGACACGTACAGGCAAAAGAGAGCGCAACCGGTTCACAGTCTTTTGGATCACCCGTTATATGGTACGATCATTCGGTTAAAACTTGCCTCTCACAATGAGGTGCACCCATTAAGTTTGATTGTTGTAGCCTATCATTGCATTGCACAAGGCTTGTTTGAAATCTTTCGGTGATATTAACCAATCATGGGAAAGCAGAAGGAAATGCAACGCGGAAGAATGTAATATGTCAGCGGGCCAATATTATAACACAAGAGGCGTTCGGAAATTATTTACAATTGCGTCGTCCGCTCCATCTATAGGCAAGTTCCTCTAGTAGGAGAATGACCTGATGCTAGTACGCCACGTAGACACTAGGTGGCAGTTGTAAATTTGTGAACAGCGCTTGTTTGTTGTTGAGTAGAGAAAGCCATGAATAATATGACAGGTGATAAATAAGGTATAAAAGGATATTATTGTAAATCATTTCCGAACGCTCCTCAAAAAACAGGGTTTAGTTGCCACAACTCATTAAGCAGTATTAATATCGTACGGAAACGTCGTGAGTGACATTGTCGATCTTTCAAAATGCCATTTGCATGTTTTATCAGAGTTCTATGAGGATATTTAAGTTCTTATGTGCTTAACTTCACTTATGATATACTTTGCTATGTCTGCATCAAGTAATGTTTATATTTAGGATCCCAAACCCCTCACTTTACTGTACCGGGAAAAACATTGTACGTACATAGGACCTCAGAGTCACTAGTGCCTATACCGCGATCCCTGGCAGGGAAGAATGAGAGGAGAGACTCGAAGGGTCACCGGATAGGAACAAGTGCAAACATGGACGGGGTCTATAACAATTCCAGGTGGAATGCCTCCGATGTCGCCTCCTCCCTCATTCGGAAAGTATATTGCAGCGGCACTAAACATATAACCCCTTGAAATACTTGTCATAACTGGTAGAATAACTAAAAATCTGATGTGTTGCACTCATATGACTTTCTCTTCTCGTATACTAACCGTTCTTACAAACTTTTGTTCCTATATCTTCTTCGTGTTAGTTGAGATAAACATTTGTACAAATTATCTTATTGCTTATTTCCTTGTAGGTGCAAGGGGAATATTAGAATACAGTAGGCTTTGTGCGATAGTCAAATGTTTTAAGGCTTTGTGATCCCGTTCTCTTGGCACACTTAACCTATAAAAAAAAGAACAACGATGTTCCACTTCACGAAAGTTTTAAGTTTTCCAAAACTGACACAAATAATAAGGAATATCTCCGAAATGGTTCACTCTACAAAAAAAATTATTCAGACATAAATTGTGTATTTTAGCAAGATCTACATTTTTTGTGTAGTATGATTTGGTCTATCTCTTACGGTTTACCAGTTATGCAAAAGTCGTCCAGAGTAAATACGACTACAGGGGCTATAGCCAGAAAATTCAAGATATACATTTCATTTGTCTTACAAATGTCTCAAACATGTCATATTTTAATCAAAATCTTTAGAGCTATTTTCAAGAAATTCAACATATCCGAAAAATTTTCCATGTAAAGAGTAGTTTATGGTGGGGCTATTTTCTTCAAAATATTCGTGTCGCATCCTTGAAAGTCATTAAACTTAAATACTAACTTTGGTTTTTAACTGAATTTTCGTTTTTAAGTTATGCTTTTCTAAAAATGCGTTTTTGGATTCAGGAGGCTTGGAAGTATATATTTTCGGTGAAATTTCATCATCGAAAAGTGTAGGAAAAACCATTGAAAGTTTAAGAGGAGTGATAATTTAACTGAGTAAGGTAGACTAGCTCGTCCCCTTAACGTCTGCCATTCATTATGGATGGTATCTTGTTCTCCCCCTTAAGAGGTAGGCAGTACACGAATGTGACGTAAGAATGCACGCAGTGTCAAGTAATTCCCTTGCTTCCCTTGGGTAGTGGGGCTTCTTCTTGAGCTGCTCCCCCACTAGATTGGGGGGGGGGGGGGGGGTGAGTAGACAGTGACAAACGCCATGGTACCCGCGATCATAACATGCCCCACGTGATTTGCAACCCGCATCGATTTTGCAATTATGTAGTACGTACACAGGTAAGCGTCGCGTCTAATTCAATGAGGATCTTCACATAACCCAGTTACGCTGCAGTTTAAATCCTTGTCATCTCAACTACACGGAAGTGCGTTGTGACCATAGGAACCCTTCACCCTTCAAGGGGACGGACTGGTCCACAGATGAATCCCTCCCATTTTACCACAAATTGCTCTAATTTACTGCGCACTAGCTGAAACATCCGAGGTTGCCCGAGGTTGCACGATTTAGGATCGGTATTATAAACGTAGTTCGACTGGAAGATTAGTTAAACCAAACCATAAGGAGATTGATATCCGAGTTTTTCAGCAAAAGCCTTTACTTATTTATAACGGCCAGCTTAACGTAATCTAAGACAGGGATCGGCAGGTCTCTTGCTCTGTGACGTCATTCGGTGGAGAAGGTTTTCTCTTTTCTCAGCAGAGTAAGGGAGGGTTGGGCATTATCCCTCCACAGTAGCGACCTTTGCACTGTGTAATTGTGTGAGGATTTAGTACCTTTGTTGGGAAACTTAACATTTATTTATTTATCTATTCATTAGTGCGTCCATCCATCAATCTCTATTTGTACGTCTATCTATCTACTTATTTATTTATCCTTATGAAGTCCTCTCTTTGGTACCGTAAACACAAAAACATCGCCAATATTATAACAATATATGATAGGTGGAATCAAGACTGAAAAATTTAATGCTATAGCGGGGATTTGAACCACGGATCTTCCGCTTCTCGAGCGGCTGCTCTAACCATTAAGCTACCATGGAGAACTTGCCGGTATGACATTAAATTCCACAAGCGATTCGTACTTTCCCGGTAGACCACAGGGGAATCTTACAACAGAGTTAAATACCCCAAAGGCGACTCTGAATCATCTAGAATTAGGTTACTTTCAGTAACAAATCAAACAATACGAGCATCCACGGCATTACGCATGCTTACCGCTGCTCGTGACTTCTCTTCACATAGTGCTCCGTCAGCGTTTGCCCGCTCCTACGTCATTAGTCCGATACTTGCCGACAGCTAGTCTAAGACTATGTAGAAATTGCATTGCTAAAATTTACTGCAAATATATTCCTAAGTGAAACTTCTGCATTCTACAAATAATTTAAACTAGCTGTCATGTGTATGCATATTATACCTGATTGCCAATCTTACACTAGAACTAAATGGTCTTGGTAACTAAAATCTAAAGTTGGTAATGCTGTTGTTCTAACTAAATGCTGTTGGTAGATTAGAAAAAAAGTTTAATGTTCTAATATAATGGCATATTGCATGGCAAATAAGTGCAAAAGTGTAGCGTTAAATTCAGGTGACCATTCAAAACGAATAATGTTTTCAGTAACCAATTCCAAAAACTGTTAATGATTGTTAATAAAAACACTGACACACACACACACACACACACACACACACACACACACACACACACACACACACGCACCCGCGCGCGGACCTTTTTCTAGAAAGGGGGTCTCAAAACATATTTCTGCTTAAATGTCGACATCGAATTTTTGGATGGAATATAATACTTCCTCTATTTACCAGTAGAGAAAGTAAAAAGCATTTTTAGAAAAAGGTCCGTGTGTGTGTCCGTCAGTCTGTGGGCAGCATAACTAAAAAACGAAAAGTCGGTTAAAAACCAAAGTTGGTATTTAAGTTTAATGTCTTTCAAGGATGCGACACGAAGATTTTGAAGAAAATTGCTCCACCCTAAACTACCCTTTACATGGAAACTTTTTCGAAAATTTTGATTTTCTTGAAAATGGCTGCAACGATTTTGATTAAAAAGTCGTGTGTTTGAGATATTTTTATTACAAATGAAATGTATATCTTGAATTTTCTGGCTATAGCCCATGTAGCTCTGTTTACTCTGGATGACTTTTGAATAACTCGTAAACCGTAAGAGATAGACCAAATCTTACTATACAAAAAATGTAGACCTTGCTAAAACACACAATTTATGTCCAAATAAATTTTTTTGTAGAGTGAACCATTTCGGAGATATTGCTCGTTATTTGTCTCAGTTTTGGAGAACTTATACTTCTGTCAAATGAACATTGTTATTCATTTTTGTATGTTAGTCGTGCAAAGAGAAAGGAGTTTGAAGGCTTAAACATTTGACTATCGTCCAATCATATTCCCCTTTAACATTGATAACTGAAACAGTGGCTGTTTTTGAGAAGTTAGGTCCAGAAATGAAAGAGGATCGTGTTTCTGAGTATCGTTATGTTATTAAAGGAAGAGCAACATGTTTCCAATTAAGGCAGAGAGACAGATGCTGGTAATAAGCGTGTAATCAATCATTTTACACAGCAGCAGCAGGAGTACAAGTTTTTCTATCGACTTGTGAACGAACGCCATGCCGTTTTCCATCGCAATTATCGACCGAGTGAGTGGGTCCTTCAGAAGGCTTGCAGAAAGCAGCTTACGTTGTACAAAGCCGCTTTACTCAGCAGCACTTCAGACTTTCCGATTTTATGCGCCGCGCGCCATTGTGAAAATGGCTAAAGGGAGTCTTTAATTAGATGTTCCGATTTTTATAAAGAGAGCCTTTCCCTACTGCAAGTTTATAAATTCCACGCTTTCAGACTAGGTAAACGCCGCCTTTGTTAATGTTCTTTATTGCACAATATTCTCTCTTCTATCTTCTCAATCAACTGCCCAAACACAATGTGGGTACCAGGACATGAAAGTAATTAAATAGCAGATTTCCTTACCAAGGAGCTGAACATTTCTGTTGTGTCCCGAATAGTTACCCTAAAAAAATATCTTTCTCTACTCTTGTACTAACCATTCTTACAAACTCTTATTCCTATATCTTCTTCGTGCAAGGGGAATATTAGAATACACTAGGCTTTGTGCGACAGTCAAATATTTTAAAGCTTTGAGATTCTGTTCTCTATGCAAACTTAACATATAAAAAAATGAACAACAATGTTCCATTTCACGAAAGTTTTAACTTTTCCGAAACTCACACACATAATAAGGAATATCTCCGAAATGGTTCACCCTGCAAGAAAATTTATTGAGACATAAATTGTGTATTTTAGCAAGGTCTACATTTTTTGTATAGTATGATTTGGTCTATCTCTAACGGTTTACCAGTTATGCAAAAGTCATCCAGAGTAAATACGACTACAGGGGCTATAGTCAGAAAATTCAAGATATACATTTCATTTGTCATAGAAATATCTCAAACATATGACATTTTAATGAAAATCGTTAGAGCCATTTTCAAGGGAATCAAAATTTTCGAAAAATTTTCCATGTAAAGGGTAGTTTAGGGTGGGGCTATTTTCTTCAAAATCTTCGTGTCGCATCCTTGAAAGACATTAAAATTAAATACCAACTTTGGTTTTTAACCGACTTTTCGTTTTTGAGTTATGCTGTCCACAGACTGACAGACTGACACACACACACACGGACCTTTTTCTAAATTTTTTTTTTTTTTTTTTTTTTTATTCAGGAGTCTCAAAACATGAATTCCCGGTGAAATCTCGAAATCGAATTTTTGGGAATACAATACTTCCCCTACTTACCAGTAGAGAAAGTAAAAATGAACAACTATGTTGCATTTGACGAACGTTTAAGCTTTCTGAAATTTACAATGACAAGGAATATCTCCGAAATAGTTAACTCTACAAAAAAAAAATCCATTTTGATTTAATTGTGTTTCAGCAAGATCCACATTTTTACATTAAGATTTCGTCTATCTCTTGAGGTTTACCAATTATGCAAAAGTCATCAAGAGTAAAAAGGACTAGGTGAGCTCTAGCAGAAAATATATGGCATTTTAATAAAAGTCGTTGAAGCCATTTTTGAAAAAATCTAAGTTTTCGAAAAATTTTCCGTATGATGGTAGTATACGGTGGAGGAATTTTCAAAAAGCTTCTTTCTTTCTCATCCTCTCCTTATGAAGGATTTACAAGTCATAGCCTAGGGTCGGACGTATTTCGGGGAGCAGAGGAACCTCTGGACCAGAGTGAAGACCTGGAAGCGGGTGGTCAGCCAAGCACCAGGAATGATAGTGAGGAAAAGGATGATTGGAAAGGTGATAATGGAGTAATTGCTGGAATGAGTGGCGGGGGTAACCGGAGAACCCGGAGAAAACCCGCCCAGACGCCGCTTCGCCCACCACGAATGCCACATGCGGGTCCCTGGGATCGAACCCGGGCCGCCTAAGTGATCATCGATTTCACCTGCATTTCATATCATCCTCTTCCTCACTCTCATACTTCTAGGAGACATTGGAGGACCGAGAAAAGTTCTAGTTAGCCTCGTAACAGATCCTACTTCCTCCTACTTGCTAGAGAAGAAGAAGAGGAACAAGCAGAAGACTTTCCTTGAAACCCTTCGTGTTGCATCCTTTAAAAATACAGAACTTTTCTTTTTTCAATTATGCTGTTCACTAAAACAACTGTTGAAGGAATCTCGAAACGTGTATTTCCTCCTAAATCTCGCTATTAAATGTTTGACTGGAATGGCATACTGCTATTACTTATTATAGGCACACAAGCAGTAAGCCTATCAACAGACACCTCCCATCCCAAACCTTATAGCTTTTCCAATTACTGGAGTTGAGAAGGGCAAGTGGCGATTTATTTGCAGTGAGATTCTCATCACTACATATATTTTCACCTTCTCCGCAGCGCTGAAGTGTGTTGTTTATAACGTACTCCAAACTCTAATTAGAGAAGCTTTAAACTATCAGCTGCAGCAGTAGCAGTAGCCTAGCTGAACGTGTTTGCAGCTCTTATTACAGAAGGGAGAATTGCTCGACAAGAGGAGAAAATTGTTTATCGAGTAACTGTCCATAGCGAGCTTTAAACCCTATTTTTACTTCCCCTCCTACTACGAACCTAGTACCTAGAGCAACTATAGCATCTCACACATTTTCAAACCCGAAATTTAACTGGAAATTCATGTTTTGAGGTCCCCTAACCGAGAAGTACACGAAAATATCTACTCTTGTACTAACCATTCTTGCAAACTCTTATTCCTATATCTTCTTCGTGTTAGTTGGATAAACATTTGTACAAATTATCTTATTGCTTATTTCCTTGTAGGTACAAGGGGAATATTAGAACACAGTAGGCTTTGTGCGATTGTCAAATATTTTAAACCTTTGAGATTCGGTTCTCTTTGCACGGTTCACATATAAAAAAATGAACAACGATATGCCATTTGACGAAAGTTTAAGTTTTCCAGAAGTCACACAAATAACAAAGAATATCTCCGAAATGGTTCACTCTACCAAAAAAAAATCACTGTGTTTTAGCAAGATCTACATTTTTCTATAGTAAGATTTGGTCTATCTCTTACGGTTTATAAGAAAACGAGGCAACCAGTTAGTGCGTATCGTCGTAAAAGGTGCGTCGCTTCGAAGTGAGCAAGTTTTAACGAGTGTCGAGTGATTGTATCGTAATAGTTAGTGTATGAGAGACAGAGGAAGTGAAGAGAGACAGTGAAAGGACTGAGTCAAGGTTTCTAGAAGAAAATAGTAGAGAGTTTAATGTCAAAAAAGACTGTTAACTGTGTTAATATCACTAAAAAGAACTGTATTTGTGTCAAAGTTTTAAAACAGAAATAAAGTGATAAAAAAGTAAGTGGACAGATTTTGTCACAATATGATAGGCACAGTATACGAGTATAGAAAATTAAAATAAACGTTTTCTGTGTGAGTTTGTGAACAGTATAACTCAAAAGGCGAACTTGTTTAGTTAAACAGTATTTAATATCGGCACGTGCATTGCACTGGTGTCCTCAGGGGAATTTAAATAGCTCTACAGAGCTACAAATATTGGCAATATAAGTCAAACAAAAGCGACAAATGAAAGTGAGCGTTGTAAACACAACAAACCAATACTGTATTTTTTTTTTTTTTTACCTTACCATATACATACGTAGGTATTGCGTTCCAGCCAAAAATTCATTACCGAGCACTTAAAATACACGTTTAGGGGCCTTCCAAAAGAAGTTCTATATGTTTGTGAACAGCATAACTCTGGAAACAAAATCAGGTTAACTACCAAATTTATGCTCTCAAGTTTTCAAAAATGTAACGGGAAGATTTTGAACATCTCCGCAACTTTCAAAATTTTTTTTATTTTCTCAATAATGGCTCTAACGACTTCGATTAAAACACCATATGTTTAAAATATTTCTATAAAATTCAAAATATACTTTTAATTTGTCTTAAAAAGCACTTAAATTAATCATCTGTAAGAAAATCAAACTTTTCGCAAAACGTTCCCCTTGGGTAGGGGAATTTTCTTGAAATCTTTGAGTTGCATAACTGAAATACCTACCAAGTTTGGTATTTAACCAACTTTTATTACTTTCTCTACTACGTATAGTAAAGTAGAGGAAGTATTGTATTCCACCCAAAAATTCGATGTCGAGAATTCACAGGAAATACATGTTTTGAGGCCCCCCTGAATCCAACGAAAGCATTTTTAGATAAGTGGGTGTCTGTGGACAGTATAACTGAAAAACGAAAAGTCGGTTAAAAACCAAAGTTAGTGCTTAAGTTCAATATATTTCAAGGATGTGACTTGAAGATTTGAAGAAAATTTGTCCCTTTACGTGGAAAATTTTGCGAAAATTTTGTTTTTCTTAAAAATGGCTCTAACGATTTTGATTAAAATGCCATATGTTTGAGATATTTTTATGACAGATGAAGTGCATATCTTGAATTTTCGCTATTTTATGTCTTTTTCTTTGTAGATTGAACCATTTTGGAGATATTGCTTGTATTTTGTGTGACTTTTCGATAACATACTTCTGTCAAATGGAACATCGTTATTTATTTTTTTACATATTTACCCGGCAAAGAGAATTGAATTTGCAAGCTTTAAAAGATTTGACTATCACATATTCCCCTTGTACCTACAAGGAAATAAGCAATAAGATAATTTGTACAAATGTTTATCTCAACTAACACGAAGAAGATATAGGAATAAGAGTTTGTAAGAATGGTTAGCACTAGAGTAGAGAAAGTCATAAGATTTTTTTTTTCAGTTACGTTGTTTGTAGACACACACAGAGACGTGCCCTTTTACTAGGGTTCGTGGGGGGCTCAGAAGAGAAAGAGAAAGCAATTAAAAGAGAGCTGAAAATGTAAAAAAGTTTCCGTAAATGAATTAGAAACAGCTTCTAAAGGCTCAATACTTTTACAGCACCGTCCTTGCGGTGTGTTTGTGTCCGCAGTTTGATCAATGTTAATTTGTTTGATTGCAGATGTGGAGATCCGATCTCCGCGGTTCACGGGCCAGGGCTGGCTCGCGTTTCCCGCTCTCCGGGCCGCCTACAAGCACGTGCAATTGGAACTGGAGTTCCGTCCGGAAGCCTGGGACGGCGTCCTTTTCCTGACTGGCGAACGGGACGATATGGCCGGCGATTTCATGGCGCTCCTCCTGCACCAGGGCTTCGTCGAGTTCCGGTAAGGCTTGTTCTCTACACTATAAAAATCCCCCCGCAAATTACATACAGTGTGTTAGAAAAGTCTCTCCGCACTAAACCTAGCTCTTTTCTGCTGACAAGGTCATATTTAAGTTTATAGAAGACAGGCAGGCCGAGGTGTGGTAACTGTGGGTAATGGTAACCTCAAGGATAGTGTAAATCGATGTGCATGAAATATGGCTCAGTTAACGCTGCAAGTTACCTCTATTCCTTCACCATTAGTTTGTATGTTTGCATTTAGACACCAGAGTCTATGGCAGGTGAGTCATACGGAAAATAGTGGGAGGGGTAGCAACTGCTCCCACACCATTTTACGGAACGACACAGGATGTTCAAGCACACCTTCATTACAGCGTTGTTTTTCATCCTGAAAATCTAATAATAATTTCATTATTACGGTCACGTACACACAGCCGCTCGCCATATCCAAGCTCACCCTTCCCCTCTCGTCCGTATATTGTTGAACGTCCCAATGTCACCATACTCATATAACGATCTTGCCATATTCGTTGATATTTTTTGTAAAAATGTCTAATATTAAAATGAGATACATGTCATAATGAGTAATCACAAATTAAACAAGCATTTTTTAATATAAAATACAAAAATAATCTAATTTTTATGAAACGCGCACGTAGTTATTCTAAACGTCCGTCCAATACTGTTAACTAGTTTCAACTGCAGCGTGTAGCTTACTGGTTTGGAGGGAGGTGACCCCTAGGACTTAGTTAATGATACGCCTGGTTTATGGAATGTAGTTCAGCAGCCCTTTTGGGGACACGTGCGAGGCAACAACGTAAATTCTCAACCCCTTTCAGTCCTTATGGAAAAAATGTCGAAGATTTATGATAACCCTTATCTTGATCTCTGCCAATAACTGCCTCCGACTTGAACCACAAATTACAACCCGTCTACAAGAAAGTTAATGTTTTCCTGTTAAAATTCTTACACATAATATTAATGAAGTGTAAAATAAGAATTGTTATCCTGGGACATTCGAAAAATGATAAACTATTTTTTTAATATTTTGTACATATTTGTAAACAAAAACATTTATGCTCGACCATGCCCAAATTTATTAATTATAAGTCTGATACCGATTCTTTTATGGACCTCCTCAAATTCAAACTTTTATTAAAGAACTGGTCTTCATCCAATCATTAATTGTACAATAAATAACTTAGACTTGAAATAAAGTTTCGTTTAAAAGCTAATATGTTCATTTTGCCTTCTATTTTTCAATGTTACGTAGCATTTCAAGGTTATCATATGCAGCTGTGACGTGCTGGAAACGAATCGATCGTTTAGCGCCTGCGCAGAACTCCAAATATAAGCTGATGTAATATATAGGTCATTGTCCCTAGTGAGTGCAGAGCATTTTACAATATTTCAAGTATAAAATTAGGTATATGGTCGGCATAAATTGCCGTATGAAACAACTATAATGGCAATTAAGACGCTCGTATGAAAATATACACTCTTATCTTAATTACTACCATTATAGCCTTCTCGTTGCATAATTATCAGTGCCATACGGCCAGAACGGCCGATACAGTTCCTAATGTGCCCACTAGAGAGCGTTTCTGTGCAGTGAGAATCGTTGATTTATAAAGGCCTTGTTTTTTCTGTTGTTTGCTTTTTGTTTTGTTTAAACGCGTAGAATCAAGAAACAAGATGCCGCGTACTCGATTTTAACTTTACTACAAAGAAGAAAAATCGCTGCCTGGTTTGAAATCGAGAAATTTCAGTTGGTAGAAGAACAAAAAATGTGAAGATCAGATCGGCGTCTTTCTGAAACAAGCGAAGAAAACATAGCGAATGTCCAAGGTGCTTTCATTAGCAGCTGAAAAGATCAATCTTCAAAGCTGCTCAAGTATTTCTCCAACTTCTGTATGGCGCCTTGCTTTCCTCCAATCTAAAAACTGAACTGAGAACTGGATTCGTTTGTCACTAGATTTTTCAGTTCTCCACCAGAAATCGAGGCGACAAAAATTACGGTGTCGGTCTTTTTTTCAGATCAGTTGAACTTGAGCGATCTGAATAGGTATTCTGTGATCAGAAGTGAGGTTATAATATCAATATCGTTTTGTTTACTTGCAAGTTTGGGCAAGATGAGTGTAAAAGGTAAGTTCTCATACCTGGAAGAGGAAAGGATAATTGATTTTGCTCGGCAGAATGAACTTGTATATAATCTGCAGCATGCAGAGTATAGAAATAGTGAGAAAAACAGTGGCTGCGGAAGGAACTGGCAGAGGAATTAGGAAAAACAAAAAAGGCATTTTTATAACCTACATTTTTTTAGTATTTAATTCATTTTAATCGCCATGTGCTTTCAATACAGGAATATCAGCTTTGTCAAATCAAGTAATGTAGAAATACATAATGAATCGACACAGAATCATGTAATGTCGACATGAAGAGTACATATTTACATATTTTCATAGACACTGTTTAAGCTATTTGTCCACTAAAGGTATAAGCAAGGTACAAATATGTAAATTAAAGGGAAAGAGTAAGTATTTACATAAAAATCGTAACTCTGTTTAATAAGAAATGTGTATTGTCAGGTGCCTCATAACCTAAATCTCATAGTCACCTTCTGAACCACGATTTGCAAACATGGGATGCGTTTTTCACAACTTTGCTCATTATCAGTTAGTTCATCAACCACGAAAACATCAAAATATCCAACTCTAACTCACTTTCTTCACTGTCATGCAGCTTTCTCAACCACATTTCAGCCATTATGCTCAATAGTATGGTGTTTTCAGTTCAGTTTGAAGTTCAAGTTCAGTTTTCTAGGAAGTCATAACTGATAACTGAACTGAACTGAAGTGAACTGAACTGAACTGAACTTTTCAGTTTAAGTTCTAGTTCAGTTCAGTTCCGTCTGAAGGTGCGACCTTTCATTTATGTAGATGCACACTGGGAAATATTTTATTAATAAATATGTACAGAATATCCAAAAGTAATTAAAATCGGTTAATTATTCGAGTCCAGTTAGTTATGAAAGATCCGGTACACATATTTAAATTTCTGCAATTATATCCCGCGTCACTATGGTCATGAAATATATGACATATGCAGATTAAAATTCATAAATATAATCTAATAATTGACATAATTGAATGCACTTCGGCAGAGGTCAATAAGTATAAAATTAAAAAATCTGATGTGTTGCACTCACATGACTCTCTCTACTCTTGTACTAACTATTCTTACAAACTCTTATTCCTATATCTTCTTCGTGTTAGTTGAGATAAACATTTGTAGAAATTATCTTCTTGTTGGTACAAGGGGAATATTGGAATACAGTAGGCTTTGAGCGATAGTCAAAGCTTTGAGATTCCGTTCTCTTTGCATACTTAACATATAAAAATATGAACAATCATGTTCCATTTGACAGAAGTATAAGTTCTCCAAAACTCAAACAAATAACGACGAATATCTCCGAAATGGTTCACTCTACAAAAAAATGCATTTGGACATATTTTATGTGTTTTAATGAGATCTGCATTTTTGTATAGTAAGATTTTGTCTCTCTTATGGGTTATCAGTTATTCAAAAGTCATCAAGGGTAAGCTACATGGGCTATAGCCAGAAAATTCAAGATTAGATGCATTTCGTTTGTCTTAAAATATCTGAAACATTTGACATTGTAATCAAACTCGTTAGAACCTTAGCATTGTCAACATTCCTGATCTTCCGTTCTAAATGCACGCTAATGGAATCCAATTATTTAATACAATTTTGCGGCTAAACAAGAAATGTAAAATACACAATTAATTCATATTTTGAAGCTCTGTCTATGCTAATTACAGAAGTAAACGACAGAGTGGTATTTCGGCAATCAAACATTCGACCAATTTTATTTCTAGTTTCTCTACTCAAACATCGCACGCAATAATGATATACTTAATGGCAACAAAATAAATAAAAATGTTAGGCTTATTAAGACCGCAATATTGTGTTGTGAAAAGTGGGGAACACGTGCTAAAGTATAAATGTAAGTAAGTAAGCCCCGAGGGCTCGATATCAATACGTTAAACACCGCTCACAGAGCTGTGATTTATCGATAAAATGGCTGGATATGCAGGTCACTGTCATAGCTGCTGTTAATGGTAATTAAATGTGGCTTTGTGTGGATGGGTTGCCATGGCAACCCCAAGCACCGTCAATCTTTGCTAATCGGCCCCTTTACTCGACTGCAGTAGTGGCGGTTATGTCCATGTCGCGGTTTTCCTCCATGTCTGTTAATCTCTGGACAGCATAACTCAAAAACGAAAAGTCTATTAAAAACCAAAGTTGGTATTTAAGTTTAATGTCTTTTAAGGATGCGACACAAAAATTTTGAAGAAAATAGCCCCACCCTAAACTACCTTTTACATGGAAGATTTTTCGAAAATTTTGATTTTCTTGAAAACGGCTCAAACGATTTTTATTAAAATGTCATATGTTTGAGATATTTTTATGACAAATTAAATGTATATCTTGAATTTTCTGGCTATAGCCCATGTAGTCGTATTTACTCTGGACGACTTTTGCATAACTGGTAAACCGTTAGAGATAGACCAAATCATACTGTACAAAAAATGTAGATCTTGCTAAAATACACAATTTATGTCTCAATAAATTTTCTTGTAGGGTGAACCATTTCGGAGATATTCCTTGTTATTTGTGTGAGTTTCGGAAAACTTAAAACTTTCGTGAAAAGGAACATCGTTGTTCATTTTTTATGTCAAGTGTGCAAAGACAACAGAATCTCAAACATTTGACTATCGCACAAAGCCTGCTGTATTCTAATATTCCCCTTGTACCTACAAGGAAATAAGCAATAAGATAATTTGTACAAATGTTTGTCTCAACTAACACGAAGAAGATATAGGAATAAGAGTTTGTAAGAATGGTTAGTACAAGAGTAGAGAAAGTCATGTGAGTGCAACACATAAGAGTGTTTTGGAGTTAACCGTATCCGAGATATTCTTTCATATTGGTTTGAATGTTCGTCTTTTTGTGTCCCGGACATGAAAGAAAACGAAATTTCAAAGCTTTCACATAGTGACTACCTCTTAAAACATGTTATCAGTTAGGTCGACTATATAGTTCTGTTGCTATTGTATCTACAAGGATAAAAGACTTAGCATCTGGAAGAGTAGATGTTGAAGAACGGTTCAAGAGCCATATAAATATAAGGGATTTTTTTTTGAACACCCTTCTCTGTATTGTTATTATAGATGTCACCTGCTTCTTTTAAATTACACACTTGTGTGAATTATTTTCAACCCCTGGCAGAGAGAAAAACTGCAAGTTGCCGCGCACACGTCACTAAGTTCTACTTAATAAATTGTCTTTGTTAATTAAATCCCTCCAACCCTCATCATTCTCGTGGTTTTTTGTTATTGCTTTTTATTCGCTCTTTTACCCTTTACTTTTCAACATCTTGGGTTTCAGTGTCGTGGATTTCTCTTTCTCTAGCGCTTATCCAACAAAAGGGAAAGTGTTGCATTCCGACAAAAAATTTCATATATACAGAACCATACATTCATCTGTTTCTCAGGGACAACAGAAAAAATGTCATGCACATAATGGTGCTTTAAAACTTTTATATTTACAGCATAAAGCCATACACTGCACTCACATGACTTTCTCTACTCTTGTACTAACCATTCTTACAAACTCTTATTCCTATATCTTCTTCGTGTTAGTTGAGATAAACATTTGTACAAATTATCTTATTGCTTATTTCCTTGTAGGTGCAAGGGGAATATAACAATACAGTAGGCTTTATGCGATAGTCAAATGTTTTAAAGCTTTGAGATTCCGTTCTCCTTGCACACTTAACATATAAAAAAAGGAACAACGATGTTCCATTTCACGAAAGTTCTAAGTTTTCCGAAACTCACACACATAACAAGGAATATCTCCGAAATGGTTCACCCTACAAGAAAATTTATGCAGACATAAAATGTGTATTTTAGCAAGATCTACATTTTTTGTATAGTATAATTTGGTCTATCTCTAACGGTTTACCAGTTATGCAAAAGTCGTCCAGAGTAAATACGACTACAGGGGCTAGAGCCAGGAAATTCAAGATATACATTTAATTTTTCATAAAAATGTCTCAAACATATGACATTTTAATGAAAATCGTTAGAGCCATTTTCAAGAAAATCAAAGTTTTCGAAAAATTTTCCATGTAAAGAGTAATTTAGGGTGGAGCAATTTTCTTCAAAATCTTTGTGTCGCATCCTTAAATGACATTAAACTTAAATACCAACTTTGGTTTTTAACCGACTTTTCGTTTTTTAGTTTTGCTGTCCACAGACTGACACACAGACACACACACGGACCTTTTTCTAAAAATGCTTTTTTTTTTGGATTCAGGGGGCCTCAAAACATGTATTTCCGGTGAAATCTCGACATCGAATTTTTGGGTGGAATACAATACTACCAGTAGAGAAAGTAAACAATTATAGAAAATTTAGTCACATTGATAATTATATAAAAAATAAGTTTTAATCCTTTTTCACACAAATTTGCTATTTTCACTAGCTAAATTTATAGGTTAATAAATAAACGCTTTAATAAGAAAGCATATAAACGCATTACTAACACTGCGGTAATTAATGGTTTTAATACAGATTTTACACATAAAAAGGTAGAAAATTTTAAACATAAAAGGCTGTTAAAGAGATTTCTACCCTCAAGAAAAATAAAAGATAATAATTGTATTTTTGAAAAGATTACTTAACGTCCGTGGGCTAATATGGGATCAATTTGATCATGCAAAATTTACTACATTTTTCTAAAGCGGATGATATTGCAAATCATAAAAATCTGGCATTTATGAATTTAGCTGTTTGGATTGTGGTAGTGTTTATATTGGTACAATTAGACGTCATTTAGAAACCAGAATAAAAGAGTATTTTAGAAATATTAGATGTAAACAAATTTATAAATCAGATGTGGTAGATAATTTTTGGTCATTTAATCATGAAATAAATTCACAAGTTAGATTATTAAAACAATTAAATGAACCTATAGATTTAATAGTTTGGGAAAATATAGTCATTTTAAAAAACAAGAACCGCGTTATGAATTTTGAAATACCACTAATAGATTGTATATATAAGTTTCTATTTTCAGAGTTTGGGTACGAATAGATATTTTAAATTGAGCGTCGGTAACTATGGTAACTTTTTGGATAGATTTGAGAATAATTTTGATACAAGGAAATAAGCAATAAGATAATTTGTACAAATGTTTATCTCAACTAACACGAAGAAGATATAAAAATAAGAGTTTGTAAGAATGGTTAGTACAAGAGTAGAGAAAGTCATGTGAGTGCAACACATCAGAGCTTTTTATTCTGTTCTTGTATCTTATTTCAGCACAATCCATTTTGAATTTGTTTAAATGTATGTGCAGTACTTCTATTAAAATAAAATATATTGTTGTGCAATAATTAGTGAAACTTTCATTTCGAAAAATATCCTTAGACTTTTCGTTTGCGCATGGGGAAGAGGGATGAAAGGAATGCAATCAAGTATTTAACCTCTTCACCAAAAGTATGCCACTTGTCTCTTCTGGCTGTTTGTTTACGAACACAGGTGTTTATAAACAATGTAAGTTTCAAGGCGTGCAGTGGCGGAATGGAATAGAAACCTGTTAGTTTTGTGATTGGGAATTTTATTTTTACTAGCAACACAAAAGTATTTATATTCCCATTCAAACCTGAAGTATTTTTTACATTGTTATGTGATATGATTCCACCACTGACATAAATTTAGAGACTTGCCGGTTCTCTGAGCTATGTAGATAACAGGGGGGGGGGGGGGGCTGTGGCCTGGTAGCTAACCGCCACGATGCACAGTAGATGGGTTTAAAACTACGATGCAGGGGAAATGACACATTGTGTCAGTTCTCCCCATCTATGCCCTATATAATGTAATTTCAGGATACATCAGATATTTCTTGAGATATGTATCGTGTTTAATTTAGGAAGGCTGTTGTCATAAGAGATGTAATTATTCATGCGCGCGCACCCTCTTTGCTGTGTTACGTTAAGTATACTTGTGTTCCTATTCTTTAAGAGCACCCCCAAGTGAGGGGTAGATTCATCTCTCTGTGAGTATTTTAATGGGCTACATGCCGCTTTCGATTTCAGATCTCCCTTCCTTGTGTAGCGGAAAATTGAATTCTGAGCCGAAGATGTTTAGCTAAGGGTAAATGTTGCAACGTTGCAGTTCGGATTGTATTAATAGAAATTCCATCCACCGTGGAGGGGTAGCTTATTACTGCAGACAAGGTGGAATCTATGAGGTAGACATACCAGGGCATCCATCTGCCTTGGCATGCCCTTGTTCCAGGGATATGCATGGATTAGGTAAATTTATAGTCAGCACGAAAATATCGATTCTAACAGTGTAAAAATCTGATGTGTTACACTCACATGAGTTTCTCTACTCTTGTACTAACCATTGTTATAAACTCTTATTCCTATATCCTCTGTGTCAGTTGAGATAAACATTTGTACAAATTATCTTATTGCTTATTTCCTTGTAGGTACAAGGGGAATATTAGAATACAGTAGGCTTTGTGCAATAGTCAAACTAAGTTTTCAGAAACCCACACACAAGAGAAGGAATATCTCCGAAATGGTTCACCCAACAATAAGATTTATTCAGACATAAATTATGTATTTAGCAAGATCAACATTTTTGTACAGCAAGATTTTGCCTATCTCTAACGATTTACGAGTTGCAAAAGTCGTCCAGAGTAAATACGACTACAGGGGCTATAGCCACAAAATTCAAGATATACATTTCATTTGTCATAAAAATATCTCAAACATATGACATTTTAATCAAAATCGTTGGCGCCATTTTCAAGAAAATCAAAATTTTCGAAAAATCTTCCATGTAAAGGGTAGTTTAGGGTGGAGCTATTTTCTTCAAAATCTACGTGTCCCATCCTTGAAAGACATTAAACTTAAATACCAACTTTGATTTTTAACCGACTTTTCGTTTTTGAATTATGCTATCCACAGACACACGGACCTTTTTCTAAAATTGCTTTTTTTTTATTCAGTGGGTCTCAAAACATATATTTCCGGTGAAATCTCGACATCGAATTTTTGGGTGGAATAAAATCTACTTACAGTAGAGAAAGTAAAAATGAACAACGATGTTCCATTTCACGAAAGTTTCCAGTTTTCCAAATCTGACACACATAACAAGGAATATCTCCGAAATGGTTCACTCTACAAAAAAAATTATTTAGGCATAAATTTTGTGTTTTAGCAATATGTATATTTTTGTTCAGTAAGATTTTCTCTGTGTTACGGTTTACCAGCTATACAAAATCATTCAGAGTAAATAGGAATTCAAGGGCTATAGGCAGAAAATTCGAGATATAGAATGGTTAGTAGAAGAGTAGAGAAAGTCATGTGAGTTCAACGCAACGATTTTTTAAATAAGGTTGTGATTGAAAATGCTCCCTATTTTGAGCTCTTACGTTTTAGCATCTGGTAGTAACAAAGCCTACACTTTAAATATCCTTATAAAACGTAATTAAATGGGGAGAGATCTGTTCGTATAGCAGCCGAACCCTTTGTATGACGTTCATTCAAGTAAATCTCATACCAACCTTTGAAGAAAATCTCTTATATGTTTTACTTATTGTGCTTTCTTTACGTTCTATCCTGCATTAGTGGATATTTTCGCAAACGTTGGACCTCTCTGTTTTGGTATAACTGTTTCATTTAACTCTAGATAGGTCTTTGTAGAAATAGCTACATTAAACATTTGGTTATAGATACAAATGCAATAGTGATAGAGAAAGACTGTCTCGACTCACAGCAATTATCCACACATTCTTCGCCATAATTAACCGAGACACATGGTCTGTTGCTCGCATACAGCAGGTTCCGAGTTCAAATCCGTTGGCAGACTTATCTCACTAGGCTTTCGTGCTTTCCTTCAATCGTCAATGTAAATACAATATTGAATATTTAATACCATCACCAAAAGTTTCACCTTAACTCCTCAACAATAGTACAATTTAAAATTGCTCGAAATAGCGAATACGCTGCCATCTATCCTAAAAGAATGAAAGTAGATAGACTGGATGGCATCCTAGTGCCATCTGCCCATCACAAAGCTAATTACGAGGTACCTTCTAACAGAACTGTCCTGATACGGTTCCATAATTAATATATTCCAACTTCAACAATATTTTCATAATAGCAAAACCTGTTACATTTAGTTTTCAGATTGAAACCACAGTACCACAATAGCTAATGAAATATGTAAAAGAAAAATTTAGACGTTAGAAGAGACAGAAACTTGATGTAAAAAAAAAGATGATGAAGATGAAGAAGATGAAGAAGGTGAAGAAGGTGAAGAAGATGAAGAAGATGAAGAAGTACAAATATCTGAAACTATGGCTGCAGGAAACCAGGAAACAAAGTAACTGGTAGCCAATATATTCAACCTCTATCACTAAAGAGATTTTACTGGAAATACGTTTTGAGGCCCCATGAATCCAGAAAAAAGTATTTTTAGAAAAAGGCCCATGTGCTTGTATGTGCATGTGTCTGTGCGTGCGCACGCGTTGTATTTAATTTTGCCTTTTAAGAATACGACACGAAGATTTTGAAGAAAATAGCCCCACCCTAAACTACCCTTTACATGGAAAATGTTTCGAACATTTTTATTTTCTCAGAAATGGCTCTAATTATTTTTATTAAAATGCCATATGTTTAAGATATTTGTATGACAAATGAAATGTATATTTTAAATTTTCTGGCTATAGCCTATGTAGTCCTGCTTACTCTGGATGACTTTTCTATAACTCGTAAACCGTAAGGGATAGACAAAAAATATAGATCTTGCTAAAATACATATTTTATATCTGAATAAATTTTCTTGTAGGGTGAACCATTTTGGAGATATTCCTTGTTATGTGTGCGAGTTTCGGAAAACAAAACTTTCGTGAAATGGAAAATCTTTGTTTATGTTTTTTATGTTAAATGTGCAAAGAACGGAATCTCAAAGCTTTAAAATATTTGACTATCGCTCAAAGTCTACTGTATTCCCACATTCCCGTTGCACCTACAAGGAAATAAGCAATAAGATAATTTGTACAAATGTTTATCTCAACTGACATGAAGAAGATATAGGAATAAGAGTTTGTTAGAATGGTTAGTACAAGAGTAGAGAAAGTCATGTGAGTGTAACACATGAGATTTTTTTATGCTTGAATATGTTTACTACTTTAGACATGGATATTTATTTCTATCTTATTTTGTTATCAAAACTATTCCATATTTTAGTTTCTAAGCGCTTTGTTAAAAAAAAAATTCCTTAAGTGCAAAATAGAATAGAGACAACCCCCTCCCCCCCCGCCCCCCCCCCCCCCCCCGTGTTAAAATCATAACATTCTCAACATTAAGAGTAACAATTTCAAATCGACTCCATATGGTTTATGAGGAAAAGGAACATAAATGGAGCAAATTTAACTTGGTTAAATAGAACTTTCCGAACCGCACTGTCCAGTCTATCTGCTTACATTATCTGTGCACAGATGGCAGATAAGTCATTATTACTATATATTTTCATTGTTCAGCCAAAGTGGCCGATATGCCAATATTCTGCAAAAATTAACTCTTTATAATGTTAGCAAACCATTTAAATCAATCTTATTGTGTTCCAGACTTTTTAAGGTACATTAGTCTGTATTAATTCTTTCAAAATAAAATGTAAGCTTTCCCAACACAATGCCTTTTGGTACAACAAATACCCCATGGAGTAATAGTTCACAATCTCAAACTAGAATTATTAATCCATGTTTTTAGGTTACAATGCATAATTAATTATAATTATATTTTACTATTTAAAGCACAAAATAAAAAATCTACAATCACTTTTTAGAAGTTCAAATATTAGTACGACTAAGTGCTACTAATGAAAAAAAATTGTAATGCTAGGGTTATTTCAAATTTTTCAAATAACGTGATATGAAAATTAAAAATCTGATGTGTTGCACTCACATGACTTTCTCTACTCTTGTACTAACTATTCTTACAAACTCTTATTCCTATATCTTCCTCGTGTTAAGATAAACATTTGTACAAACTATCTTATTGCTTATTTCCTTGTAGGTACAAGGGGAATATTATAATACAGTAGACTTTGAGTATAAAGCTTTGGAATATCTCCGAAATGGTTCACTCTACGAAAAATTTATTTGACCATAAATTTTGTTTATAGAGATCTGCATTTTTTGTATAGTAAGATTTGGTCTATCTCTTACAGTTTACGAGTTATTAAAAAATCATCCGGAGTAAACAGAAGTACATAGGCTACAGCCAGAAAATTCAAAATATAGATTTCATTTGTTATAAAAGTATCTCATACATATGACAATTTAATCAAAATCATTAGTCGTTTTCAAGGAAATCAAAGTTTTTGAAAAATTTTCCATGTAAAGGGTAGTTTAGGTGGAGGGATTTTTTTTCAAAATCTTCGTGACATTAAACTTAAATATCAACTTTGGTTTTTAACCAGCTTTTCGTTTTTGAGTTATGCTGTCCACAGACTGACAAACACACACACGGACATTTTTCTAAAAATGTTTTTTTTGGGGGGGGGGGATTTAGGGGTCCTCAAAATATATATTAAAGTAAAAAGTAAAAATATGGCACATTTTTAGTGAAATATCTGTAGAATTTATAGTGTAAGAGTTGCAAGTATTTTTTTAAATATAATGATTATTATCAGTGGCGGTTGGGGGGGAGGGGGTTGGCTCGAAGCTATTAAAAGCCCCGTCGTCGGACCGGAGCTAGCTGGCGAGCTGCTGTAGGACAATACAGAACTGCGAAGCCAAGTTACACGCTGTTCCCTTGTGAAATATTTAGATCGCAGGGTGCGCGCGCACTCTCCATGTTAATATTGTATACACTACGTGCTGGTAGTGTAGGGAAAAATTAGAAGCTTTGGTAAACATGGCAGCTAAGTGCAAACTTCATTAAATTCTACAGTTGCAGTTCCTTGTCTTCATGTATTATGAAAAACAACTGGACAGGGTTTATTATAAAAACGAGGAGACCTTCGGAGCAGCCAGGCTCAACTGTTCTGGTTTGCTGAAACTCAAATGAGAAAGACATCATCTCCAATCATATTTAGAGCTTATATTAGATCAATAATGTTATTAAGAAATTTAGATAGAATAGTCGGCAGAGTGAGTTATGTGGGCAGTTTCATACCTAAAATATTGTAACAAAGCGCGGCAATAATCCATAGTCCGTTTACTTTTCTAACCCTTTATTTTCTTACTACAAATTCACAAGTTCTATCCACTGCACGTGTGCATGACCCAGCAAAGAAGTAGCCAGAAGTTTCTGGTGTTATCGCTGTTCGATCACATACACACAGTCGCTAGTTGTCTTGTAGCCCCGGACCTCCTCCTCCACGCCGTCATTATTGCGGTGACGCACACACACAACCGCTCGTCGTATCCAAGGTTACCCGGCCTCCTTTTGTCCGTTTGAACGACCCAATGTCACAATATGAATTTATATACTACATCGCAAAGATTTGACCAGAAAAAGCTAACTTGTATAAAAAATAGTCATATCAATTAGTGTAGTTGGACTTACTGAGTACTGCCAACTGAGGAAAACGAAAGCCAAGCATTACATGCATTTTGAATTTCCCCTGTTTTTTATAGCATATCAAAAAGTGATTTATTATTAATATATTAATAATATATTACTCTATATACTTTATGTTCTGACTGTATGCAAAAAATTCAAGGCAATTATAAGGAAACTGGATTGTTTTAATTGTTATAGATACATTGGCTTAAGTAACGTCAATATTACCTTTTTCTCGGTAAGTAACAACACAAAACTGCTAAGAAAACACAAGAAGGCCAAAACAAAAGAATGGTCAAATTTGACACTCGTTGTTGCTTTTTTGTTTTATGAGGTCATGAATTTACGTAATTATTCTTTTGCTAGCAATGTTTTAGCTACTCTGATTGTACGCCGCCTGCGGGGAGATTGAATCTATAGCTTAGGTATAGGGACCCTGCCCTCTGCTGTTATCTCTCCTAAGGTTTAGTCACCTTATACAGATCACCCACCCCTCCAGGGTCACCTCTTCAGGGACATAGGTACAAAACATTTCATAGAAAATTAATTTAACACTGTGTGTGTGTGTGTGTGTGTGTGTGTGTGTGTGTGCGCGCGCGCGTGCGTGCGTGCGTGCGTGTGTTTTTTCAGAGCTAGGCTGGCTGGCTGCCATTTTGATGAGCAATAATCGGATCTGCATAGTAACCGAACGGCAGACTGGCTCGTTGGTGTTAATGGGGATATTGAACATGCATTCTCTTCATTTATTATTCATTTCCATTAAAGTATCTGTGGTAATTCCCTTGTGACCAGTTCATTAAAAACCATTAAACAAATGAACTCGTAGAGAGAAGAGCTTTGCAAATTATTTCTTTGTGCTTATCAGATGAGAGACAAAATGTCTACCACATATAGCGCTGATGACAAAGCTTACTTCAGTGCAAGAAACAAAACACACACACAAATGTTACGCTCCAATATTAGCATCTAACAAATGGATACTTGTCTAATGGTTTCAGAAATTTTCGAGCAAATAAGAGTCTGACCGTCGAATCATAATTATCTAGACTATTTCATAAATATAATTATCTGTACAACAAAGGACACTCAAGCTCAACAACAATGAGCGCGGCGTGCCAAAGAGGTTTTCTAGATTATTCGAGAATATTAGAATACAGTAGACTTTGAGGGATAATCAAATCATTTCACGAAAGACAGACACACAAACACACACACAACCAGGTTTTTTCTAAAAATGCTTTTTTTTTTTTTTTTTTTTTTTTTTTTTTTTTTTTTTGATTTAGGGGGCCTCAAAACATATTTCCGGTGAAATCTCGACATCGAATTTCTGGATGGAATACAATACTTCCTCTACTTTCTAGCAGAGAAAATATTTTTTTTAAAAAAATACAACTGTCAAACTGAAATAGTCTATTTTAATTGCTAATCGATTCTAAACTGTAATAAGTTGATTTCACAGGTTTATGGGATACAGTTGGCGAAACTGACTAAACAAAAGAATAACTTAGAGAACATTTATACAAAACAAAAGAATGACAAGGTGTTAATTCGTATACGATAATTTAAACCCTCTATGTATGAAATAGGATTAGGTGCCAGTGTTGTTGTTTTTTTTTTTTGTTTTTTTTTTTCCTTCTTCTTCTTCTTCTTCTTGTTCTTTGAAAACTTTCATGATAGGGATTAGAGATCAATTTACCTCAATCTTTCTAGTTACAGCGAATTGAAAGCTGACGGTGGCTGTTAGTGTTTCGTTTGTAAATGAAATTATATAAGTTACACTACAATACTTCAATTTTTCAAGTTCGTGTAACGGGATGACTCTAAGATCAGCAGGAGAATAGAAAAAAGACAAACCTCTGTTGGAGATGTTCTTATTTTTATCTAAGCACTTGTCCTGTTTCCCATTGTTCCTCGACAGGTCCGTTGCTATGTGATACCACAGCCGCCCAGTTGTCTGACGTCACTTTTTCTATTGTTACTGCTCCACTTCGGTGAGGGTGAACCTTTTAATGTTTTTAGCCATGTAATCTTGCAAGTATTCCAGGCTTCCTCTTTTGCGTTGTGTTTGAGACACTTTTTGTAACCATGACGTCTTTTACTCCTACATCTTTTCTTCCTAGGAGGCGAGAGTCTTGGAAGCATATCCCAAACCTATACTTAATATAGGAATCACTATACTAACCACGCATCCCACTCCTGACACCGCTGTAACAAATGGCCAGTCCAGTCCAGTTACTCCTCTATCACTTTTTCTTCTCCTAAAATTTTGCACAAATGCCCAGTCCTCTTCTACTGACGTTAACAGAGTCTGCAGTTTTTCATGTTATTACAGTTCACAACTGTTTACTTCTCCTAACCTTGACTCAAACTTTTCAGTGTCTTTCATCACTAAGCGACTCATTTCTGTAACTGTAAGACTCTCTCTGATGCTTCCTTGCCTCCTTATATATTGGGGATGCATTACACGAACCTTTCTCGACTTCCACACTTCATTGTCGTTAGTCACCTACGCACACAGTCGCGCGAGGCACCCTGTTTGTTTCCTCGCCGGGTTGGCATGTTGCGTGAAGTAGCTCGGCCCCGATAGTCCTTTGTTTTGCACCGCACCCGGCGTCACATTAATATTTGTGTCCGCCTTGCTTACTGCATGAACTGCCATTTGTTTTGGGACCAAAATGCACCATAGTGGAACAATAGACGCCGCTTCTTTTGTATGCAATTCCAAAAATTTGGTAAAAAGTTGCGTAGTGTGGTCTTAACTTTTCGAAAGTTAAAGACCATCTAATAATTATTATTATGGACTGTTATTTTCTCCAAGAGCAATGCCGCTGGAGAAATAGTAAATCATAAAAATAATTCTTGTGGAATTACGCGTCCAAGTTGATTCAAACACCATTTATTTTTTCGAAATCAGCTGATCAAAGAACAAAATACTATCATACTTTTTTTACTTTCTCTATTGGTAAGTAGGGAAAGTATTGTATTCCAGCCAAAAATTCGATGTCGAGGTTACACCGGAAATATATGTTTTGAAACCTCCTGAATACGAAAAAAAAAAAGCATTTTTAGAAAAAGGTCCGTGTGTGTGTCTGTGTGTCAGTCTGTGGACAGCATAACTCAAAAACGAAAAGTCGGTTAAAAACCAAAGTTGGTATTTAAGTGTAATGTCTTTCAAGGATACGACACGAAGATTTTGAAGAAAATTCCTCCATCCTAAACTACCCTTCACATGGAAAATTTTTCGTAAATTTTGATTTTCTTGAAAATGGCTAACGATTTTGATTAAAATGCTATATGTTTGAGATATTTTTATGAGAAATGAAATGTGTATCTTGAATTTTCTGGCTATAGCCCCTGTAAACGTATTTACTCTGGACGACTTTTGCATAACTGGTAAACCGTTAGAGATAGACCAAGTCATAATATACAAATAATGTAGATGTTACTAAAATACACAATTTATATCTGAATAAATTTTCTTGTAGGGTGAGCCATTTCGGAGATATTGTTTGCTATGTGCGGAGTTTAGGAAAACTTAGAACTTTCGAGAAATGGATCATCGTTGTTCATTTTTTTTGTATGTTAAGCGTGCAAAGACAACAGAATCTCAAAGCTTTAAAAGATTTGACTATCGCACAAAGCCTACTGTATTCTAATATTCCCCTTGCACATACAAGGAAATAAGCAATAAGATAATTTGTACAAATGTTTATCTCAACTAACACGAAGAAGATATAGGAATAAGAGTTTGTAAGAATGGTTAGTACAAGAGTAGAGAAAGTCATGTGAGTGAAGTAATTAATAACTTTCCTTCTATCTTGTATACCTGTGTCAGAATCAGTAACATTACGTACTAGTTATTTATATAACTATTATAAATGTGACCCTTACAGACACAGTGCAAGCAAGCAGGCAAATTACGTTGGTAGAACTGCTCAGAGTCATAACCCTGCAGTATAATACACAATGAATTACATTTGAGTTAGGAAGCTGGCAGCATCCTCCTATTAATATTTTATGAGTTTCCTTTTTGTTTATGTTGTATTCAGCTCTTGCAGTTTAGTTAATCTGAAATTCTGATAAGTTTTTAATAGCATGAATATGCTAATGTTTTGTACAACCCTGCATGTTACTCGCGTCGCCCTGTCGTAAAAGAAAATGTTGGGGGCGTGTCTTCAACCCTCGTAACTTGCATCTTGCATGACGTCATACTAATTACTTTATAGCGCGCTCGGGGAGAACAACTCTGAAACAAAAAATAATCAAGCGACAATCAAACATGGGCTAACATATAAAAAAATGAATAACGATGTTCCATTACACTAAAGTTTGTTTTGCGAAACTCATACAAATAACAAGGAATATCTCAGAAACATTGTGTGTTAATCAGGAGTAGAATATGAATGTGAACATCTTTGGTTTCCTGTACGTAAGAATGTGCCGCCACTGGAACTCGGTAACCACGGAAAACGCGTCATTCTGTCCCAGCGTATGAAAGGAGGTGATTTCAATCGCTGTTCTGTACTCGGAAAATTTCTGCCTTATTGAATAAAATAAATGCGTATAAAATTAACAATGAAATACCCGATCTGCATAGAAAGATAGTAAATAACGACTGGTTTTGATTTAGGAGAATTTTACACTCGAAAAGGTGTAAACATCTCTGGTGCAATAAATTCAACATGTTCAGTTCTTTGATGAGTTGTGCAAATGGCGTATGGGAGCCATAAAAACGAATGAATGTTGCTTTATACCCGCGCAAAAACAGCCAACTGCGGCGGGCCGCTTATTCACCAAAGAGAGAAATAACACATTCAAGGGTACGTGTGTTTAAAAGATCTAATCTGTTATATTCATCTGGCATTCTCCACTCATATATCCATCGTAGCATGCGAGGCTTTTAAACCTGGTCGCTACGTGATGACTTTAAAATACCAATACTTTGTATGAGCAAGACATAATTGAATGAATAACGACCTACCATTTGAGAAAAGCATAAGTACTGCAAACATCAAACAAATAACAAGGAATATATTCTTAACTCTATAAAAAACGTGATGTGTTGCCTAAAGGTCAGGGTGCTGTATTCGCTTGGTTAGACAACTGACAATGAGACAGGTAACAGCTGTTGAAAATGTCAAATAAATGACCTGGTGGTTGTACAACAGATGGTGGTATCGTGCGCATGCGCCCCACCTTATATAGCGACATATGGATATTCTCAGAGAACCTGGCAATCACATTTAAATATCGCTAGTCAGTCACTGCAATGGTTAACGACCAATGTAATAAAAACATGTGTGAACAGCAAAACTGCAAACGAAAAATTGGTTAAATACCACACTTAATAAATAAATTCAGCATGTTCTAAAGAGCAAGGAAGATGGCCGCATAGGACCTACCAACCTGACAAGTTGTTTTGCGCCAAGGTCGTGGATTCAAACCCGGCCCAAACCGATGTTTTTATAACTCACAGATCAATATCAAGAAATTTATCGGCTTGTTTACATAGCGCCGATATAATCCTAGAAATTGAGAGCGTCGTTTAAAACTATCTTTATTTCGCGGTCTTTCGTCGATTGGCAGCCATATGCTGGTTGGGTAATTTCATTTAGATCACTATATTCATTTCCTTCTTCGTCACCGTAACATACGCCGAGATATCGCCCTTTCTGGGTATTTGGTCCATTATACAAACAGCCTATGTGCTTAAAAACACCAACAGTAAGTTGGTTGGAATAAAAAAGATAACCTAACCTTGTTTAACACTGCCACGCAAGTTGTATATCTAGTGGTTTGCAGAAAAATCTGATGTGTTGCACTCACATGACTTTCTCTACTCTTGTACTAACCATTCTTACAAACTCTTATTCCTATATCTTCTTCGTATTAGTTCGGATAAACATTTGTACAAATTATCTTATTGCTTATTTCCTTGTAGGTTCAAGGGGAATGTTATAATACAGTAGGCTTTGTGCGATAGTAAAATCTTTTAAAGCTTTGAGATTCTGTTGTCTTTGCACGCTTAACATATAAAAAAATGAACAACGATGATCCATTTCACGAAAGTTATGTTTTCCTAAACTCACACACATACCAAGGAATATCTCCGAAATGGCTCACCCTACAAGAAAATTTATTCAGACATAAATTGTGCATTTTAGCAAGATCTACATTTTTTGTAGAGTATGATTTGGTCTATCTCTAACGGTTTACCAGTTATGCAAAAGTCGTCCAGAGTAAATACGACACAGGGGCTATAGCCAGAAAATTCAAGATATACATTTTATTTGTCATAAAAATAGCTCAAACATATGACATTTTAATCAAAATCGTTTGAGCCGTTTTCAAGAAAACCAAAATTTTCGAAAAAGTTTCCATGTAAAGGGTAGTTTAGGGTGGGGCTATTTTCTTCAAAATCTTTGTATCGCATCCTTGAAAGACATTAAACTTAAATACCAACTTTGGTTTTTAACCGAGTTTACGTTTTTGAGTTAAGCTGTCCACAGACACACACACACACGGACCTTTTTAAAAATGCTTTCTTTGGATTCAGGGGGCCTCAAAACATTTATTTTCGGTGAAATCTCGACATCGAATTTTTTGGGTGGAATACAATACCTCCTCTACTTACCAGTAGAGAAAGTAAAAAGTCCATAGCCCTTTGCCGGATTCGAATCCGGTACCTCGAAACTTGAAGTTAGTATATTACCCGCAATGCACGGAGATCGACAAGTGGTTTGCAGTTGAGATATTTTCAGTTATGGCTTTAGGTACACACTCACTCCATAGTTGTCTGTCCTATGCTACAGGTGGTCTCCATCTATCTTATGTGATAGCGAAAGTCCCAGCTCTATCCAACCCTTGCACACATTCCCCGTCATTGCTTCCTGGCTAGATGTAAGAAGGGGCTTTCTCTACTCTTGTACTAACCATTCTTACAAACTCTTATTCCTATATCTTCTTCATGTTAGTTGAGATAAACATTTGTACAAATTATCTTATTGCTTATTTCCTTGTAGATACAAGGGGAATATTAGAATACAGTAGGCTTTGTGCGATAGTCAAATATTTTAAAGCTTTGAGATCCCGTTCTCTTTGCATGGCTAACATATAAAAAAATGAACAACGATGTTCCATTTCACGAAAGTTTTCCGAAACTCGCACACATAACAAGGAATATCTCCGAAATGGTTCACCCTACAAGAAAATTTATTGAGACATAAATTGTGTATTTTAGCAAGACCTACATTTTTGTATAGTATGATTTGGTCTATCTCTAACGGTTTACCAGTTATGCAAAAGTCGTCCAGAGTAAATACGACTACAGGGGCTATAGCCAGAAAATTCAAGATATAAATTCCATTTGTCATAAAAATATCTCAAACATATGACATTTTAATCAAAATCGTTAGAGCCATTTTCAAGAAAATAAAAGTTTTCCATGTAAAGGGTAGTTTAGCGTGGGGCTATTTTCTTCAAATCTTCCTCTCGCACCCTTGAAGGACATTAAAGTTAAATACGAACTTTGGTTTTTACCTACTTTTCGTTTTTGACCTATGTTGTCCACAGACAGACACACACTCACACATAGACACGGACCTTTTTCTAAAAATGCTTTTTTTTATTCAGGGGACCTCAAAACATATATTTCCGGTGAAATGTGGACATCGAATTTTTGGGTGGTTAGTACAAGAGTAGAGAAAGTCATGTGAGTGCAATACATCAGATTTATTTTTCTTTCCCAGAGTCTATCTTTGGTTGCGTACGACCTTTTCTTAGCTCCATATAATCTTAAGAGGTTATTTATGTCCTAGTTTGAAGTGGATGATTGTTTTATGAAATAATAATCTCCACTTGGTCAGGACGGCCTCGGTTCAGTGCCGAGAAATATGAGTTTCCGATCAGCTGAGGGTCACCAGCACTTGCAGTCGATCAATAAACTGTCTCTCGAGACGTGAGAGAAAGTCTCGAACCTTTCAACCAATTTTAACTTTTATCTTGCTTACATTTGAATGTTCTAGAAAACTCTACACATTTCTTCTAGGTTAAAATTTGCTGGTTTCTTCGTCCTGCAAGTATTCTAACGGACTATAAAGCACAGTTTGTGAACACTGATGAAGAAATTACTGATGTCAAGCATCTCAAATTATGTTATATTGGTTTAGCCTCTTTTTGTGTACTAATCGTTCGACTTGACTCAGTTCGCGACATACTAAGCCGTTTTTCATTAACTGATCCTCTTCTTACAATGTTGGAAGTGTTAGAACCAGCTAAAATCCAAACAGTTCAGTCAACTGCACAGTCACTTGCTTCCTAAGTAAAATTGCCGGTTAAAAAAATCCACTGTTTTCTCCTGTTTTTTTTTTTTCAAATCAAATCTTCTGTTGTTACCTCGGCAGACTTGGCAATACTGCCGGTCGAAACCCGAGCTTTTATGCATGTCCATCACACCTACAACAAAATGTGTAATAAAATCATTTTCGCAAAGAATTGTAATTGGGTTATTCCGAAAAATCGCGAGCGACTGCAAGCCTCAAGTGATTTTGTTTAAGGAATAACGAATCCCCTAGTTAGATTTGGTTTGACTGTTTTAATGAATAATACAAGAGCAGAAGATAATAAACTTCCAAGCAGAAACCACTTATGGAATATATTAATAACCTTAGTTGTATTTTTGCCAAGCAAGGCCCTCTAAGGCTTAATAGATCATTATAAATATCGTATCTTTTCTGTCAAATCTCTTTCGAACTATACAAAATGAATTCCCAGGTTTAACCGTTGCATGCCAATAAATGAGGTTATGTAATATAAACTCTTGGTTGTTTTTTCTGATTTAAAATTTCTATTATTCATCTATTTATTCAGGTGAAGATTCCCCAAATTATTTCATAGCTGCCGCCATTCTATACACACTAATCGTACGTTTGTTACTGTATCGAAAGTTTGGTCAAAGAAGTTATGTGCGGAGATATACTTAACTACGAATTTTAACACAGAAACCAGCAAATGAATTTGTGTTGGCCACACTGACCAGAAGGCGTAAATTATCAGGAAGCCATTGATTGTCGGACTATAAGCTAAATACTCTATACAAACATGAATTAGAGAAAAAATAAGCTTTGTAAAAACAATTTGAGAATGCTGTGTAGCGAAAATAACACGCTAATATTACATTTGACGTATATCTGTGTCCTCCTCCTTGGTCTAGGGGTAACATACTAGCCGCTGGTTTCTGAGGTCGCGGATTCAAGCCCAGTGGATGAAGTTTTTTTCATCTACTTGGTCATCAGCGCCCTTAAGAAACGGATAATGGCGGAAAAGATTAACTTCAATATAAAATTACCAGTAAAAAGTAAAACAAACATAAACATAGCAAACAAAGAGGCAAAAAGCAGTTATAAAAAGGTTGGAAAAGTTTAAAATCTCGATATCTAAAGTTTTATATCTTCAGTTGTAGGTATATCTTCGCTAAAAGCTTCAAAACTGTTTCGGCCGTTTGTGTATCGTCCGCCAGGACCTCTGCAAGTCTGGCAGGAAGTTGCAGAGTGTCTCGAAGGTGCGCTAGGGTGCGGCACCCAGTACTGCAAACCTACGTGGCCAGGAATCCATGCACGCACCACGTTAACGTTAGAAGCATGTAAAATATGAACAACTTGGATTTCCTTCCGTAGGGACATAGAAAAACAACCTCAATAATTATAAAGAGGTCTCTGGACAAAATTAAGCGGTATTTAATGTCCACTAAAAATAGAACGGCGAGAATTATATCAATTAAAGAGTGTCCATAATTTAAAACCTAACCTTACTTATATCTGTTTTAAGGAACGTTAACTAAGCACGTATTTAACACCTGTATAAAATAAATGCTGGCATGTTTACATGGACTTTCTATTGCAGAAGCAGAGATCAAGCACTTACTTTGCCGGTGCTCGTAAAACTGTTAGCATGATATTTAATTTGCATGAGGGGAACATCACCTCAAGTGTGAACAGGACCGCTATTCTCTCCCTACATCCGATTTATCGACGACAATCGAATTATCCTATCTCGTTATTCTTGCCCCTTGTCCAGGCTGCTATGTTTTTTTCAATAGCGCTAACAGTATTACGGGGGGACCTGTAATAGTGGCATCCGCTTAGGCCGTTAAAGAGTCGACGAACTGGAAGAGAATTGCGCAAAAAAGAAGCAATACCGAGATTTCACTGGAAATACATGTTTTGAGACTCCCTAAATTTTTAAAAAAGGACAAAATTTAGAAAAAAAGGTTCGTACGTGTGCGTGCCTCTATCTAAGCAGCATAAGAAACGAATTGTCAGTTAAATACCAAACTTGATATCTAAGTATAGTATATTCCAAAAATGCGACACGAAGAATTTTTTAAATAATTCCCTCATCTCAAACTACTCTACCCTTAAACCGTCACCATGCATCTCACTGTTTATTTTACGTGGGCTCTCCCCATCCTTCCCTACAGCCATATTTGTTTGCAGTCGCTGGGATTAAACTCACTTTGAATGAATGGTCATTTCATTTCGTCTAGCCTTTAACAATCATGTCTATTGGAATTATTACTTTCTCTGCTGCGTGTAAATAGAGGAAACATTGTATTACTCCCTCCAAAAAATTCGATGTCGAGATTTCACGGAAAATGTCTTGTGAGGGCCCCTGAATCCAAAAATAGTATTTTTAGAGAAAGACCTCTGCGTGCCCACTGTTTGGGTAGCATGACTCTAAAACGAAAAGTGGGTTGAAAGCCAAAGTTGGTATTTAAGTTTAATGTCTTTCAAGGATGTGACAACATTTTGAAGAAAATTTCTCCATCCTAAATCACCCTTTACATCGAAAATGTTTCAAATATTCTAATTTTCTTGAAAATGGCTCCAACGGTTTTGATTAAGATGCCATTAGTTTTGAGACATTTTATGACAAATGAAATGTATATCTTGAATTTTCTGGCTATAGCCCCTGTAGTCGTATTTACTCTGAATGACTTTTGCATAACTGGTAAACCGTTAGAGATAGACCAAATCTTACTATACAAAAATGTAGATCTTGCTAAAATACAAAATTTGTACACAAATAAATTTGTTGTACAGTGGACCATTTGGAAGATATTGCAGGTTATTTGTGTGAGTTTTGGAGAACTACTTCTGTCAAATGGAACATCGTTGTTCAGTTTTTATATGTTATGCAAAGAGAACGGAATCTCAAAGCTTTAAAAATATTGACTATCGCTTAAAGCAAAATATGTTTAATTTAACAGACTGTTAACCATCGCTTAAGCTAGCGATGTTCTGTGCCCATAATATTGAAGAGTAGATGCAAGTATCTCGGAAGTCTTGGCGTGTTCGCAAAACTGAAGTCAGAGCACGTGTAAAGCAGAACTAGCGGCTAGTGCAGGTGACCGCCTGCTGTGAGCATAACAATGGTGCGATCCACTTAGCAAACAAAACCTTTCCATTGTCCACACTCTCTGGTTCTTTTTCCGTTCGTACTGCGAACAAAGGAATTAATTTAAATAACAGCGTGGCGGTTTTGTTCCTGTTGCTCCAGGGGGTCAAACTCCTGTTCATACTGATGGATTCTACAACTCCAATAGTTCTCTCAACTCCATATTGCACAACAGTACAAAACTAACCACCATCGCGAGGCAAAAAAATCTGCTGTGTTGCACTCACATGACTTTCTCTACTCCTGTACTAACCATTCTTACACTCTTATTCCTATACCTTCATGTTATTTGAGATAAACATTTGCAGAAATTACACCATTACAAATTGTCCAGTAGGTACAAGATTGTAAAGCAATATTTAAATATTTTAAAGGTTTGAAACTCCGTTCTCTTTGCACGGCCAAGAGATAAAAAGCGTATAACGACTTTCCAATTGAGAAAAGTTTAAAGTATTGCAAAAGTCGCATTCTACAAAAAAGAGTTTCGGAGTTAAGCTGTTCACACACACACGCACGCACACGCGCACGCACACACACACACGCACGCGCACGCACACACACACACACACACACACACACACACACACACACACACACAATGTCCGCGCCGTAACTAAGTGGTTAGTTCATTTGTTTCTCTCCAAAGCGCCTGGGTTCGATCCCAGACAACTGCATGTGGGATTTGTGGTGGACGAAGCGGCGCTGGGGCGGGTTTCCTCTGGGTTCTCCGGTTTCCCCCGCCATCTCATTCCACCGGTGCTCCATCTTCATTACCTGTATCATCAGTGTCGCCGCCTGCGGTGCCATCGTAGTGAAAGGGCGCGCTGTCCTTTTCCTAAAATTGCTTTTTCTGGATTCAGGGGCCTCAAAACATATATTTCCGGTGAAATCTCGGCGTGGGTTTTTTGGTTAGAATACAATTCTACTTACCTACTAGTAGAGAAAGTAAATGTTTGGGAATAGGTTCTGGCGTACGCTAACGAAATGTATAGGAATAAATTGCAGAAGAGTGAGGAGCAAAGCTCCTATGAGTGCAACCAAGCTTTTTTTCTTTTTTTAAGTCCGTCCCCCGCTCTTACCAGTTCCGTATCTCTCTTTATTGCTACAACCGGATGACCGTGAACTTAGCTTGCTTGTATTTCGCTAATGGCCAACTTCACTTGTTCAACAATAGCCTATACAGATTGAAAAAGAGGTCCTTTCTTTCTCCTAAGAGAGCAGCATCCTACGCGGTATGGAAATATTTTATTGGCTCCACGATTTCTGCTTTATTGTTCCCTTTCTTTTCATGTTTTTTCCCCTTTTCACGTTCACTATTACGTTTAGTAAGTAGGATTGTGTTCCACCCAAAAATCCCATATTGAAATTTCCTGGAAATACGTTTTAAACCTCTCTGAATTATTTTACGTCGGTGTGACAGATCTAACACGTGATAAGTTTTACATCGGTGTGTGGCGTTGAAGTTATCCTTCAAAATATCATCCCTATATCATATCATCTCGCTTTCTGACGAGTATACAGACAGTTGTGTAGGGCAAATATAGGTACCTCACTAGATGGCATTAGGGTGCTAGCTACTTTCATTACCTGTGGACAGATGGCACGGCATTCGGTATTACCATCTATTTTAGTTTTTCTTAGAGGGGCGTTCGGAATTGACTTACTATAATAGTTTTATACTTTATTTATTGATAAAAATTATTCAGTTGCATGGAATGTCTGAGTATACTACCCACCAATGTTACTATACTGCTGTCATTTTCTTGGCAGCTTGATTACTGCGTCACGGAACCATAGTTTGGGAGTACTTTCCATCCACTCGTGGACAAGCCATACAATAAGCGCAAGTGTTCTCTCCCGCGACAGGTCACTGATAGTCAGTCACCACCACTGGTTTCCTATCATCCACTGACTCAGTTTCCATATCTTCCTCTGACTCAGAGGCAGATATGGAAACTGACACCGAGGGCTTCACTGAGGTGAAGGGACGCCGGAACAGGCGTAACTGAAAAGACGCTTTGAGGCAATAAGGAGGCCACGAAAAGTAAACATCAAGACCTCCTCACTCGAGGATTTTGAGGCAGCCAAGGCTGTACTTCGGGAATTAAATATCCCGTTTTACAGTTATTCGCCCACACGTCCTCACGTGGAAAGGCGAATAATCAGAGGCCTTGCCTCTGACTGCTCTACCGAGGAAGTCAGGCTGGCACTCCTCGAAGAACATGACATTACAGCAACAGTGGCCCAGTTGAAGAAGACTATTGTCTCCGACAGTGGACCTGAAAAGGTGCCCATGCCACTGTTTCTGGTCGTGGTGGACAAAGTGCGCGACCAACAAGTTCAGCCAATCGACACTGTGCGTCACCTAATCTATACTGCCGTAAAGGTGGAACGCTTCTACGGCAAGGAGGGTCCCGTGCAGTGTCGCAATTGCCTGGGATTTCACCATTCCAGCATGGCATGTGAGCGTCCGCTTGCATGTCTGCGATGTGGTGGAACCCACAGAGTGCAGGACTGCCCTAAGCCGGATACGGACAGGGAATGTGTCAACTGCAAAGGCGCGCACTGCAGTGTCTACAAAGGATGCGCGACGCGCCTGAAAATTATAGATAGCCGTCGCAAGGGACGCGCGGAAGCGGCAGAGGTCCGCCCCGAAGTTTCCTTCTCTCACGCCCTTAATAGGGCAGAAAAGACACTGGCCCAGGCCAAGGCCCAGGCAATAGTACCTGCCCCTGCCACGACTGAAGTCTCGGCACCACCTCCAGGCCATACAGAGGAGTCTGTTGTGGCCAATGCTCCTCCTAAACCTAAGCGGCGAAGGAAACACAAGAGCAAGCGTCAAGCCGCGGAGAGAGTAAGCACAGCTTCTCAACAGCCACCCAAGGCGCCGGCAGAGCAGTCCACTGAGGCAGCTCTGGCACCAAGGGATACTGCTGTTACAGCCGGCCCACAGGTGGCACCTGTGGTCCCCGCTGTACCCATGACCCCCCCTGCATTAGGGGGAACGCTCTCGCAGGCGGATCTGGAGGAATTTCAGGACCTAACCCTGTGGTTTAATAACATAATAAACCGAATCTTGCCTGCACTTCGGAAATTCAAGCTGCAATACGAAAGCCCTAACCTGAGCCCCATGCAGAAGCATGCCCTACTGGTCCAAACCTTGGCCCAACTGTTCCCTAACTCAGCCAAGTAATGGCCTCCAGACTTGTCCGGAGACCATTCAGGGCTGCGTTCTGGAACGCAAATGGCATAAGGGGCCATTACCCAAGCCTCGTTGAGTTTCTACAGTCATATGGAATTGACATTCTGATGGTCTGCGAAACCCACTTGGATGCTGCAACCAACTTCTCGCTGCCGAGTTACGTCACCCATCGGTCTGATCGGGTCGGCCGACCGGGGGGCGGTACAGCCATTTTCATCAAGAACCACATCACTCATACATCCTTCCCTATCCCACCACTACAACACGTGGAGGCCTGTGCCATTAGGCTTGCCATTGGCGGGGTGGACACGGTGTTGGTAGTGGCATACGACCCTCCTGATAACCGCTTCTACGAAGCTGATATTAATACCCTCCTGAACCTGCATCCTGCGGTTTGCATCGCAGGCGACCTCAACGCTAAACATGCACATTGGCATAGCCGCGTTACCAATGCCAAGGGGCGAGGGCTCTACCGCCTGATCAGCGGTAACCCAAGCATTCTTGCGCATGGACCGAGAGGACCTACGTTCCATCCGGCCCGAGGGAGGCCAGATGTGCTCGATATCATGGTCACCAAAAACATTCCTTTTCATCTAGACCTCTCAGCGGTCAATGAATTGGACTCCGACCATGACCCTGTCTTGGTGGATTCCAACATTGACCTGCCAGCTCTGGTCACTCCAGACTGGACATACGAGGTCGACTGGGATGCAGCCATCCTTGAACTCAACCAGTCTGTGGACCCGCGTCCGCGTGTCGATTCTATCGATACACTGGAGGCGGCAGCCACGGCATTCTCCCAACACATCCGGGACGTGGTACGTGCCCACACGCACCGCATTCCATCCGACATACCTAACCCTCGTACCATTCCCATCGAACTCAGACAGTTGGTCAAAGCCAAAGCAACTGTCCGAAGGCTCTGGCAGCGTTTCCGCCATCCCAGGATACAGGCCGTTTACCAGCGGTTCAAGTCCCTGTCACGACGCCTGTTGCGTTTACACCGCAAAACAGCCTGGGAAAACACGATGGCAAACGTAGACCTCACCGAGAAACAACCATGGCGGATAATTAGGTCCCTTAGAGAGGACAAAAACACACATCAGCATCCTCTACATGGCACTCGCGGGAGACTCTCTTTTGAGCCCCAAGAGAAAGCCACGGCTTTCGCAGACCATCTAGAATCCCAATTCGAACCCCGGGAAGATGTCCAGGACGAAGACTTTACTGAACTCGTGGAGGCGACGGTAGATTACCTCTATGAGGCACCTCCGCCGCCACGCGCAGAGATGCAAATCCCCTTAGTCACCCCAACACAGTTGGCTTCTGAAATCAGAAGATTAAAACCTGGCAAATCCCCTGGGCATGATGGCGTCACGGCGCCCATGCTCCAGCACCTTCCCCGAAAGGCCGTAGTCCACCTGACGAGGATTTATAATGAATGTCTGCAGCTTGGTCACTTTCCTACTTGTTGGAAGGAGGCGAGGGTGGTCTGCATTTTGAAGCCCGGCAAGGACCCGGTTTTCCCTTCCAATTACCGTTCCATAAGCCTATTACCCATCGTTTCAAAAATCTTTGAACGATTATTCCTATCCCGCCTCACTCCTCTCTTCGAGGAAAGGCAACTTATCCCGGATCATCAGTTCGGTTTCCGTCATGGACATTCCACTACACTACAGCTGCTGCGGCTGATTGAGAAGGTTGCCCTGGGTTTCCAGGAAAACTTCAAAACAGTCGCGGTGCTTCTGGATGTAGAAAAAGCCTTTGCAACCACATGGCACCAGGGGTTACTGTACAAACTCAGAGAGGCAGAAATCCCTCCCCCCTACCTCACCCTGATTGGTAGCTTCCTTCGGGATCGCTGTTTTCGGGTGCGGGTGGAGGGGAAGTTGTCCTCGGTCAGACCCATAGCGGCTGGAGTTCCGGAGGGTAGCGTGCTATCGCCGTTGCTCTTTGCTGCCTACATGTCTGACCTACCCGTGGAACCGCATACTGTTACGTGTCAGTATGCAGACGATGTCCTCATACTGGCACAGAACAAAAATGTTCGGTACTGTTTCCCTCCACTACAGCGACAGCTCGACGCTATCGGCAGGTGGAGTGAACAGTGGAGAATGGCCATTAGCCCGCAGAAGAGCCAGGCTCTACTACTGGGCAAAGTTCGAAACTGGCGGCCGGGTGTATCCCTGGCAATGCGGCGGAGAAGAATCCCTTGGGTTAACTCTGCCAAATACCTGGGGGTACTACTTGACCGTGGTCTAACCTTCACTCCACATGTCAGAACAAAGGTCGGTCAGGGACATGGCGCCCTGAGACAGCTATATCCCATACTCCACTCAACCATGCCTACATACCTGAAACTACGCTTGTACCGTGCGATCGTCCCGCCCCTGATTCTGTACGGGTGCGAGGTCTGGGGTACGGTGGCTCGTTCCACCATCCGCAGGCTGCAGACCGTGCAGAACAGGGCGCTTAGGATGATCTACGGTACCGACCGTAGGTTTCCATCACACATCCTTCACACTCATTCCGGCATCCCATACATTGTGGACGTCGTGCGGGACAGGACTCGCACAATGTATGACAAACTCACACCTCACCCAAACCAGCTGGTGAACACCCTGGGGCAATATGACCATCGCCTCCCTAGACGGAGACAGAGCTACCGTCTACCCAAGGACGCCCTTGGCTGGTAGGTACCGCTTTGCCTTCATCATCCTCCACACCTATCACCTATTCCCATCGGTTTCCTGTCACTGGCACTGCATTGCTCGACGGCCATGGCTGACGAAGTAATCAGTAGGGTAAGGGTCGCTTGGATGGCTAGACATCCAAGATCTGACAGATCCCGCCGCCAGCGACAATATAGGAACCCACCCTGCATCATCAGACATTACAAAGACAAAAAGCCTGCTACATATACCAACCTATAACACCACACGGGTAAATCCGTAATTAAACGGATAGGTACCGTGGCCACCTTACCATCCGCCTGGGTTAACCCAGACGACTAGTACTCACTCCTGGACTCCTGGAAGCCATACAATCCATCTTTTTCCATGGTCTTCCTCTGCACATATCCGTTGGTTGGAATAGCAAGGGCGTATGCGCATGCCTGTCAAGTGGGAATGGTTGATACGCCCTGGATATGAACGAATTCTCCATTTGAACACGCTTCATCCGAATCTCGAGAATAGCAAAGGCGCATAAGCCAGCCGCTACGCTGTCACAGTCGCTCTTGAAGAGGATGTAGCAATAAATCACTTAAGAGAGGGTACTGTTTATTTTCAGGCTTTTACTCCTCATAAATAGTTATTCCTTAACCTTTCAAACATTTTTGCGGTTTTGTAAATAGTTTTTGTCTATATGTACGAGGTATTTCTTTAGTTCATTCTGTTGCTTTTAAAGAAATCTGTGTTTAGTGGCTTGCAGCTCTCGGTTTAACTTCTGTTTAGCATTATGTTTCAAGAGTTTTCCAAATTGATTAATAATATTTTTGTTGGTAATTTCTGTTTTGACAATGTTTATGTCAGGTTTAGGTGCTAATTTTGAATATGATTTAAAAAAAATTATTGCTTTATCTGTATTGTTTACTATATAGCGCTCCACTCTTAGAAGACAGTATGGAGTTAAATGGGATATCTCTGTCTCTATCTAGCGCATACAAGTTGCCATTAGCCGCGTCCTTTTCTAACCTCGCGCTGTTGCCAGATTACTAATAGCATGGTATAAATATTCATTTCTTATAAATTTCAGATTTGAACACATTATCCTATGCAGAATCTTTTTCTTTATCAGGTTATATTCTTTTTAGAGTCATTATACGTTTCTATAGGCCCAAATTTCTTCAGAAAACGTTTTTTTCAATAGAAGTCCGATATTTGCTGTTTCTATACTCATCACGCACTAACTAACAAACTAACTGCTAGAATGCATCTATATTTTTTTCATAGGTAGAGTAAACCATAGTGCTACTAGCTGCCTACTTTGAATTCTCTATGTTTACCCAGTTAAGTGTTATATATTTTCTTTTTTAATTAAATGTTATCGGAAAATTTTATATCTGTGCACTGCAAAAGTTACGCAGTGTGAAACGTTTTTGTTATTGAGTTTACATCAGGGAACCAGCGAGAACAAATGTTGAGGAAGGTTGGAGAAAGTTTTTAAAATAAACCAAAAGGCAGTAACCTCTTTCTTTTATCCAGTAAGGCAAACAAAAGGTATTCATCTATTCAGCGTATTCTCGCGCCCGGCCTGACATAGAAGATAGTATAAGGAGCAGCACTAACATTAGTTCGAAAGAAGCCGTGTGTGTAACTGTGAGCTGTTATTGCGTTATTTGTTTAATATTTTTGTAAATATTTGTAGTTATGGAGGGGGTAGCTAGGAAGAGACGATATGTTGGTAAATTAAGAAGGAACGCCAAATAATTATGAATGTGTTAGATTATTTATTTTTGAAGCAAAATGTGTATAAGGCAGTAAAAGAAACAGCTAAGGCTATCGGGTGTTCAGAAGCAGTAGTGTGTATGATTAAAAAGGAACTAATGAAAGGACCTCTAAGAATGCCATCGAAAAAGAAAGCAAAAAGGGCGGGACTACACAAAACGCTAGGTTAACGCAATATGATTGAATAGTGCAAGGTGGAGTGCGGCAAATTGTTCATTCTTTACTGTTTGCAAATATTCCACCCACGCTGAATATAATTTTGTCACGATTCAAGTGATGAGACCCTACCAAATTTGTCAATGGCCACTCTTAGTCGGTTCTTACATGATTTGGGGTTCGAATATGAAAGAAGGGGTAACAAGTGCATATTAATAGAAAGAGACGATATCGATATCATCAGATGGCGACATAAATATCTAAATGACGTAAAATGGTTTAGGGACAAAATGCTAACCTTAGACGTAAACGTTTTAGTTATAACGCGCATGAAAGCATAGGTTATCTAAATTATATTGTTGATGAAATTAACCCTCTGAAATCTTAAATATCTGCCAAATAACATTTTACATTCCTAATTAACAGTAATCGCATTTTTCTCGAAACTAGCATTTGGCGCATACGCCCTTGCTATTCTAAGGGCCTCAATATTGTTCAGACTTTTGAGACAGTGGCAAAGGGAAATGAGGACATCGCGTGGCCGGCGCGTGTATAGGAACCAAAACAACCCAGGCAGAGTTGCAAGGTTTATGCAGTCATCCTGACACGAGCAGTTGTGCACAAGAGATTGCACAAAGCTCTTAAACGCGTATAAATACAAACACAGAACACAAAAACAATACACAAACATGCCATTGTTTACAGTTAATCACAGCTTTACTATTCAAGTAAATGTTGGAACGCACGCCCATTGCGATTAACACAGAGTGCATCGACGTGTGCTATTCTGCCGTACTCTCACAAAGACACCAGCCATTTCTCTGGTTTAAAAGTTTGTCGGTCTAATTTTGGGACGTCCTGTAGATAGAAGAATAGTTTGAGCAGCTATAGAGTCCTCGAACTCCTGACTCTTGAGTCGTGAGGTTTGCGACATCTGATTGCATCACTTGCCGTACAACCTTGAGCCACGCAACGAGATTCAGTCGTACAAACTCGTACCAGTTGCTACCTATGATTTATGACCAGTATACAGGAATGTGACAGAGTGGGGTTCAATTTTCGTCGAGTAGTCTACATTCGTCTGCATTCTTTTGTCGGAGCTTTCGACAGATGCATTAAGAACATTTTACCTGGTCGACTTGGATCTTTAGTCCTTTATTATAGTAAAATAATATTCAAACACTCCTTGCGCATCAAAAACTAAAATATGATAAGTTTTATTATTTTATAAACTCTAATTGCCCATCAGTGACTATCAATCTCTGGCAAAAAGAAAAAATTATTACTTCGAAATTAATTTTTTTTCTTTTTTATTTGAAGAACATTGAAAAAATAATTTTTTAAACTTGTTTGGTGTTTAACTTTTTAAAGCTAAACTAATGTTCAGAGTTTCGAACCAAAGACTGAAGTTGAAATAACACAAATCTACAATATGTTGGGAAAATTCTAGAGACATACCACAAAATTTAATGCGTATGGAGCGGATAGTGTATTAAAAATGTAAAGTCGAGTAAGATCATTTTTTTTACACACATGCACCAGATTACCTGCTTGCCACATCTTCCCTATTTGTCTAGTAGTCTCTTTCCTCAAATTCATATCTTAACCAATTCCTTCAGCTGAATTTGGTTGTTGATATGTCGCACTCACATGACTTTCTCTACTCTTGTACTAACCATTCTTACAAACTCTTATTCCTATATCTTCTTCGTGTTAGTTGAGATAAACATTTGTACAAATTATCTTATTGCTTATTTCCTTGTAGGTACAAGGGCAATATTAGAATACAGTAGGCTTTGTGGCATAGTCAAATATTTTAAAGCTTTGAGATTCCGTTCTTTTTGCACCTTTACATATAAAAAAAATGAACAACGATGTTCCATTTCAGGAAAGTTTTAAGTTTTCCGAAACTGACACAAATAACAAGGAATATCTCCGAAATGGTTAACTCTACAAGAAAATTTATTGAGACATAAATTGTGTATTTTAGCAAGATCTACGTTTTTTGTATAGTATGTTTTGTTCAATCTCTAACGGTTTACCAGTTATGCAAAAGTCGTCCAGAGTAAATACGACTATATGGGCTATAGCCAGAAAATTCAAGATATACATTTTATTTGTCATAAAAATATCTCAAACATATGACATTGTAATCAAAATCGTTAGAGCCATTTTCAAGAAAATCAAAATTTTCGAAAAATGTTCCATGTAAAGGGTAGTTTAGGGTGGGGCTATTTTCTTCAAAATCTTCGTGTCGCATCCTTGAAAGACATTAAACTTAAATACCAACTTCGGTTACTAACCGACTTTTCGTTCTTGAGTTATGCTGTCCACAGACTGACACACACACGCACCTTTTTCTAAAAATGGTATTTTAGGATTCAGGGGACCTTAAAACTTCCGGTGAAATCTGGGCATCGAATTTTTGGGTAGACTACAATGCTTGCTCTACTTTACGAAAATGTGGGACTCGAAGGGTTAAGTCGAATATTAGCTGGTGCCCTGTTTGTGCGTGCGAGGCGGTCATCTGAAAGACATTTGATTCGCTACTGAAAAAAGAATTCGCCGGACGGCATCACCACAAGGGAATTGTGTGGATGTGAGGAAATACTTTATCACATGGCACACAATACGCGCGGGACAAGGAAAAGTAATAATCATAATAATAACAATAAAAAGTGAGACTGCAGCGTAAGAGACTCTGAAAGTTAGGGAGTTATCGGTTCCGTCGACATCGCCAAATCGATCCGCGTGTTTGGCGTTCCCCCTTACTCGCTCTTCTTGAAATTTATTGCTCCAAGTTGGAACTGAGTGTGGAAGTTATAATAATATCAGTTAAGACGGAGAAAATTGTTGGAGGTAAACTACGAGGAAGTTGCTCGCCGTGGATTACCAAACAGGAAGCATTAACCGCCGAGGCTTTTATTGTTCTCCTGCTCCCGCTGCTGCGGCATTAAATATGGAGCAGCAGATTCTGTATCGGCTTTCTGCTGTCTCTCTTCCAACACAGATGGATATATCCAACAAACATATTCAATAAAACAACGGAAATTAATCATTCTTCACATTACACGTGAGCAGGACAAGCTTGGAAAGATTGTCTGAAAAAAAAATTAATATTTGGAGAAATTATCTTATTCCTTATTTCCTTGTAGGTGCAATGGGAATACACTAGGCTTTGAGCGATAGTCAAATCTTTGAGACCCCGTTCTCTTTGCACGCTTAACATATCAAAAAATGAACAACAATGTTCTGTTTCACAAAAGTTTCAAGTTTTCCGAAACACACATAACAACGAATTTATCTCCGTAATGGTTCACCCTACAAAAAAATTTATTGAGACATAAATTGTATATTTTAGCAAGATCTACATTTTTTCTATAGTAAGATTTTGTCTATTTCTTACCGTTTACCAGTTAGGTGAAAGTCGTCCAGAGTAAATACGACTACAGGGGCTGTTGCCAAAAAATTCAAGATATACATTTCATTTTTCATAAAACTATCTCAAACATATGACATTTTAATCAAAATCGTTAGAGCCATTTTCAATAAAATCAAAATTTTCGAAAAATGTTCCATGTAAAGGGTAGTTTAGGGTGGAGCTATTTTCTTCAAAATCTTCGTGTCGCATCCTTAAAACACATTAAACTTAAATACCAACTTTGGTTTTCAACCGACTTTTCGTTTTTGAGCTATGCAGTCCACAGACACACAGACACACACGGACCTTTTTCTGAAAATGCTTTTTTTGGGTTCTGGGGTCTCAAAACATGTATCTACGGTGAAATCTCAACATCGAATTTTTGGGTGAAATACAATACTTCCCCTACTTACCAGTAGAGAAAGTAAAAATGAACGATGTTCCATTTTGTTTTCTGAAGCTCACACAAATAGCACGGAATATCTCCGAAATGGTTAACTCTACAAAAAAATGTATCTGGACATAAATTGTGTGTTTTAGCAAGATCTACATTGTTTGTACAGTAAGATTTTGTCTATCTCTTACGGTTTACGAGTTATTAAAGAGCATCCAAAGTAAATACGACTACGTAGGCTATAGCCAGAAAATTCAAAACATACATTTCATTTGTCATACAAATATCTTAAACGTATGGCATTTTAATCATACTCATTAAAGCCGTTTTAAAAAAAATAAAAGTGTTTGAGAAATTTTCCATGTAAAGGGTGGTTTAGGGTGGAGCTGTTTTCTTAAAAATCTTTATGTCGCATCCTTGAAAGACGTTTAGTTTAAATACCAACTTTGGTTTTTAACTAACTTTTCGTTTTTGAGTTATGCTGTCCACAGACACACACGGCCCTTTTTCTAAAAATTTTTTTTTTTTGGAGTCAGTGGGCCTCAAAACATATTTCCGGTGAAATCTTGAGTTCAAATTTTTCGGTGGAATGCAATACTTCCTCTACTTACAATACGTAACACAAAAAGTGAAGTGACTTGACTGAACTAATGTAATTTTCTTACAGTGGTGTCAGAGGTGGAACTTGCGGAATTATTTGCCACAGTGGAAAGGGTAGTTATACTGATCATAGACACACTAACGACGTATTTCTAACAACGCCTTTGTTTGAGGTTCATGGCGCGCATTTCGGTGAAATTCCTGTTTAGATGAAATGCTATGTAATGTAGCCTGGTTTGAAAAGGCGAGTTAATTTCCTCCTTGCAGCAGCCGTATGAACAAAAACGCAACGGCGTCAAAGTAAACATACGTACGTAGCTACCACTAATGGCAAGGAGGGGGTTTTGCTCGGAGGGTGTTGGATAGTTGGGCCGAGTGGATGAGAGCAGTTCATTGATTTGCTTTAAAGTCCCCTACTATTTGTTCGCCTCGTGCAACCCTTTTAAATTAACAGACACTACACTAACTCCTGCTTCCTTGCCTCTATCAACATCGTGTTGTGTGTAAAACAGAGATTAGCGAGAATACATTACCTTTTACTTAGGCGAAATGTTAGAGTTATACCAAATTACTGTCTGTGGACAGCATAACTCAAAAACGAAAAGTCGGTTAAAAACCAAAGTTGATATTTAAGTTTAATGTATTTGAGGGATGGGACACGAAGATTTTGAAGAAAATAGCCCTACCCTAAACTACCCTTTATATGGAAGATTTTTCGAAAATTTTTGTTTTCTTGAAAATGGCTCTAACGATTTTGAGTAAAATGTCATATGTTTGAGATATTTTTATGACAAATGAAATGTATATCTTGAATTTTCTGCCTATAGCCCCTGTAGTCGTATTTACTCTGGAGGACTTTTGCGTAACTAGTAAAGCGTTAGAGATAGACCAAATCATACTACACAAAAAATGTAGATCTTACTAAAGTACACAATTTATGTCTCAATAAATTTTCTTGTAGGGTGAACCATTTCGGAGATATTCTTCGTTATGTGTGTGAGTTTCGGAAAACTTAAAACTTTCGTGAAATGGAACATCGTTGTTCATTTTTTTATATGTTAAGCGTGCAAAGAGAACAGAATCTCAAAGCTTTAAAACATTTGACTATCGCACAAAGTCTACTGTATTCTAATATTCCCCTTGCACCTACAAGGAAATAAGCAATAAGATAATTTGTACAAATGTTTGTCTCAACTAACACGAAGAAGATATAGGAATAAGAGTTTGTAAGAATGGTTAGTACAAGATTAGAGAAAGTCATGAGAGAGATTTTTTAGTTAGGAGAGTGAGTCGGCCAGCCTGTCAGTGAGTATGTATATGTCATCGAGTGGTTGTATCGTAATAGTAAAGATATAAGAGACAGTGAAATTGGAGAAAGGTCTTCAAAGAGAGAAAGATTACAAGTACGAAATTATGCATTTGTAGTAAAATTTAGAGCACACAGTGTTGGAAAAGGAACCGGATTTCACATTTTGCAGTTTTGTTAGATTATTTTCGAGTAGAGCTAGAAGAATAACCGGTTGTTAAAAGTATGTTAAGAAGGTCATGTGAATGTTACACGTTGCTGGAACGCAGTAAAAGGTTGCGAGCTGTAGCCGGCGGGTTCGAGCCCAGAAACACGATAAGAGCATATGTTTTGGTGTTTTTTATGATTGCACTTCTCTACAGATGCCTCGCGGGATACGGCCGCGCAACTTTCTATCCAACTTTATTCTTCGTTTCTCTCAGTCTTAAGGGAGTTTGTTCCCAGGCAAATGTCACGTGACCTCAGGCTTTGTTTGTAAATCCACTTTAAGCAGGCGGCGCTTGCTATCTCTGGCAGCTGGGCATTTTACCCAACGTGTGATACCACAATATTATTGCACCAAGAATCAGGATGTTTTTGTTTCTGGTTTCCCCCAGTTGCCAAGGTAAACACAGAATTTGGTATTTTATCCACGACCCAAAGTTTCAGCTGGAGTCAAAAAGTACTAAACCTTAGCCTGTTTTCTTCAACTGTTATTATATTCTTATATTCTTTATGTCCAGCCGCCTCCAAATGCTTTCCAAGTCACATGTTCCTAGCCCCGGGGGGAAGCCAGGATGACTTATCGATAAGTTAAGCCAGTTGGTCTCAAAGGTGAACTTGACAGCTCGTACCTGCTTACAAGGGTGAGGGACGCAACGTGTTTGTATGTCCAAAGAGAATATCATTCCAACATTTCTCCCACACTTGGTCGTAAAAAGTAATGTCATTGTGAAGAAAACAACAGTAACGTTATAAATCCAGAACGAACTTGTAACAAGGATAGAAACTAAATATTCGTAATTAGAGGCGTCATGTCACTCTATAATTAAATTAAATTTAAACCCTTTTAATAATTTTAATATACCACTTTTTTACTTAAGCTGTTCATGGAAACACACTCACACGCGCTGTAAAATTTGCAAATTGTTTAGCGAACATGGAAGTATATCAGAAATTCAAGATATAAATATATGTCATTTGTGTTAAACGTGTGCAAGTTTAATAAAAATCGTTAAGGCCATTTTTAAGAAAGTCAAAGTTTTTTATGACGGGAAATTTGGGGTGTAAGACTTGAAAATCTTTTGTGTCACTTTTTTGGAAGATAAAGAACTTGAACATCAAGTTTGGTGTTCAATAGACATCATTTCTGAGTTGTGGTACACACACGCGCGCGCACGCGCGCGCGCACACACACACACACACACACACACACACACACACACACACTAAATATCTAATGTGTTCCACTCACATGACTTTCTGTATGCTTGTACAAACTATTGTCTTTACTTAAAGCAAACATTTAATGGACGATGGATTGGTCAACGAGGCCCAGTAGTATGGCCTCCGCGTTCGCCGAACTTCAATTCATTGGACTTTTGGTAATGGTGATGTTTAAAGACATTGGTGTGTGCTAAACACATTAAAAATATGGATACGTTGCACGTTTTTGTAAAATGGGTCGTATCTCAAGACGTATTTGTTTTCGGACATGTGTTTATAGGAATATTTATTCTAGTTTTGATCAATCCCAACTCCTATTACAATTTCGGACAATTTTTAAACAATCTGTATATTATACACAGATTAATTGCTCACGTGAGTTTGGATTTAACGTATACAGACTTTGTTTGCACCCTGTACCTTTGTAAAAATGTTCCAGTGATGTAGATTGCTATAAGCTCTTTTGTCTTGACTCTGGTCTGGATAGCTGACAACATAAAACAGACGACTGAGTGTATGTACTTACTTGCAGCCTAAGCAACAGAAAGCAGAAATAAATAAAATCTATACCAATGAACGTTATAAAGAGCAGGAAGTGGGGGGTGGGGGGTTGGAGGGGGGGGGAGAAGGAAGGAACAAAGAAGGTAAAGTTTGCTACCCCTTTTCCCTTCACTTTGCGGTAGTATAATATCGATAACGTGCCTGAGGAATTCCTTTGTTACGCATAAAATAAGCCAACGGTACGGTTTGGAACTTAGCCAGTTCTCAAGTTGAACTTTGAGATCTAATTATTACACGAGAATGCACACTCTTTCTTTTGTCCGCAAGTTCGGGATGTAAGTGTGGGCCTACGCGACACTACATAGCTGATAGCTCGGGCGGTCGCGGGTTCGATCCCCGAGAGCGACCTTCCTTCCTTTTTTTTTTTTTTTTTTTTTTAAGGTTTCCCCTTCACCTACCATCTGGTTGCCTGTTTCAGATCGGGTCGGATCGACAGAGTTCTCCAGGTCCTAGCCCATAGCAAGGAAAACAGACACTTGTAGGAGAACACAGTGCGCTTGCGCAGTAACAATCGCATGTCTTAGCTTTGTCGATCATATTGCTTTAAGCCGCCGTATTCCTTAATGCAACCTTTTCCCCGCTCCCCGCGACCCCTCAGCCTAAAGGTTCCTTCGCCAGTCGCAAAATGCGGTTTATGCGTCTATACAGCTTGTCGACTGAATGCACTGGCCTCTGATAAAGATGGCGCGGAAAAAATAAACAAGTTCATGGAGAAGAAAGTTGGACATTTATCTCCCAGGAGATAAAATAAAAATAAACAGGAAATATTTGTGGAAATACTTTAAAAGTGTTCTCACATTCTGAAAGTGCCTGTAAAAGCGTTTGATTGCGGTTAACACAGATGACTACGCAACCGATTGGAGAGGCAAAAAGCAAATTGTTCGCGCGACTTAACCTATAAATCCGTAATTAATATTCATGATATTACGGAACACATTATGCTCTATTGGATTGTTAATTTACAAAATTAATTTTCTTTTTTGTGTGTATGGGCTTTTTAGTCTGTATAAATGGTTGATCTCTAAATAATGGCCTACTGATATATTCCAATTGTTATGTCTAATAACTCTCACGTATTTTAGGAATATTAACTTTTATTATATACAGGGTGGAAGTAAAATGATCCGCCAGACTTTAACAGTGAATTTCTCAAGTTGTAAATAACAAGAAAGTCTAATACCAAAATGTTGAAAAGTTTATAGTTTACTAGAAAAAAATATTTTTGTAAAAAAATTTACCTTCACCTGGCTGAATTATTATTGATTGAACGTTCTTGATTTGTGACTATATTCATAAAAAATTTAGTAAGCAACAACTTTTACCTTTGGCATATTGTAATAGAACAACCACGCACATATGAGCAATACAATGGCGTCCACAGATTAATACCGCGTCTAAACGGAATCTTGTTTTAAAATCTGTCGATTGGCTTCTCTGCAAGGGTTTCTATGGTAACATAACGGATGCAATAACACCAACTATGGCCGTAGCTTTACCATGGTTATATTTTACGAACAGTTGGCGGCACTGATGCAACGTAACATGCAATATCAGACACTGTCGGCTATTTTCTGACGACAATACAAGCTTAGGGTATTGGTTACTGTGCCAAAAATCAAACGTTTCGCCGTCCGTGAAATGGTATGAAAATGTAATATAACTGAATACTTTAACCATTTTATCCGCCACATTAACACAGCGAAACCTGTCTTGGCCACATATTCCTAAATCAAACAGGTTGAGAAACAAAACGAAATATAGCATTGTAACCGCGTTAAGCTTTTTTACTTTGTCTACTGGTAAGTAGGGGAAGTAATGTATTCCACCCAAAAATTCGATGTCGAGATTTCACCTGAAATATATGTTTTGAGGCCTCCTGAATCCAAAAAAAGCATTTTTAGAAAAAGGTCCGTGTGTGTGTCTGTGTGTCTGTCAGTCTGTGGACAGCATAACTCAAAAACGAAAAGTCGGTTAAAAACCAAACTTGGTATTTAAGTTTAATGTCTTTCAAGGATACGACACGAAGATTTTGAAGAAAATAGCCCCACCCTACACTACCCTTTACATGGAAGATTTTTCGGAAATTTTGATTTTCTTGAAAATGGCTCTAACGATTTTGATTAAAATGTCATATGTTTGAGATATTTTTATGATAAATGAAATGTATATCTTGAATTTTCTGGCTATAGCCCCTGTAGTCGTATTTACTCTGGACGACTTTTGCATAACTGGTAAACCGTTAGAGATAGACCAAATCATACTATACAAAAAATGTAGATCTTGCTAAAATACACAATTTATGTCTCAATAAATTTTCTTGTAGAGTGAACCATTTCGGATATATTCCTTGTTATGTGTGTGAGTTTCGGAAAACTTAGAACTTTAGCGAAATGCAACAAGGTTGTTCATTTTTTTATATGTTAATCGTGCAAAGAGAACGGAATTTCAAAGATCAAAAAGATTTGACTATCGCACAAAGCCTTCTGTATTCTAATATTCCCCTTGTACCTACAAGGAAATAAGCAGTAAGATAATTTGTACAAATGTTTATCTCAACTATCACGAAGAAGATATAGGAATAAGAATGGTTAGTACAAGAGTAGAGAAAGTCATGTGAGTGCAACACATCAGATGTTTTTGTGCTGTATAATGAGTGTGTGTTTTGATTGCGTGCAGGTTTGACTGCGGTTCAGGACTGGGGGTGGTGCGGTCGGAACAGACGGTACTTCTCAACCAATGGAATCGCCTCACTTTGTACCGCCATCGGTGGGACGCCTGGATACAGCTCAACAATGGCAAACATGTGGAGGGCAGATCCAAGGTAAGTTTTCACATTAGTAATACATTAAAACGGCCTATTATGATGGCATAAATCGTGCGAAATCACCCTATTTCTGGCACCAGTGCAAGAAAATGAATGACGTAATTCCAACGGCAACAATTTTCTCCAATGTGCCTTTAAGAAAACCTAAAATCGTTACACTCGTAAGTGCAGCCACTTTGAAACTCAAAATTTCATATGCAATCCATATTTTCAATATTTCCATTTTCTTCTATAAGTGTGGACACGAAACAATATCTGCTTACGAACCATATTACGTCATAGATCTGTGATCTGTGATACATTCATTTAGCAAGTTTATTAATTATTTTTACGTGTCTTAATACTACGATTACGTAAAAGGTTCTATGTAAGACGTGTATAATCTTTTAATCGTGACATTGTCACTCGTAACAATATAGTAGTTTAATTATTCTATCTTTCCAAACATGTAGGTTAGCTGCGATTGTTGGATGTCCGAAAGATCGTTGCATCTTTTGATGTGTATTTCATGCCCAGATTCCCAAATGATTCGAGCTGAAGGAAAGGCTGGGGCAATCTCCGGGTCTGACACAGCTGGAGCCCCTCCTATGGGGTCACATCGACTTGCGGTAAGAAATCTCCAATAGAAATGGAGGTACTCCAGAATGCCACATCTTCGTCGCAGATATCACAAGTAATCAAGAAACTTGGGGAAAAAGTCATGAACTGCGGCTTCTTTAAGCAGTTACTTTGAACTAGTTTTTCAGTACCTGGGTGACCGAGCTTCGCTCGGCGATTTTCGCCTGTTTTTGTGAAATTTTGTTTTGTATTCTTTTTTGTAATACGTTGCATTTATATTTCAATCATAGAAAATTATATGAAGTGTATGTTGAAGGGCAAACAGGGGATATATGAATTTGTTACATAAAAGAAAAGCGATTTGAAAGTAATATATTGTGTAGTAAAACTGTTATCATAAAAACTTTCTTCAAGGAAAAATACATATACGTGCCGAATTTCGCGGTGATATGATATGAATTGTTTAAAGAAAACTGAGTAGAGAAAGATGTGAATGTGTTATCTAAAAGTAAGTAGAGAAACCACTGTGAATGTAATATGCGCATTTCTATTTCAAACTTACAAAAAATTGTATGACATTTGTAGAAGAGTGAGCAGGGAAACAGTTGTGAATGTGTTACCTAAAATTGAGAGGGGAAAAGAGGGTGAATGTAATAGTACTTCCATTTCAAACATACAGAACATGGTATGACTTATTTTAAAGGCAAGGATAAAAACATTTTTTTTGTGTAAAATCACGTTTTTTATGGAAAATTGTATATAGAAGAGTGAGTAGAGAAAGAGATGTGAAAGATGTGAATGTGTTAACTAAAAGTGAGAAGAGAAAACAGTATGAACATAATATGTAGCAGTTCTGTTTCAAACATACAGAAAATTGTATTACTTAATTTAAAAGTGGGGATAAAATGTCTTTTTGCTGTAAAATCACGTTTTTTATGGAAAATTGTTTATAGAAGAGTGAGTAGAGAAAGCGATGTGAATGTGTTACCCAAAAGTAAGTAGAGAAACCACTATGAATGTAATATGCAGCATCTCTATTTGAAACATACAGAAAATTGTATGATTTCTTTGTGGAAGAGTGAGTAGAGAAACCACTGTAAATTGTGTTACTTAAAAGTGAGAAGAGAAAACAGTGTGAATGTAACAGTATTTATATTTCAAACACATAGAACATGGTATGACTTATTATAAAAGCGGAGATAAAAATGTTCTTTGGTGTAAAATCAGGTTTTTTATGGAAAAGTGTTTATAGAGGAGTGGGTAGAGAAAGAGATGTGAATGTGTTACCTAAAAGTGAGTAGAGAAACCACTGTGAAAGTAATATGCATGTATATAGATATTCCTTTTTATTTGTCTCAGTTTCGGAAAACAAAACTTTCGTGAAATGGAACATCGTTGTTCATTTTTATATGTTAAGTATGCAAAGAGAACGGAATCTCAAAGCTTTAAAATATTTGACTATCGCACAAAGTCTACTGTATTCTAATATTCCCCTTGTACCTACAAGGAAATAAGCAATAAGATAATTTGTACAAATGTTTATCTCAACTAACATGAAGAAGATATAGGAATAAGGGTTTGTAAGAATGGTTAGTACAAGAGTAGAGAAAGTCATGTGAGTGTAACTGTTTCAGCTTAGCTTAACTACAATGGCGAGATTTGTTAGCAGTTCCTAACTCTCTCTCGCTCTGTTGGAACAGCAATGGAGCTAGCGTGGCATGTTGCGGTGATAATATTTCACCAGGAAACGTGCACTAATCCTCTCAAAAATGGTGAACAAACGCTAGCAGCTGGACAGGTGCTACAGGGGAATCCCTCTTCAACAATATTCGCTTCTGTTATTTCTCTAGTGCTGCACTATACCAGCTGCAAACTTGTCTACTGGAAGCAAAACCGTTTCAACATCACCATATTTATCGAACAAAATCACAAGAGATAACACCGTTTCAGAACACAACCGTAACAAAAATCTGTTGTGTGGACTCACATGACTTTCTCTACCAACTTATTCTTACCATAGTTATTTATACAACCATATTGCTGCCGAAATCAGCAAGTTGCTTGAAATACACAAACGCCCGTAGCCTGACCGAAGCACTCACTCTAAGGAAGGAGAGAAAATAGTTCCACCACTTTTTAATGTTATTGCTGTTTATCATCTGTTCACAATTATGATTAATGTTTCCCTTGTAACATACTACACTTAAAAGTTTTATTTGAGAACAGTAAAAGCCCCACTGAGTCGTTTTTAAATTGTGAACACATTATGCCAGTCGGCCAGTAAGGAGTATGCTGGCTAACTTCCGAGTTGCTGCTCTGATTATGAACTACGATGTTCCATTTCAGGAAAGTCTTTAAGTTTTCCGAAACTCACACACATAACAAGGAATATCTCCGAAATGGTTCACTCTACAAGAAAATTTATTTAGAAATAGATTGTGTATTTTAGCAAGATCTAAATTTTTGTATAGTATGATTTGGTCTATTGTTCAAAGTAAACAGGATGACATAGGCTATAGCCAGAAAATTCAAGATATACATTTCATTTGTCCAATAAATATCTCAAACATATGACATTTTAACCAAAATCATTAGAACCATTTTCAAGAAAATCAAAATTTTCGAAAAATTTTCTATGTAAAGGGTAGTTTAGGGTGGGACTATTTTCTGCAAAATCGTCGTGTTAAATCCTTGAAAGACATTGAACTTAAATACCAAGTGTGGCTTTTAACCGACTTTTCGTTTTTGAGTTATGCTGTCCACACACACACACACACACACACACACACACACACACACACACACACACACACACACACACACACACACACACACAATATACTTCCCCTGCTTACCAGTAGAGAAGATAAAAAGCGTTAATTTGTGAGAGTGACGATTTCAGGTTTTCTTACAGTGCACATTGGAGAAAATTATGTCGTGGCGGTGATGACGACGTTGGTGTCTTGTTGTCATGGTAATTAGGTCATTATTTTCCGATGCTGGTGGCAGAAATAGAGTAATTTTGTACGATTTCTGCCGTAATAATAAGCTGTTTTTAGGTTAGATTGCCTTATGCATAATTTCTTTAGTTTTATCATTACCTCCCATAATAAAAATAAGAGTTTGTAACTACAAGGGGTGGCTGCAACACATTTGTCGTCTCAGGATAAGGGAAAACCTTGGAAAAGGCCTCATTGGATAACTCACCCTAACCGAAATTCGAACTCAGGATCTGTTGAATATGAAGCAGACATATCCCTTTGTGTCAGTATCCATAAAGGTTTATATTTGCGCTGAAATGGGTTAAACGCCTTCTCGAGTAAGCGGCAAAACCAAAATCAGGTTATAGGAAAACGTTCTTTACACATAATCACTAAATATGCTCTTTCTCAAAACCATTTGCTGGAAAGTTCCAGATGCTTTAAAGTAATCGGTGTTCGCCACTCCAAACAGAGTGCTGTTGTTGAAGGAGCGCTAAAGAGGAAAATTGCAAAAAGCACCACACCTTCCAGGAGCCCCTTATTTATCGAGGACCTGCCACATGGACTGCAAGCTTTACCAAGCCATCTCTATACCCCAGATTTCATACGCCTTTCTCCACAAGTGCAGAAGCAGATAGCTTTATGTCTTATAATCAGTAGGGAAAGTATTGTATTCCACCCCAAAATTCGATGTCGAGATTTCACCAGAAATATATGTTTTTAGACCCCTGAATCCAAAAAAGAATCATTTTTATATACCTAAAGGTCCATGTGTGTGTCTGTGGGCAGCATATCTCAAAAACGAAAAGTCGGTTAAAAGCCAAAGTTAGTATTTAAGTTTAATGTCTTTTAAGGATACGACACGAAGATTTTGAAGAAAATAGCCCCACCCTAAACTACCCTTTACATGGAAAATTTTTCGAAAATTTTGATTTTCTTGAAAATGGCTCTAACGATTTTGATTAATATGTCATATGTTTGAGATATTTTTATGACAAATGAAATGTATATCTTGAATTTTCTGGCTATAGCCCCTGTAGTCGTATTTACTCTGGACGACTTTTGCATAACTGGTAAACCGTTAGAGATAGACCAAATCATACTATACAAAAAATGTAGATCTTGCTAAAATACACAATTTATGTCTCAATAAATTTTCTTGTAGGGTGAACCATTTCGGAGATATTCCTTGTTATGGGCGTGAGTTTTGGAAAACTTAGAACTTTCGTGAAATGGATCATCGTTGTTCACTTTTTTATATGTTAAATGTGCAAAGACAACCGAATCTCAAAGTTTAAATCATTTGAATCTCGCTCAAAGCCTACTGTATTCTAATATTCCCCTTGTACCTACAAGGAAATAAGCAATAAGAGAAGTTGTACAAATGTTTATCTCAACTAACACGAAGAAGATATAGGAATAAGAGTTTGTAAGAATGGTTAGTACAAGAGTAGAGAAAGTCATGTGAGTGCAACACATCAGATTTTTATATAAAGGTTCATATATCTGACTGTGAACAGCATAACTCAAAAACTAAAATTTGGTTAAAAACCAAAGTTTGTATTTAAGTTTAATGTCTTTCAAGGATGTGACACGAAGATTTTGAAGAAAATAGCCCCACCCTAAACTACCCTTTACATAGAAAATTTTTCGAAAATTTAGATTTTCTTGAAAATGGCTCTAACGATTTTTATCAAAATGTCATATGTTTGAGATACTTTTATGACTAATGAAATGTATATCTTGAATTTTCTGGCTATAGCCCCTGTAGTCGTATTTACTCTGGACGACTTTTGCATAACTAGTAAACCGTTAGAGATAGACCAAATCGTACTATAGAAAAAATGTAGATCTTGCTAAAATACACAATTTATGTCTCAATAAATTTTCTTGTAGGGTGAACCATTTCGGAGATATTCCTTGGTATGTGTGTGAGTTTCGGAAAACTTAGAACTTTCGTGAAATGGATCATCGCTGTTAATTTTTTTATATGGTAAGTGTGCAAAGAGAACGGAATCTCAAAGCTGTATTCTAACATTCCCCTTGCACCTACAAGGAAATAAGCAATAAATGCAATACTTTCTCTACCTAAGGTAGGGGATTGAGAAAAAGACGTATAATACAAATGAAAAAAAATTTTATATTGAGGCAACGTTGAACGTGAAACATTATCTAGAGTACGGTAACAAGGGTGATATTTACTGAGTTCATTTCTCTCAAGCACACAAGAAGAGCAGACCTTGAAAAGATTGAACAAACATCTCGTGACCCTTTCCAAGGGAACAATGACGTTTAATGTGTGGCTGGAGTTGGCAGATGTCTGCGATGGTTGTGACAGGTGGCCTCAATAGCGACTTTATTACAACATTTTGTTGCCAAGCGAGGGGAACGTGGCTAAGAAAATTTCACATGTCTGCTCCAATTTAATTACAGCCAACGTCAGGTCCACAAACTTTCAACATTAAATTTCCTACTTCTGACGTATTATCACTTACCATGATTCATAAAGTTTTTCATTCTTCATAGTATGCCCTAAATTTGCATTTTATTCCTTTCTTTAAAATCATGGGCTTGGTACATATACAGGGTGGAATGGAAGTCAGTACATTAATTTAAACCAATGATATATCTCGGTATTTGTAACACATTTTTTACCTTACGTTTTTGTCTCTCACCATTATATTAGAAGAAATATAATAAGTTCCCTTCACCCTGTATAATATTTATGTAATCGTATATAATCTGACACGTATATATGTTTAGTGTGTGAAAGTGTTGCAATGATAAGATTATACACGCAATGTTTTATTAAAATATTTAAAAATAATTAATAAATTTGCTAAATGTAAAATAATAATGTATTAGATGTGTGACGTAATATGATCGCTAAGGAAATGTTTCATTTGTTTCAATACTTACAGAGAAAAATTAAGGTAATGGTAAAACTATTTAAAATATGGTTTGTGTTCCGTTTGACATTTTGAACGAGAATTTATTAATTAAAAAAAATATATCAGAAGATGTTTACGAAAATGAGGTGATTCTTGTGCTTCAATTTTGCTGCACTTGCGAGCGACCATTTCAGGTTTTCTTACAGTCACGTTGGAGAAAATTATGTTGTGGTGCTGACGTCATTGCTGTGTTACTGTAATGGTAATTACGCCATGCTGCCAAAAATATGGCTATTTCGTGCATCATAATGGGCCGGTTTCGCGCTAGGATTGTATAAAAACATTTTTATTTAAAGGGCCTCAAAACATGCACATGAGGTGAGCTATGCTTACCGAGCTATTGGGTGAAATACACTTATAAATAGAAATGATATCCTGGATTGCAATATGCCATTGTTTTATTAAATTGTAATGTTTCTCTTGTTTTATTCCTTAAACATATATTGCTAAAATATATAATTTATGTCTAAAAACCATGTTTGCTAGAGTGAACCATTTCTGAGATATTTGTTGTTATTTGTGTGAATTTTGTAGAGCTTAAACTTCTGTCAAATGGAACATCGCTGTTCATTTTTCCTTTCTCTACTGGTAAGTAGGGGAACTATTGTATTCCACCCAAAAATTCGATGTCGAGATTTCACCGGAAATACATGTTTTGAGGCCTCCTGAATCCAAAAAAAAAAAAGTGTGTCTGTGTGTCTGTCAGTCTGTGGGCAGCATAACTCAAAAACGAAAAGTCGGTTAGAAACCAAAGTTGGTATTTAAGTTTAATGTCTTTCAAGGATGCGACGCGAAGATTTTGAAGAAAATAGCCCCACCCTAAACTACCCTTTACATGGAAATTTTTTGGAAAATTTTGATTTTCTTGAAAATGGCTCTAACGATTTTGATTAAAATGTCACATGTTTGAGATATTTTTATGACAAATGAAATATATATATTGAATTTTCTGGCTATAGCTCATGTAGTCGTATTTACTCTGGACGAATTTTGCATAACTCGTAAACCGTTAGAGATAGACCAAATCTTGCTGTACAAAAACTGTAGATCTTGCTAAAATACACAATTTATGTCTCAATAAATTTTCTTGTAGGGTGAACCATTTCGGAGATATACCTTGTTATGTGTGTGAGTTTCGGAAAACTTTTGAACTTTCGTGAAATGGGTCATCGTTGTTCATTTTTTTATATGTTACGTGTACAAAGAGAACGGAATCTCAAAGCTTTAAAATATTTGACTATCGCACAAAGCCTACTGTATTCTAACATTCCCCTTGCACCTACAAGGAAATAAGCAATAAGATAATTTATACAAATGTTTGTCTCAACTAACACGAAGAAGATATAGGAATAAGGGTTATGTGAGTGCTTTTTCTTTTAGAATTTGCTAATTTTAGTTTAATTAATGTTGGATGTTTGAAAGTGAATTTCGCAGCTAGTATACATTGGGCATGGTAGGACTCCTGGGCTCTCTGAACGTGCGGTTGGGTCCCCTCTAGAGAAAGTTTGTACGGCTCAATCGATTTTCACCAAAGTCTATGTGATAGCGTCTTTTTGATCCTCGTGTTGATACAGAACACGCCAAGGGTTTGAATGCGAGCAAATCCCAGGTTATGACGGAGTCCCTTCCCTATGTTACGCGTTTCTACCCCCAAGAAAAGCAAACAAAATACAGTAAAAATATCACGAATTGAGATTCTGCCATAGTGACACCAGCATTAGAATATTCCACCGATGCAAAACAGTGATACACTTATATGACATGGAAGTTAGCAGATATATACGTAATAGACAAACTAAAAATTAAAAGACAGAATTTAAAAATTACGTAAATGGGCATAAGTTGGTAATCTAGTAGTTTGAGGAATTATTCCCTTCAATTCTGTACCTCTTCTAAAAATAATAGTTCTATTCGCATCAGAAATAACTATCAGTAGGGAAATTTTTACGACAATCTTCGTGTCGTATCTTTGAACTTCTTGTATTCATGCAAAGAGAACTTGATTTCGAAGTCGTCACTTAGCGAACGGCTCTGAAAATATTTGTATATTTGTATTAGCAGGCAGTGCATAGAAAAAGTAATACAACGAAAGTTTGTAGAGTGTGTAGAGAAAGTTATGTGAATGCAACAGACCATGAGTAGAGCAAATGGGATTTTAAACTTTTTTACCTCCTCTTTGGTGCCGTAGTTATTTAATACGTAAGGGTTCTACAGGTTTCAAATGTAAAGGGAATATGTAATTCAACATAAATATTCAAAAAATAGGGGGCGAAGCTGCCTAATATAAAACTCCCGTAGCCCACCAAACCAATTTAAATACCTTGACATAGCTGCTTATAACATCGAGAAAAATGCTAAATACTGCCTATGTATAGTGGACAGCATAACACAAAAATCTGATGTGTTGCACTCACATGACTTTCTCTACTCTTGTACTAACCATTCTTACAAACTCTTATTCCTAAATCTTCTTCGTGTTAGTTAAGATAAACATTTGTACAACTTATTGCTTATTTCCTTGTAGGTGCAAGGGTAATGTTAAAATACAGTAGGCTTTGTGCGATAGTCAAATGTTTGAGATTCTGTTCTCTTTGCACACTTAACATATAAAAAAATGAACAACGATGTTCCATTTCACGAAAGTTCTAAGTTTTCCGAAACTCACACACATAACAAGGAATATCTCCGAAATGGTTCACCCTTCAAGAAAATTTATTGAGACATTAATTGTGTATTTTAGCAAGATCTACATTTTTTGTATAGTATAATTTGGTCTATCTCTAACGGTTTACCAGTTATGCAAATGTCGTCCAGAGTAAATACGACTACAGGGGCTATAGCCAGAAAATTCAAGATATACATTTCATTTGTTATACAAATATCTCAAACATATCACATTTTAATCAAAATCATTAGAGCTATTTTCAAGAAAATAAAAATTTTCGAAAAATTTTCCATGTAAAGGGTAGTTTAGGGTGGGGCTATTATCTTCAAAATCTTCGTGTCGCATCCTTGAAAGACATTAAACTTAAATACCAACTTTGGTTTTTAACCGAGTTTTCGTTTTTGAGTTATGCTGTCCACAGACTGACACACACACACCTTTTCTTAAAAATGCTTTTTTTGGATTCAGGGGGCCTCAAAACATATATCTACGGTGAAATCTGGACATCAAATTTTTTGGTGGAATACTATAAGCAGTAGAGAAAGTAAAAGTTTCAAAATACAAACCACATTTCTGTGTAAACTTTCATCATGATATGAACGTATGTCTGTTTCCCCGACAAAATGCCCACAAGTTGTAAATCTGTCCCATTTTGAGTAAAACAGTTGCTCTAACAAGCTAGTTAGCTTTTTATCCTCTTCGTTTTATTTTTATTTCCCTTTAATTCGCGTAAAGCGGCGTGAAATTGAAAATGGCAGCATCCCACATGCGTTTGTTAAAAGGATTTCGTAATCCGTAATAGGGAAATGAAACTGCAATATAATGTTTTAATTCGTCTGTCTTCTTTCGGACGTTATAAATGCAATTTAATGAAATAATTTATTAATTAAATCACGTGTCTGTCCTCATTTGTTTCTGTGCTGCCCAGACTAATTTAAAATCGGACAATTCCCTATGGATACGTTTGTTCTTTTTTATTCGGTTTAAATGTTCTAGCTCTCTGCAGCTATTATCTATCCTGTAATCCAGAGTTAGACTGATATAATATAATATATTTCATTGTCATCTGTTGTATTTCAAGTTTGACAGTTTATATAACTGAAGTTTCACTAAAAGAATGAAATTTCTAAAACTACCTCACACTACCGGGCGGCGAGTAGACACCTAACAATGAGCGCGGCAGAAGAAAGAATTTCTAGAATGTTCGTGAGACTTCGAGCTGCTGATTTCTCTGTAAAAGGTTCCAGAAAGGGTGAATTTCCATAAAAATATATGCAAGATCCGCGATGTCCAACAATTGGCTAAAGAGGGGCGTTTGCATTTACCTTTTCTACGCGCCGTTCGGCATACAATTTTCTATTATTGAAATAGAAATTGAAATAATGCATTCACACTGTTTTCTGTGCACACTTTTCTTTTATGAAACACATTGCCCTGTTCACCGTTCCATAAACGATTCATACCACTTTCTGTATCATTGAAATTGAAATGCAACATATTACATTCACACGGTTTTCTCTACTGTTTTCTTTTACGTAGTAAATTCACACGTCTTTCTCAACACACTTTGTAATATACAATGTTTTTATGATTGAAAGAGAAATACAATGTGTTATTTTCACAGGGGTTTCTCTGCTTGCTTTTCTTTCTGTGGTCTTTGTGGTTGTTCAGCGGTGCTTTTGCGTAGTTTTACAGCTGTTTTTATTTATTTTGTTTACTTTTGTTCTTTATAATTATCCTAAGAGTTTTAATTAACTCTTTAAGCGTATTTAGTAATATTTTTAAACGTATTCAAAGATACACAAGGCTATTGGGCAGTAAGTCTAGAAGTTGTAGGGATAAATCGCCAGGCAAGGCCTGATATTTCAGCTGAAGTATAAATATAACTGGTCAATAATTACGGTATCACATTATAGGTTAGTTGTCCATGTTCCTACTAGCGGAGTACCGTTCATGCAATACTTTATTGAATTTTGGCCCAAAAATTGTTATATTATCATCGTCATCCTCATCTGTCTCGGTCTTCCAGGCTGCTTTCTGCCAAGCGGTCGATAGTTGTAGGCTAAACGTGATGAAGTGTCACAATTAAAGTTTGATATTTATTCAATTATCAGTTTTTCTATTACAATATTGACTCTTTGTATATTTTTACCACAAAAGGCTCTTTAGTTTTAGATGGGGAAGTTTTCATTTCAAAGTTTTTAGCAATTTTACTTAATTCAGGTAAAGAATAAGTAATTTGGGTACCAAAGTGGCATTTTTGTTTGCATAATTGCCATTTTGGATCCAAATTACGCCAACAAAAATGTTACGTGGATGACCAGATTATTTTCGCAAGCTCACAAAATGGTTATGTATGAATGGTATGATAATGATTATGAAAATATAACTAGCGTTTTGTATGTGTGCGCGCGCATGTGTATGGCGATCTCAAAAACTATTCAACCGAATAAAATCAAATAAAATTTCCAATTTATTTGACGTATATAGAGCAATAAAGCACCTTCATTACGCTCGTGGTGCAAAAGTAATTAAAAGGGTGAACTAACTGGCAGAAGCAGGTCTATATTGCATGTAAAACTATTGGACCAGCTGTATGAGAGAGAGGGAGGGGGAGAGAGAGAGGTGAAACGTTAATATGCAGGGTAGGTACATATATAATAATTTATAGACAGAGCAAAGCGGCGGGCGGGCAGCAAGTGGGCAGTGTGTGTTTATGTACATAAAGCAAAACGTTGTGAAATGTTTACATGCGGCTGGCTGGCTGGCTGGCTGGCTTTGATGTTGCCTGCAGCACTGCTTTTTTATGTTCTGTGTTGATGCTGACCAAGGAGCATAGCGGAGTGCAGCTTCACACTCCTGCACAGACAACTGAATGTAGCTTGTCCTTTGTTTCGGTCCAGGAGTCTTCTGCTGTTTCTTCTCCCAGATCTGTTCTTTAAGAAGCGATACCTTCGTATACTACCGTGCTTGAAACGTGGCCTAAATGGAATACAGCTTTCGTATTCATTTCGGCTTGAAGGCTCCCTGATCTTCCCACTGCATCAGGTAAGCCACGTGGTGATTGTGTGCCAGGCGTGAGCAGTTGAAATATCGGCGTTGCAATATCCTCCTTTTTATGGAACATGATCGCGAACCTTGTTTAAACCACGGTAGCTATTACGCTCAGCTGTCATTTAAATATGTCAGTGCCCTAGAATGAGCTATACTATCACTAGTCCTCATAAACACTGTCATTTAAATATTTCAGTATCCTAGATCGAGTTATACTATCACTACTCCTCATAAATACTGTCATTTAAATATTTCAGTGTTCTAAAATGAGATATACTATCATTAGTCCTCATAAATACTGTCATTTAAATATTTCAGTATCCTAGAACGAGTTATACTATCACTGGTCCTCATAAATATTGTCATTTAAATATTTCAGTGTTCTAAAATGAGATATACTATCACTAGCCCTCATAAACACTGTCATTCAAATATTTCAGCGTTCTAAAACGAGCTATACTATCATTAGTCATCATAAACACTGTCATATCAACATTTCAGTGTTCTAAAACAGCTATACTATCACTAGTCCTCATAAACACTGTCATTTAAATATTTCAGTGTTATAAAACGAGCTATACTATCACTAGTCCTCATAAACACTGTCATTTAAATATTTCAGTGTTGTAGAACGAGCTATACTATCACTAGTCCTCATAAACACTGTCATTTAAATATTTCAGTGTTATAAAACGAGCTATACTATCACTAGTCCTCATAAACACTGTCATTTAAATATTTCAGTGTTGTAGAACGAGCTATACTATCACTATTCCTCATAAACACTGTCATTTAAATATTTCAGCGTTCTAAAACGAGCTATACTATCACTAGTCCTCATAAACACTGCCATTTAAACATTTCACTGTTGTAAAACGAGCTATACTATCACTAGTCCTCATAAACACTGTCATTTAAACATTTCAGTATTCTAAAACGAGCTATACTATCACTATTCCTCATAAACACTGTCATTTAAACATTTCCGTATTCTAAAACGAGCTATACTATCACTAGTCCTCATAAACACTGTCATTTAAACATTTCAGTGTTGTAAAACGAGCTATACTATCACTAGTCCTCATAAACACTGTCATTTAAACATTTCAGTATTCTAAAACGAGCTATACTATCACTATTCCTCATAAACACTGTCATTTAAATATTTCAGCGTTCTAAAACGAGCTATACTATCACTAGTCCTCATAAACACTGTCATTTAAATATTTCAGTGTTCTAAAACGAGCTATACTATCACTAGTCCTCATAAACACTGTCATTTAAATATTCCAGTGTTGTAAAACGAGCTATACTATCACTAGTCCTCATAAACACTGTCATTTAAATATTTCACTGTTCTAAAACGAGCTATACTATCACTAGTCCTCATAAACACTGTCATTTAAATATTTCACTGTTCTAAAACGAGCTATACTATCACTAGTCCTCATAAACACTGTCATTTAAACATTTCAGTATTCTAAAACGAGCTATACTATCACTATTCCTCATAAACACTGTCATTTAAATATTTCAGCGTTCTAAAACGAGCTATACTATCACTAGTCCTCATAAACACTGTCATTTAAATATTTCAGTGTTCTAAAACGAGCTATACTATCACTAGTCCTCATAAACACTGTCATTTAAATATTCCAGTGTTGTAAAACGAGCTATACTATCACTAGTCCTCATAAACACTGTCATTTAAATATTTCACTGTTCTAAAACGAGCTATACTATCACTAGTCCTCATAAACACTGTCATTTAAATCTTTCAGTGTTCTAAAACGAGCTATACTATCACTAGTCCTCATAAACACTGTCATTTAAACATTTCAGTATTCTAAAACGAGCTATACTATCACTATTCCTCATAAACACTGTCATTTAAATATTTCAGCGTTCTAAAACGAGCTATACTATCACTAGTCCTCATAAACACTGTCATTTAAATATTTCAGTGTTCTAAAACGAGCTATACTATCACTAGTCCTCATAAACACTGTCATTTAAATATTCCAGTGTTGTAAAACGAGCTATACTATCACTAGTCCTCATAAACACTGTCATTTAAATATTTCACTGTTCTAAAACGAGCTATACTATCACTAGTCCTCATAAACACTGTCATTTATATATTTTAGTGTTCTAAAACGAGCTATACTGTCACTAGTCCTCATAAACACTGTCATTTATATATTTTAGTGTTCTAAAACGAGCTATACTATCACTAGTCCTCATAAACACTGTCATTTAAATATTTCAGTGTTCTAAAACGAGCTATACTATCACTAGTCCTCATAAACACTGTCATTTAAATATTTCAGTGTTCTAAAACGAGCTATACTATCACTAGTCCTCATAAACACTGTCATTTAAATATTTCAGTGTTCTAAAACGAGCTATACTATCACTAGTCCTCATAAACACTGTCAGTTAAATATTTCAGTGTTCTAAAACGAGCTATACTATCACTAGTCCTCATAAACACTGTCATTTAAATATTTCAGTGTTCTAAAACGAGCTATACTATCACTAGTCCCCATAAACACTGTCATTTAAATATTTCAGTGTTCTAAAACGAGCTATACTATCACTAGTCCTCATAAACACTGTCATTTAAATATTTCAGTGTTCCAAAACGAGCTATACTATCACTATTCCTCATAAACACTGTCATTTAAATATTTCAGCGTTCTAAAACGAGCTATACTATCACTAGTCCTCATAAACACTGTCATTTAAATATTTCAGTGTTCTAAAACGAGCTATACTATCACTAGTCCTCATAAACACTGTCATTTAAATATTCCAGTGTTGTAAAACGAGCTATACTATCACTAGTCCTCATAAACACTGTCATTTAAATATTTCACTGTTCTAAAACGAGCTATACTATCACTAGTCCTCATAAACACTGTCATTTATATATTTTAGTGTTCTAAAACGAGCTATATTATCACTAGTCCTCATAAACACTGTCATTTAAATATTTCAGTGTTCTAAAACGAGCTATACTATCACTAGTCCTCATAAACACTGTCATTTATATATTTTAGTGTTCTAAAACGAGCTATACTATCACTAGTCCTCATAAACACTGTCATTTAAATATTTCAGTGTTCTAAAACGAGCTATACTATCACTAGTCCTCATAAACACTGTCATTTAAATATTTCAGTGTTCTAAAACGAGCTATACTATCACTAGTCCTCATAAACACTGTCATTTAAATATTTCAGTGTTATAAAACGAGCTATACTATCACTAGTCCTCATAAACACTGTCAGTTAAATATTTCAGTGTTCTAAAACGAGCTATACTATCACTAGTCCTCATAAACACTGTCATTTAAATATTTCAGTGTTCTAAAACGAGCTATACTATCACTAGTCCCCATAAACACTGTCATTTAAATATTTCAGTGTTCTAAAACGAGCTATACTATCACTAGTCCTCATAAACACTGTCATTTAAATATTTCAGTGTTCCAAAACGAGCTATACTATCACTAGTCCTCATAAACACTGTCATTTAAATATTTCAGTGTTCTAAAACGAGCTATACTATCACTAGTCCTCATAAACACTGTCATTTAAATATTTCAGTGTTCTAAAACGAGCTATACTATCACTAGTCCTCATAAACACTGTCATTTATATATTTTAGTGTTCTAAAACGAGCTATACTGTCACTAGTCCTCATAAACACTGTCATTTATATATTTTAGTGTTCTAAAACGAGCTATACTATCACTAGTCCTCATAAACACTGTCATTTAAATATTTCAGTGTTCTAAAACGAGCTATACTATCACTAGTCCTCATAAACACTGTCATTTAAATATTTCAGTGTTCTAAAACGAGCTATACTATCACTAGTCCTCATAAACACTGTCATTTAAATATTTCAGTGTTCTAAAACGAGCTATACTATCACTAGTCCTCATAAACACTGTCAGTTAAATATTTCAGTGTTCTAAAACGAGCTATACTATCACTAGCCCTGTAATTGCATCATCCGGTTCCACCAGCTGACGTCACTAGCACGGAAGTCTACTGCGCGCGCCTCTAACTGGTGATTTCTACCGTATTACTCTACATACCGTGGTTTAAAATATCTATTTGGCTGAAAATTGTTTCGACGTGATTGTAAATAGGAGACCTGAATCTATAGGCCGGAGAAGGTATCAGGGACGTGCAGTAATGTGCAAACATGAAGAATAAATAAAGCACTCAAATATGCGCAATATTTTATCGTACTGGTTACACCATGAAATCAATGTCTTATGGATCGATTACTAGGGGCTGCCTTCAAAGGAACAATATTTGTTTTCTAGCTCAACATGGCTTATATAGGTAGTCCAATAATTCTTGTTTTTAATGTCCTTTTTAGTATTTTGATCTAAAGCTGGTATTTCAGTAGCATTATTTCTTCCGAAAACATCGCTGGCTACAATGTTTAGTTTTAGTTCTGACCATACATGTTCAAAGTACGAGGTAAAGGGAGCAGTCTAACATCTACAATGCCGAGCTAAGAGCCAATACAACAACAGCGTCTATTTTGGTTATTCTTTGATAAGTCTTTGCACCAAACTTTTAAAAGAATTGATTTTTAAGGTAGGAATATGACGATTTGATATTTTATTGTAGACACCCTAAAGCACACAACGTTGTCGAGTTATTTCACGACTGAAAGAGCTACTCAGAGTATTCCTTCAATTCTTTTAAGTGATTAATTATTTCGAAACCCTGTGTGATGTACCATAATTACTACCGAAGCTATGTCAGAAATAAGTTACTCTACGCATTTTACAAGCAACAAACAATTATCTTTGTACATTCTTGTAAAATTACGCATCCGATTTGGAACAAACCCGTTTATTATTGTGAAATCGGCTGATCAAAGAAAAACACGCCATTATACTTCTGTTAATTGGAACATTGTTATTCATTTTACTTTCTCTACTGGTAAGTAGGGGAATTATAGTATTCCACCTAAAAATTCGATGTCGAGATTTCACCGGAAATATGTTTTGAAGACCCCTGAATCCAAAAAAAAGCATTTTTAGAAAAAGGTCCGTGTGTGCGTCTGTGTGTCTGTCAGTCTGTGGGCAGCACAACTCAAAAGCGAAAAGTCGGTTAAAAGCCAAACTTGGTATTTAAGTTTAATGTCTTTCAAGGATGCGACACGAAGATTTTAAAGAAAGTAGCCCCGCCCTAAACTACCCTTTACATGGAAGATTTTTCGAAAATTTTGATTTTCTTGAAAATGGCTCTAACGATTTTGATTAAAATGCCATATGTTTGAGATATTTTTATGAAAAATGAAATGTATATCTTGAATTTTCTGGCTATAGCCCCTGTAGTCGCATTTACTTTGGACGACTTTTGCATAACTGGTAAACCGTTAGAGATAGACCAAATTATACTGTGCAAAAAATGTAGATCTTGCTAAAATACACAATTTATGTCTGAATAAATTTTCTTGTAGGGTGAACCATTTCGGAGATATTCCTTGGTATGTGTGTGAGTTTCGGAAAACTTAGAACTTTAGCGAAATGCAACAAAGTTGTTCATTTTTCTATATTTTAATCGAGCAAAGAGAACGGAATCTCAAAGGTCAAAAGGATTTGACTGTCGCACAAAGTCTACTGTATTTTAATATTCCCCTTGTACCTACAAGGAAATAAGCAATAAGATAATTTGTACGAATGTTTATCTTAACTAACACGAAGAAGATATAGGAATAAGAGTTTGTTAGAATGGTTAGTACAAGAGTAGAGAAAGTCATATGAGTGCAACACATCAGATTTTTTCTTTCATATTTAGGGGAGCTCAAAACGTATATTTCCAGTGAAATCTTTGTTGAGGGGAACACTATACCTGGCATGTATGTAAAGAAAGTAAAAAGAACTAGTATTTTACACTTACGTTGCTGTTACCTTAAGAGTCCCGTATGGTTACTTAACATTTCCCAGCTTTCCACACCTTGCGCATTAGGGCACCATCTGCGCACCATCTTGTCACAAAATGTGAGAAAGTTGGTGATAACGCAACTGCTTTCCTTCTTAATTCGCCATAAAATAAATTAACTGTACTATACTGATATTTTTCCTCCCTGCTTGGGTCGTTTTGGCTCCCATGTATTCAAATTCTCGAGTTTTATGGCCCTGGCGCGGGGGACTCATGTTAGAAAAAGCTTTCATTATAAGTAACGACGCGTTCTCGAGAAACTCTAGGCTCCTGTATTGATTTTGCGTGCTGCTTTCAAGAGCCTTTGCCTAGTTTCGATTATTTTAGATTTACAAAATCGTATTAAACCAAATGAAATCCCACTTCTGACACCAAAATAGTGTGCGATTTTCAATCTAGGCAGCCAGTCTGGTATTTTATTGTAGCGTGGTACTAACACGAAAACCTTCTGAGGAATTTTCAGTACCAGTGTTCTTTAGAACGTAATTAAAAAGAATAACCTCATTATACCGCTCACCTACTACTTAGACGGCCCGGGTTCAAGCCCAGGGACTCGCATGTGGTGTTCGTGGTGAACGAAGCAGCGTCTGGGTGGGTTTTCTCCAGTTTCTCCTGTTTCCACCCGCCATTCATTCCACCAATTGCTCCATTATCACCGATTTCGCCTTCATTTCACACTATCCTCTTCCTCATTCTCATACTGACCACTTCACTCTGTCCGGTACATAGATTCCTGTGTTCCCCGACAGATGTCTCACCCTAGACACTGGCTTGTAAGTCCTACATAAGGGGAGAGTAATCAGATCAAAGAAAGAGAGAGAAAAAAAGAGAGAGAGACAGGGAAAGAGACGTGTGGTAGCAGCAGTGAAAAGTTTTTGTTTAGTACTGAACTAGTGAAAGTAACACCCATACAATCTGCAGTATTGCCAGCTTGTTCTCGACAAAACTGAAATATCTCCGTAGGAAATGGTCAAACAACGATGTTCCATTTCACGAAAGTTTTAAGTTTTCCGAAACTTACACAAATAACATCGAATATCTCGGAAATGGTTCACTCTACAAAAAAAAATTATTTAGACATAAATTGTGTTTTAGCAAGACCTACATTTTTTGTATAGTAAGATTTGCTCTATCTTTTACTATTTACGAGTTACTCAAAAGTCATCCAGAGTAAATAGGACTACGTGGGCTATAGCCAGAAAATTCAATGTATACATTTCATTTGTCATACAAATATCTTAAACATATGACATTTTAATCAAAATCGTTAGAGCTATTTTCAAGAAAAACAAAATTTTCGAAAAATTTTCTATGTAAAGGGTAGTTTAGGGTGGGGCTATTTTCTTCAAAATCTTCGTGTCTTAAATACCAACTTAAATACTAAGTTTGGTTTTTAACCAACTTTTTGTTTTTGAGTTGTGCTGTCCACAGACTGACAAACATACACACGGACATTTTTCTAAAAATGTTTTTTTTTTTTTTTTTTTTTTTTTGAACAGGGGTCTCAAAACATATTTCCGGTGAAATCTCAACATCGAATTTTTGGGTGGAATACAATACTTCCCCTACTTACCAGTAGAGAAAGTAAAAATAAAGGTTTTATAAAGTAGTTTTACCAACATGTGACAGAGACATATTTTAAAATGTTTGACTCAGTGAGTCAGTGAGTCAGTCGATAGCAAGTTCATGAGAACTACGATGTGATTAAGTATCTGTGTTCGGGTATAGAGAACCCTTGTGTGCAGTTTATTAATTAAAGTTCAAAGCTTTGGCGGTGCAATTACTGCCTTTGTTATTAGAGTTGGCGGGCCTGGAATTCCATCCACCTGATTCCACTTCACCTGGCAAAACCTGCCTCGGTGTTCAGACGTGGTCTGTAACTGGCCGCACCATTGTTGAACAAGGCTCTTAACGGCAATAAACTCGCACCATCAATGTTCGACCTTGCCACTTCTAGTTTTGTATTTAAAAAAATCTAATGTGTTGCACTCACATGACTTTCTCTACTCTTGTACTAACCATTCTAACAAACTCTTATTCCTATATCTTCTTCGTGTTAGTTGAAATAAACATTTGTACAAATTATCTTATTGCTTATTTCCTTGTAGGTACAAAGGCAATATTAGAATACAGTAGGCTTTGTGCGATAGTCAAGTATTTTAAAGCTCTGAGAAAATTTTGATTTTCTTGAAAACAGCTCTAACTATTTTGATTAAAATGTCATATGTTTGAGATATTTTTATGACAAATGAAATGTATATCTTGAATTTTCTGCATATGACCCCTGTAGTCGTATTAACTCTGGACGACTTTTGCATAACTGGTAAACCGTTAGAGATAGACCAAATCATACTATACAAAAAATGTAGATCTTGCTAAAATACACAATTTATGTCTCAATAAATTTTCTTGTAGGATGAACCATTTCGGAGATATTCCTTGTTATGTGTGTGAGTTTCGGAAAACTTAAAAATTTCGTGAAATGGAACATCGTTCATTTTTTATATGTTAAGTATACAAAAAGAACGGAATCTCAAAGCTTTAAAACATTTGACTATCGCACAAAGTCTCTTGTATTCTAATATTCCCCTTGTACCTACAAGGAAACAAGCAATAAGATAATTTGTACAAATGTTTATCTTAACTAACACGAAGAAGATATAGGAATAAGAGTTTGTTAGAATGGTTAGTACAAGAGTAGAGAAAGTCATATAAATGTAACATCTGATTTTTTAAAAGGTGTTTGAAAATTAAAAGAATAATGGTTAGATGACAACAAAACCTAGAGAAATATTTAGTTGTTACCCTTTGTGGTTCTGTTTATGAAATTTCATTAGTGCAACACAAAAGCATCAAAATACCAACAGCGAGAGATCAGTGATAAAACATTTGAATGCATAAGTCACATTATTATCTACGTCACATTTAAACTCGCCGTAAAGCACTGAAAATGGTGTTCGGAGGCAAACTATGTATTTTTTGCAATCACGAATGTCTATTTTAGCGAATTAAAATTTTAAAATATGTTTTTTTTCTAGGTTTTAACGAAATTTCGGTCATATTTGTCGCTAAATGTGATATGTGCTTGTACCTTAGTTGTGCTGGTGAGAGAAAAGTTAACCTATAAGTTGTGTCACGTGATCTTTTGCAGGGTCTGTTCTCGCGGATCACGTTCCGGGAACCACTGTTCCTTGGAGGTCCTGGAAACACGACGGGGCTTGCGGACAAGCTGCCCACTGAGGAAGGTTTCCGGGGCTGTGTCAGGTACCTGGAGGTCAACGATCACGTGTATAGCTTCAACCTGGCGCCGCAAGGTGACTCTGTCAAGGGCTTCGACGTCGGTAAGTTCTCAATTTCTCTATCTGTGTGAAGGGAAACTTGCTAAATTTATAGCACCTTGTGTTAAATATCATTGACAATAATTATAATGAAGTACCTGGGCGACCGAGCTTCGCTCGGCGTTTTTCACCTCTGTTTTTGTGAAATCTTGTTTTTTTTTTTTTTTTGTGGGAGAAGATACTTATTTAGATAAACTGAAAGTCAAAACGTTAACTAAATAACAATTTTAGTCGCAATTGTGAAGAATCACTTCCGAGATACAAATATTTCATAAACACCATCATTTCAGCTGTAAAACATCTACTGCTGAACGCAGACCTCCCCCATAGATATCCACCCAGTTTGACGTTTTCGTCGAGCATTTGTTCCATTATGGAGTTCAGTTCCTTGCTGCTGCGATTGACTCCAGGGGCATTAACACATTCGCCAAGGTCCTTCATCTTTCCGTCGAGTTCTTCCATGGCTTCCTTTACTCTGTCCTGTCGCTCGTTAGTATTCTCCGATACATCTATCTTCATATTAGACATTTCCGTCTTCATCTTTTCTATTCCGTAGTTTACATTTTTGCAATTCGGTTTTCATATTTGTTTCCTCTGCCGCATTCCGGAATTCATTTCATTTCCCATTATGTCCATCTTGGCTAACATTTATTTCATCAACTGTTCCATATCGTGCTTTTCGGCGCATTCCTGACATCAATTGTGATTACTTTACTTTTTTTAACTATTTATTTTTTTATTTTTTATTTAAACACCCGAGCAACACCAAGCAAAAGCACTGTTGAACAATAACAGGAAGAAAAGCTGGTTGATAAAGCCATGTGAATGTACTATGCATTTCTGTTTCAATCATATAGAAAATTGTATGAATTGTTCGTAATTGTTCGCCGAAGCGGGAGTAGTGAAAGAAATGTGATTGTGTTTCGTAAAACAAAAATGAGTAGAAAAACCATGTGAATGTTATACGTTGCACTTAAATTTCAAGTGTATGGAAAAATGTATGGATTGTTTGTAGAAGAGGGAGTAGTATGTTAGGTAACAGAAAAGGGAGTAGAGAAAAACATGTGAACGTAATACGTTGGGTGGTAAAATGGATTGCATAAAAACCTTCGACATGTAAAAAATTAGATATGTCACTTTTCATGGCGATCGGTCAATCTATTTCAGAATTTACCCACTCTTCAACATACGATATGTATAGGCGTTGGTATGTATGAAGTTGATAAAAGATAGGGAATAACATGTGAATTGTTACGTAAAACAAAAGTGAGTAGAGAAAATAGTATGAATGCAATGCATTGTATTTCTTTTTCAAACATATCAAATTGTATGAATTATATGTTGAAGGGCGAATAGCGAAAGAAGACTGATGGTGCCTCGTAAAGGAAGAATTAGTAGAGGAAGTCGTGTGAATGTAATACGTTGCATTTATATTTCAATCATAGAATATTATATTAATTATATTTTGAAGGCCAAACAGAGGTTAAATGAACGTGCTACGTGAAAGAAATGCGAGTAGAAAGCCATTTGAAAGTAATATATTGTGTAGTAAAATTGTTGCCATAAAAATTTCCCCATAAAAAGTACATATACGTGCCGAATTTTGCGGTGATCGGTTAAGCGGTTTTCGAGCTTAACAGTTGGATATATATAAACAACCCAGTTGTATAGATGATAGGAATTGTTTGTAGAAGAGTGAGTGGAGAAAGAGATGTGAATGTGTTACCTAAAAGCGAGTATAGTAAACAGTGTGAATGTAATATGCAGCATTTCTATTTCAAACATGCACAAAATTGTATGACTTATTTGTGGAAGAGTGAGTAGAGAAAATGATGTGAATGTATCACCTAATAGTGAGAGGAGAAAACAGTGTGAATGTAATAGCACTTCTGTTTCAAACATACAGAACATGGTATGACTTATTTTAAAAGTGGGGATAAAAGTGTTTTTTGGTGCAAAATCACGTTTTTATGGAAAATTGTTTATAGAAGACTGAGTAGAGAAAGAGATGTGAATGTGTTACCTAAAAGTGAGTAGAGAAACCGCTGTAAATGTAATATGTAGCTTCTCTATTTCAAACATACAGAACATTGCATGACTTATTTTAAAAGTGGGGATAAAAGTGTTTTTTGGTGCAAAATCACGTTTTTATGGAAAATTGTTTATAGAAGACTGAGTAGAGAAAGAGATGTGAATGTGTTACCTAAAAGTGAGTAGAGAAAACAGTGTGAATGTAATATGTAGCTTCTCTATTTCAAACATACAGAACATTGCATGACTTATTTGTAGATGAGTGAGTAGAGAAAGAGATGTGAATGCGTTACCTAAAAGTGAGAGGAGAAAACAGTGTGAATGTAACAGCATTTATATTTCAAACATATAGAATATGGTATGACTTATTTTAAAAGTGACGATAAAACTGTTTTTTGGTGCAAAATTACGTTTTTTATGGAAAATTGTTTATAGAAGAGTGAGTAGAGATAGAGATGTGAATATGTTACGTAAAAGTGAGTAGAGAAAACACTGTGAAGGTAATATGCATGCATACAAAAATGTAATCAAATATTTAGAGTCGTTTCTGAAATACGGGGAATATATATACAAGAATTGCATTGTAGAAGCGGGAGTAAAAAAATGTTATTTTGTATGTAAAGTCGCGTTTTTTCGGGAATTACGCCTATATAGATGAACTTAAAAAGCAAAACCCTATCTGAATACAAAATTTGATCGAAATCGTTAGAGTCGTTTCCAAGTTGCGCGGAATAAATAAATAAATAAATAAATAAATAAATAAATAAATAAATAAATAAATAAATAAATAAATAAATAAATAAATAAATAAATAAATAAATAAATAAATAAATAAATAAATAAATAAATAAATAAATAAATAAATAAATAAATAAATAAATAAATAAATAAATAAATAAATAAATAAATAAATAAATAAATAAATAAATAAATAAATAAATAAATAAATAAATAAATAAATAAATAAATAAATAAATAAATAAATAAATAAATAAATAAATAAATAAATAAATAAATAAATAAATAAATAAATAAATAAATAAATAAATAAATAAATAAATAAATAAATAAATAAATAAATAAATAAATAAATAAATAAATAAATAAATAAATAAATAAATAAATAAATAAATAAATAAATAAATAAATAAATAAATAAATAAATAAATAAATAAATAAATAAATAAATATGTTACAGTCTGTTTGTAGAATCCCTAGTTAACGTATGGCCGAGGCGAAACCTTGCAATGTTACGGTGGAGTTTGAAACATCTGTACTTATAAATCAGATGTTAATTGAGGACCTGATTTTTATAGTTTTAAATGAAGAAGGGAATTGTTTTCTTAATGAGACATTGTCTTGACGCTGCTCCAATTTTTATTTTATATTTTCTCGCGCCTGTTACAGAATTAGCTTCGTTACCAGGAGCTCGCCATATTTAAAACCCCCTAGAAGCGATTTCTTTATCTTAATGGCAACTTTAACAAAATGATGTTACCACTGCTTTTTAAAAATTCATGAGCCGTTTCTTTTAATTGCCTCGAGGGACCGTACGTTCAAGAAACTGGATCTCTGTATAATCAAGACTGCCTTTTCCTTGGCAAAATATCTCATAGCTCGTTACCAAACGTAATGGATTTTCCTGCATCTTTACATATTTTGTTTTTCGTCTTTCCCTACGCGGAACTTGCTGTCGGGGTACTGCGGTTTATTGCCTTTTTCTGTCACATACATAGAAGTTATTGCATTCCCCACAAAAATTCGATATCGAGATTTCACATGAAATACACTTTTGAGACTCTGTGAATCCAAGCGAAGCATTTTTACAAACGAACCGTCAATATTTGTGTATGTGTGTGTGTCTGTGGACAGCATAACTCAAAAACGAAAAGTCGGTTAAAAACCAAAGTTAGTATATAAGTTTAATGTCTTTCAAGGATGCGACACGAAGATTTTGAAGAAAACAGCCCCACCCTAAACGACCCTTTACATGGCCAATTTTTAGAAAATTTTGATTTTCTTGAAAATGGCTCTAACTATTTTGATGTAAATGTCATATTTTTGAGATACTTTGATGACAAATGAAATGTATATCTTGAATTTTCTGGCTATAGCCCTTGTAGTCGTATTTACTCTGGACGACTTTTGCATAACTGGTAAACCGTTAGAGGTAGACCAAATCATACTATACAAAAAATGTAGATCTTACTAAAATACACAATTTATGTCTCAATAAATTTTCTTGTAGGGTGAACCATTTCGGAGATATTCCTTGTTATGTGTGTGAGTTTCGGAAAACTTGCTTTCGTGAAATGGAACATTGTTGTTCATTTTTTATATGCTAAGCGTGCAAAGAGAACAGGATATTAACGCTTTAAAACATTTGACTATCGCACAAAGCCTACTGTATTGTAATATTCCCCTTACACCTACAAGAAAATAACCAATAAAAAATTTGTACAAATGTTTATCTCAACTAACACAAAAAAGATAGAGAAATAGGCATTTTTAAGAATAGCTTGTTTCAGAGTGAGTAGAGAAAGTCGTGTGAGTGTCCACGTCATATTTTCTTATCTTGCATTGCCGAATGTTCTGGTAAAACAGTTGTAGCATAGTTCTATGCCAGATTGATACATTGTGAACCTTCCTGTGCTTGCATTTTCTTTCCGATAGTCTTGCCGGGGCTTGAGGAAAGATCTGCGCATGTGCAAATATTTGGGAACTTTTATCGAGAAATATCTGTGCACTTTCGCGTCTGCAGTGAACAAAGAGATGGCGGCTGTCTACTCAGAACACACATTTCTAATCCCCTTCTCCTTCTAACAATGATTTACACATGGCCTTCTTTGGAACATAGTGTCTCAACTTTGTACGGGACACAATTTTATGAAATAAGAAGAAGAGTCATTGCCACTGCTTACAGAATCTCGCATTACTTTCTCTACTCTTGTATAAACTATTCTTAAAAACTCTTATTCATTTATAAAAAAACATAAAAAATCGAACAACGATGTTCTATTTCACGAAAGTTTCAAGTTTTCCGAAACTGACACACATAACAAGGAATATCTCCGAAATGGTTCACTCTACAGAAAATTTATTCAGACATAAATTGTGTATTTTAGCAAGTTACATTTTTTGTGTAACAAGACTTTTTGTATCTCTTCGATTTACCAATGATGATATTTTATTTTTCTTGGAAATATCTTAAACTTAGAGTATTTTAATCAAAATCGTTGATCATTTTGAAAAAATAAAAATTTTCGAAAAATGTTCCATGTCTCAATTGGTGGGATTTTCTTAAAAATCGGTGCGTCATTTGGTTAACTTAAATACCAAGTTTGGAAGTTGTCCAGCTTTTCGTTTTTGAGTTGTGTTCTTCACAGACACAAACACACAGGTCGTTTTTAGTAAACTCAATATCGAAATTTTGGCTAGAGTGCAATACTATATCTACATATTATGTACGTGATAGAGGCAGTAAAAATTATAATCGATAACAACAAATATCTTGGAAATGTTTAATTGCACAAAAAAAAATCTATTGACATCAATTTTGTGTTTTAAAGAGATTTAAATTTTTTTGGTAATATTTTGTCTATGTCTTACGGTATACCAGTTATATAGAAATACTTCAGAGATAATTCCCAGAGAATTTAAAATATACATCTTATTTATCGTGTAAATATCTTGAATATACGGTATTTTAATCAAATTCATCAGAGCTATTTTTGGAAATATTAACATTTTCGAAAAATTTTCAGTAATAAGACGTCTGGGAAGATGAGATCGTCTAATTACATTTATATAGACTATTTCATAAATAAAATATGAATTTAAATATTATATACCTAAGATTTGCCCACAAAATGTTAATTTCTACAAAAAACTAACCTAAAATATATTCAAGAATGGCATGCATTTCGATCTTCGTATGCTATTACAAAAGAAAACCAGTTTATACCTTTCTTCTGGACAAATACATTAAATATTCAAAGAAAAATTGTTAAAAACACAGTTGTAAAATTGAAATTAAGTGCTATTTTTATTTTTTATCGACTGCAATGTGTAGTAGAATGTTTTTCAGCAGTTTATGGGGTGCAGTTGGCGATTCTGGCTAAACAAAAGAGTCACGAAATAAAAGAAAGACTTAATTGTTAGTTATAATTCGTATATCATAATATAAAGCTTCTTTGTGTGAAATAGTCCATAGTAATACCACGAGAAGGTTTCATATGAAAGTAATTTTGTGAGCTCGAAAGCCTGAGAAACAATATCCCAAATATGAAATCATAGAGTGATATTTGTTTAGGGTATTCCACGAAATAATTAACAATTCATTTAATATTAATAGTGAAAAGTAAACAACTTACAATAACAGTCAAAATTTTAATTAAGATGGATGTTTGCAGTTGGCATAACTACTCCAGTAGGCTATGAGAACAACAACAACAACAACAACAATTTTAGTGTTTAATTCAGAGAAATGAAGAATTAGGCATATGCTGAATATAAATGAATGAATTTGCGTTAGTAGACTATTCATTAAAGGTAGATGTGCTATATTTTAACTTCGCCCCATCAATTCAAGTATCAATATCCAAACTGGAATATTCGTCAAATCTTTTGTCTGCCATTTTGCAATAGCCTGTTGAGTAGTTTGGCATGATATTATTTTTTCAAGAATCTCTGTCACGTCCTTACAAGATTCAGAATTGAAATACCAAGTTTGGTTTTTAACAGAATGTTCGTTTTCGAACTATTTACTTACATCTACTGGTGACTAGAGGAAGTATTGTATTCCACCCAAAAATGAAGATTTTGAAGAAAATAGCCCCACCATAAACTACACTTTACATCAAAAATTTTTCGAAAATTTTTATTTTCTTGATAATGGCTACAACGATTTTGATTAAAATGTCATATGTTTGAGATATTTTTATGACAAATGAAATGTATATTTTGAATTTTCTGGCTATAGCCCCTGTAGTCGTATTTACTCTGGACGACTTTTGAATAACTCGTAAATCGTAACAGATAGACAAAATCTCACTAAAATACACAATTTACATATGAATAAATTTTCTTGTAGGTTGAACCATTTCGGAGATATTCATTGTTATGTGTGTGAGTTTCGGAAAACAAAACTTTCGTGAAATGGAACATCGTTGTTGATTTTTTTGTATGTTAAGCGTGCAAAGAGAAGGGAATCTCAAAACTTTAAAAGTTTTGACTATCGCTCATTGTCTACTGTATTCTAATATTCCCCTTGTACGTACAAGGAAATAAGCAATAAGATAATTTGTACAAATGTTTATTTCAACTAACACGAAGAAGATATAGGAATAAGAGTTTGTAAGAATGGTTAGTACAAGAGTAGAGAAAGTCATGTGAATATGTCGCCATGTATTTTTTAAAAAATGGTGTACCGTTTGAAGCATGCGGTTTGCTTATTGGGCCAATAGAAGATATTTCGTTGGGAGAAGAAAGTGTTGAAAAGAGTTGGTTGGTGGGTGGGTGGTGGGTCGGCCTGTCGGCGCCAAGCAGTGAATAAAGGGAGACAGACAGACATACACGTGATGGGTCTGTAGGACGCGATGATGAACGAGGCAGGGTCGTACTCTACTCATATTGATCCAAATTTGGCGTGCCACGGGAGGCAGCCCTCTCCTGCCCAGGTAGATGCTATCTGTACGTCCGGCTCAGGAATTTCCTCGAGCGAGCGAGGGAGCGAGCGAACGTGGGGTGTATATACTACCATCTGATCATCCTGCAGCTAGCCTCAACCACCCTATACACTTGCACTGATTAATGTCCTCAAATAATCAGTATAAATAAAAATTAACCCTAACACAATATTTGTACAAATTATCTTATTGCTTATTTCCCTGTAGGTGCAAGGGGAATGTTAGAATACAGTAGGCTTTGTGCGATAGTCAAATGTTTGATATTCTGTTGTCTTTGCGCACTTAACATATAAAAAAAATGAACAACGATGATGCATTTCACAAAAGTTCTAAGTTTTCCGAAACTCACACACATAACAAGGAATATCTCCGAAATGGTTCACTCTACAAGAAAATTTATTGAGACATAAATTGTGTATTTTAGCGAGATCTACATATTTTGTATAGTATGATTTTGTCTATCTCTAACGGTTTACCGGTTATGCAAAAGTCGTCCAGAGTAAATACGACTACAGGGGCTATAGCCAGAAAATTTAAGATATACATTTCATTTGTCATAAAAATATCTCAAACATATGACATTTTAATCAAAATCGTTTGATCCATTTTCAAGAAAATCCAAATTTTCGAAAAATTTTCCAAGTAAAGGGTAGTGTAGGGTGGGGCTATTTTCTTCAAAATCTTCGTGTCGTATCCTTGAAAGACATTAAACTTAAATACCGACTTTGGTTTTAAACCTAATTTTTGTTTTTGAGTTATGCTGTCCACAGACTGACAGACTGACACACAGACACACACACGGACCTTTTTCTAAAAATGCTTTTTTTGGATTCAGGGGGCCTCAAAACATATATTTCCGGTGAAATCTCAACATCGAATTTTTGGGTGGAATGCAACACTTCCCCTACTTACGAGTAGAGAAAGTAAAAAATATATAATTCTTAATGTAAATAGTAGTTTGTGTTAGGGGTTTTGTAGAGACTTTTCGTGTCGTATGCTTCAAAGTTGGTGAGATTAATAAATTATCTTAACAAAGCTAGAAGAGGTGGGCGCATAGCCCAGTCAATAGAGCTCCTGTGTGTCTGGTTCGATTCTCGGAGTGAGAATTTTTCTTTAGCTCAGAGTGTCGATGTATAGTCGACTCCAAATATTTTCCGATGGACTAGATGGCGTAGGGGAAAGAGACGAAATTTGTTCTTATGAATTACTTGCGCCTGGTCCGTCCAGCCCAGCGATGGCTTCACCAGCGATTATTTACTTTTGTGTGTTTTTCTCTGATGTGTGCTTAGCTGGGAGGAAACAATAACCTAAACAATTTATTTTATTTTATTAAACAAAATATCAGCACATTCTTTTCTGTACGTATTTAAACGAACATTGATTTTTGTGGTAGCATTAACGTCGTTTAAGAAATATGGTTAAACAGTATTGCATATTATGTATTTCTCGTTAGTGATAATAATAGCAATAATAATAATAATAATAATAATAATAATAATAATAATAATAATAATAATAATAATAATAATAATAATAATAATAATAATAATAATAATAATAATAATTAATAATAATAATAATAATAATAATAATAATAATAATAATAATAATAATAATAATAATAATAATAATAATAATAATAATAATAATAATAATAATAATAATAATAATAATGCGATTATTTAAAATAAATATAAGGAGATATGTTGCCTTGCCAGCGCAGCTAGGAACACGTGACTCCGAAAACATTTGAAGCCGACTGTACAAATGAGAGTGTGAATTTAATGTACAGCTGAAATACGCAAATTCCGCTGTAGGTATAAGAGTTAGCGCCGTTATCACCTATAGGCAGTATGCCCCCTAGGAAAGGCCTCCAATAAGTCCTTTTATGTTAAAGATGGAACATAAAAAAGTTATAACATGGCTCGTTAAATGTTACTGCGCACTGTATTTTTCATGTTCCGAGACCTCAAAGCAATCCAAAGAAAACCGTCGATGTTTGTATTTTCATCTTTGCGTCGCCCTAATTATTCTAGGATATTTAACAACACACAAAGGTTTTTGCTTCTTCTCAGAAAATAATATCACAAAAGGTTTTCATCTTCTCGATATAAGCCACGGCAAATTGAAAAACATATGACGTCATTGCTACGATCTTCAATGCTCGACAAGCTGTTTATAATGGCAGAATTGCTGACGTTTCAGACAGTTGAAGGTAACGAAGCGCTTTTAATGATATATGATAGTAAAAGGTATAAAGTATGCCCTCATTATAAAATTGTAATATGATTGCCCCTGTAGTCTGATAATTAGGGTGCTCTAGAAGTACCTGACCCAACCAGGAAGGTATAAAAATTTTGGGAAAAACATCTTTATTTTTTACTTTCTGGACTACGTATAGTAAGTAGAGGAAGCATTGTTTTCCACCAAAAAATTCGATGTCCAGATTTCACCGCAAAAATGCATGCTTTGAGGCCCCCTCAGTCCAAAAAAAAAAAAGCATTTTTAGAAAAAGGTCCGTGTGTGCGTGTCTGGACAGTATAACTCAAAAACGAAAAGTAGTTAAAAACCAAAGTTGGTATTTAAGTTTAATGTCTTTCTAGGATGCAACACGAAGATTTTGAAGAAAATAGCCCCACCCTAAACTACCCTTTACATGAAAAACTTTTCGAAAATTTTGATTTTGTTCAAAATAGCTCTAACGATTTTGATTAAAATGCCATATGTTTGAGATATTTTGATGACAAATGAAATGTATATCTTGAATTTTTTGGCTATAGCCCCTGTAGTCGTATTTACTCTGGACGACTTTTGCATAACTGGTAAACCGTTAGAGATAGACCAAATCATACTATACAAAAAATGTAGGTGCTGCTAAAATACACAATATATGTCTCAATAAATTTTCTTGTAGGGTGAACCATTTCGGAGATATTCCTTGTTAAGTGTGTGAGTCTCGGAAAACTTAGAAGTTTCGTGAAATAGATCATCGTTGTTCATTTTTTTATATGTTAAGTGTGCAAAGACAACAGAATCTAAGAGCTTTAAAGCATTTGACTATCGCTCAAAGCCTACTCTATTCCTATATTCCCCTTGTACCTACAAGAAAATAAGCAAGAAGATATTTCTATAAATGTTTATCTCTACTAATATGTAGAAGATATAGGAATAAGAGTTTGTAAGAATGGTTAGTACAAGAGTAGAGAAAGAGTATGGGATATGAATACGTAAATATGCTATTGATGTATGGAGAAGCAAGAGCCAGTGCACAAGTAACTGGGCACGTATTACTAGCAATCATCCGCTCGTTCAACTGAACTACCTAGTAATTTCAGAGATAAACATTCATTTTAACTTGTATTCATTGCTCCAAGTATACACTTGGCAAACATCTGTCTAATCTGACTCACATGGGATATTAACGTGGTCTTTGTAACACTTCTTCAAATACAGCACATTTCCTAGAATTGCACGTAAAGAGAACAAGTTCCTTTGAGAATGTTGTTTAAACCTCACAACAAACAAAAGAAACGTGGCTACGCTGCTTTAATCTAGAAATTAAAAGACAATGCACACGTTACTAACAGGAAAAGATAATTGTGGAATTGTGTGGGAGAATTCTCGCCTCGTTGATGCTATCTACTCTACGTGGGCAGCGAACCTGAAATGCATGAAACATGAGGGAACTTGAAGACTGGATAAACTGGCATTGGATTATATGAATTAAAACCTTTTTCGTGCACTCATATGATTTTCTCTAGTACAAACTATTATTTTAAATGCTTAATCTTATATATGATTCATGTTAATAAAAAATAAACGTTTGTAGATATGGTTTTATTACATATTTCCTTATAGGTACAATGGGAATAGGGGAATACAGCAGGCTTAAATGATAGTAAAAACTTGTAAGAGCTCGTTGCCTTTAAATTCCGTCCTCTTTGCATGGCGAGAGTATAAGAAAACGAGTACCCACTTCAAAGTTCAAACAAATAAGGAATACCTCGGAAATGGTTATCTCCACAAAAAATATATATGAATTGTGTAGTTTAACGAGATCAACATTTTTATAGTAAGATTTGGTCTGGAGGCGGCGTTTAGACCGTTCGCCTACCACCTAGGCGGCCCGGGTTCGATCCCAGGGGACCCGCGGTGGACAAAGCGGTGTCTGGGCGGGTTTTCTCCGGGTTCCCCCGCCGCTCATTCCACCAATTGCTCCATAGTTAGCGGGTGGTTGTGGACTAGCCTGTATTATTAGTTTGGATTTTTCCAAGCGCCAACAAGTGGTGTCGCTATTCAGTTGTTTCTCGGAACAGTAACATTGTGACAGTTTGGTTAATGAAGTTTCTTGTGTTACAGAGGAATGCAGCGTGGATCGCTGCAGTAAGGTGCCCTGTCAACATGGCGGAAAATGTCTTACATCTGGAGAGACAGCTGTTTGCCTCTGTCCATTGGGCTTCGCTGGAGACCTCTGTGAGACACGAGTAGACCTACAGGTGAGTACAAGCTCAAAGTATTGTATTCCACCGAAAAATTCGATGTCGAGAAAAACAAAAAAACAAAAAAAAACATTTTTAGAAAAAACTTCGGTGTGTCTGTCTGTCAGACTATGACAGCATAACTCAAAAACAAAAAGCAGTTTAAAAACCGAAGTTGGTATTTAAATTTAATGTCTTTCAAGGATGCGACACGAAGATTTTGAAGAAAATAGCCTCACCCTAGACTACCTTTTACAGGAAAAATTTTTCGAAAATTTTTATTTTCTTGAAAATGGCTTAAACGATTTTGGTTAAAATGTCATATGTTAGAGATATTTTGATGACAAATGAAATGTATATCTTGAATTTTCTGGCTGTAGCCCCTGTAGTCGTATTTACTCTGGGCGACTTTTGCATAACTCGTAAACCGTTAGAGATAAACCAAATCATACTATACAAAAAATGTAGATCTTGCTAAAATACATAATTTATGTCTGAATACATTTTCTTGTAGGGTGAACCATTTCGGAGATATTCCTCGTTATGTGTGTGAGTGTCGGAAAACAAAACTTTGGTGAAATGGAACATTGTTGTTCATTTTTTTATATGTTAAGCGTGCAATGAGAACGGAATCTCAAAGCTTTACAAGATTTGACTATCGCTCAAAGCCAACACATCAGATTTGTTGATAAAATTTGTCCCACATTCCTCCTTAACCTCAAAATTCGGAGCCATATAAACCATTCCTTTTACTTAAGATGCATAACTATGAATAACCAAAATCATGGAAAGCAAAAGGTGGACTCTGTTGATGTGTTACGTTCCAACCAAGGGAATATTATGGACCAATCGGCCTGAAAGCTTCTTTGCAAATTTCCAAACGCCGTCTGCAGAAAGGAACGTAGCTGTTTGGTCCAACATTCGAAGTTAGCGCAATGGATTGTGTAGCTGGTTGCTGTCAAAGTCCTCTGTGGAAGGTGCCTATCTTTTTGGATATCCATCAAACGTTCTAAATTTTTCTTTGGCACTCACATGACTTTCTCTACTCTTGTACTAACCATTCTTACAAACTCTTATTCCTATATCTTCTTCATGTTAGTTGAGATAAACATTTGTAGACATCTTACTGCTAATTTTCTTGTAGGTACAAGGGGAATATGGGAATACAGTAGGCTTTAAGGGATAGTCAAATCTAAAGCTTTGAGATTCCGTTTTCTTTGCACGGGTAATATATCAAAAATTAAAAACGAATGTTTAAGTATCCCAAAACTCCCACAAATAACAAGGAATATCTCCGCAATGGTTCACTCTACAGCAAATTTATATCAATGTAAAGTGTGTGTTTTAGCAAAGATGTGTTCTATATCTTACAGTTTAGTACTTATGTAGTTATGCTATAGACAGAAAATTCAAGATATACATTTCATTTGCCATAAAAATATCTTAATCAAATCAAAATCGTTAACCATTTTTCTGAAAATTAAATTTTTCGAGTTTTCCATGTAAAGGGTAGTTTAAGGTGCAGAATTTTTCTTCAAAATCTTCGTGTGGCATTCTTAAAAGATATTGAACTTAAATATCAATTTTAGTTTCTAACCGACATTTCTTTTTGAGTTATTCTGTTGACAGACGGACCTATAAGTTCAGGGATTCAGAGGGCCTCAAAACATATATTTCCGGTGAAAGCTCGGCGTCGAATACAATACTTGTCCTAGTTACTATACGTAATAGAGAGGGTAATATGTGGAGAAACAGTTCTAGCCGTTATTCTTGCCAGCAGCTGTCTATGTCCAAGCGCTGTGATTCATGCAAGATGGTGCTCGCCCACACATTGTCGGACGTTTGCTGTTCCTTATCATGTCGCGTGGGCGTTATGAAAGGAATCACGTCGCAAAAGGTGGGCGTCTCATAGCGCAGAATTAATCCAGTTTTCTGTATGAGAGAATTCTTAAACCAGAAATGTATCTCTTCTACCAGAAAACAGAATATAGATCACAATCTACATAGTGGAGATGTGCTTTGGGCATTATTATTATTATTATTATTATTATTATTATTATTATTATTATTATTATTATTATTATTATTATTATTATTATTATTATTATTATTATTATTATTATTATTATTATTATTATTATTATTATTATTATTATTATTATTATTATTATTATTATTATTACTATATTACTATATTACTATATTACTAATGACCCAGTGAACTTCGTAGCTCCTAAAATTGATTTAATTGTAACTCTTTGTAAGCGATAAAATAAAATAGGATCATTGTCTATCGCTCGACGGTCATCAGTGCAGTTTGCACGTGGCCGTGCATTTGACTAACTTCGCCAGCTCGTCCTTTCCTTGGCATTCTAATGAACACTGTAAAATCACGCGGAATTGTTTTCACAGTCACTCAAATTTGTTGAATTTAGCTTATAGTGTTCAAATCCTCAAACTAATTCTTCGTGTTTGGTTAAATGATTTTGTGGTTATGTCTAAGCCTGCCCTAATTCCTCGAGTCATTTTAAAAGAAAATCTAATGGCATCTTTTGTTTAATTCTAAGACTGCAAAGACAATTTACCTTCATAGAATCGCGGATCAAAATGAATGTTCGCAAACTATAATTAAATTTGATTTATCCAAATCTACTGTCAGAAACCATTACCTTTTTTATGAAAAAAGAAACAATTTTAAATGTAATAGGTACACTTGTCAAACGATAGGTTCGCCACAATCGCAGAATTATTTCGAGTTTTTTGATTTTTCAGCTGTTCCTTTGGTTTTTTCATAAAAAAACTCGAAAATGGCTATATAATTATTATAATTACGGAGGATACAGATTATGCGTCATATATGCTCAGAAAACTAGCAGAAGAGCACAAGATATAGGGATTGGAAATAAATTTCAATAAAACTGAATATGTATAAATGAGTGCAAAATATGTTAATATAAACAGAATAGTTAATAACAGTGTGGAAGTTCTTACTATCGCGAAATGGAACGAGCCCACCACTGTACGTGTTGTATCCAAATAGCCTTCATTACTCGGTAAGAGAATATGGGGTGAGTAAGGCAAGTTCAATCGCTGTCCTCTCGTGCCCATGGCTGGTCTAACGCTACTAATAGTGTAGAAGTCATCCTTCCAAATACATGTAATGCGAATTATTAAGGACTATCTCGGCACTAAGACGGTCCGCGCGGAGAAGAAAGCGTCGACAGCCAGGTGTTTGGCGTCCGCGAGGCAAACGCTGTTAAAAGCGTGGCGACTAAATCTGACAGCAACAAATATACATCCTGTAGACTCAGCTAGTGGTTTTGAACATCTGACAAACGTGCCCAGCCACCGTCAAGCGGTCAACGAAGCGATTAAAGTTCATGTCCGTATTTACTGCAGACCAGACCAGACCAGACCACCGTTTGCTAATAGCGAGGTGCACCAGAAACGTTCGGTTGAAAGTACTTGGTTCGAATGATCAGCGCATCACCGTGAAGACCACCATATGATGCTCTTCCGTGTAAAATTACTGTCTAGTCGATCAATACGTCTGTGGCCTGCATTCGAGAGACCCAGGTTCAATTCCATCCTCACTTTGGCCTTTTTAGTGATTAGACCGCGGATTTTTACTTTCTCTCCTGTAGGGAAGTATTGTATTCCACCTAAAAATTTGATGTCGAGATTTCACCAGAAATATATGTTTTGAGACCCCTGAATCCAAAAAAAAAAAAAAAGCATTTTTAGAAAAATGTGTGTATCTCAGCCTGTGGGCAGCATAACTCAAAACCGAAAAGTCGGTTAAAACCTATGTTAGTATTTAAGTTTAACGTCTTTCTGGGATGCGACACGAACATTTTGAAGAAAATTCCTCCACCCTAAACTACCCTTTACATGTAAAATTTTTCGAAAATTTTGATTTTGTTGAAAATGGGTAACGATTTTGATTAAAATGTCATATGTTTGAGATATTTTTATGACAAATGAAATGTATATCTTGAATTTTCTGGCTATAGCCCCTGTAGGCGTATCTACTCTGGACGACTTTTGCACAACTGGTAAACCGTTAGACATAGACCAAATCATACTATACAAAAAATGTAGATCTTACTAAAATACACAATTTATGTATCAATAAATTTTCTTGTATTGTGAACCATTTCAGAGATATTCCTTATTGTGTGTGTGAGTTTCGGAAAACTTAAAACTTTCATGAAATGGAACATCGTTGTTCATTTCTTTATATGTTAAGCTTTCAAAGAGAACGGGATCTCAAAGCTTTCAAACATTTGACTATCGCACAGAGCCTAGTGTATTCTAATATTCCCTTGTACCTACAAGGAAATAAGCAATAAGATAATTTGTACAAATGTTTGTCTCAACTACCACGAAGAAGATATAGGAATAAGGGTTTGTAAGAATGGTTAGTACAAGAGTAGAGAAAGTCATGTGAGTGCAACACATCAGATTTCTATCTCTCTATTTATTTTACGTCACTGTAGTCATGTCGTGACGGATCTAATACGATTTACCTCTCAAATCGGTGCGTTGGTCTTCAAAGTATCATTTGTATATCATATTTTGCTTCGTCGTGAGTATATGGAGAGAGTTGTGTAGGGCGAATGTACCTCGCCTCTGTGACCAACAGATGGCATTAGTGTACTACCTCCTTCCATTATCTGTAGATAGATGGCATAGCATTTGGTATTACCATCTATTTTCATTTTTGTTAGAGGGACGTTCGAAAACGATTTGGTATAATAGTTTTATACTTTATTTATTGATGAAAACAATTCAGTGTAGATGGGATGTGTCAATACACTCCCCACCAACGTCAGTTCATTGCTGCCACCTTCCTGGCAACTTGATTACTGCGTCACGGAACCATTGTTTGGGGGTACTACACATCCACTCGTGGAAAGTTGCTTTTGTGTGAATCGTGATTAAAGAGCATCAAAATAATAGGCTGTACTTTTTACACATTTTCACGATTAAAATAGAAGACGCGAGCTTCCACAGGTATATAATGCGCCACACTGTATTCTGAAGACCTAGAAGCTGAGAACTTCTGCTTGTGACCCCGGCGGGTGAGGAGGTGCTTTGTTAGCGCGCACGAGAAACAAGCACGTGTAACGGTTTGACGGGATCATTGTAGAGGATACAACTGCCATAATTGGCGGGAAAGGCGTGTTCAAATAACAAGTGACTGAGTGAAGTGCTTCATTAAGGCTGGATTGATATAGTGTTTCTTCTTGTTATATACAGTGAGTTACCGTGTAGGCCCAGGAGGATTTCCAAGTGAGGTGTTCACACGAGTGTTGTACATAGTGATTATTAATGTACAGCGTCATGTTAAACCAGTGTAAATAACCCCCTTCGTTTTCCTCGTATACATAACATCTTCTTTAGTGAATTAGTGTTTTAGCTTATGTGCAGTAATAGTGACACAGTATTTAGTGTTAGTTTTAACGAATATTGCGTGGGGCACGCTTAGCGTACCCCAGCGCATCAGTGAAAGTGAAATATGGCATCAGCCGCAGAGAGCGGCGCCCAAGCGCCCATACTTATAGACTCCGCCACCTCAGCCGCGGTGGCGCTAGTACAGCTCTCTACATCTACATTGACCGACGACCTGAACCAGCAGCAAATGATCCTGGAGGAAGAGCGTAAGGCGCGAACCGTCGAAAAGCTCAGAAGGGAAGTGGAGGACATACAGACTGAAATCACTTACTACACAAATATACTGGCCAACCTGGACGCGGACTCGACACAGTTCAACAAAGTTACACAGGACCTCGCGTTCTGTTACAAGGACTATGCCATGAAGAAGAGAGAACTTGTCAGACACAGTGAGGGGTGGAAAACTGCAGCACCGAAGAAAAAACGCACAAGAGACAGCGGCCGGGAAAGTGATTCCGACAGCGAACGTCCCGGCCAGCAATCCACCAACAAGAGACTACTAAGGCAGTCCACACCGCCTTACCCCCTCACTCTTCGCAACACCTTCGCACCACTACAAGTAACAGAACGCAATGAGACGGAGTACCCGGCACTGCCCACCACCACACAGAACCCTTTCCCACAACTCCATAAACCAAAACCCCCACAGCACCAGAAGACACCAACAAAAACCCGCCCCACTCCCCTCCCACATACAGCAATGCCAAGTACATCATCAACAACAACAACAACAACGACACCCACCACACAAACAGCTGAGAACCAAAAACCACCCAGAATAGTCATCCCGGACGTCCGCCAGGCTGTCAAGGTCCTCCAGACCCTGAAGAGCTCACTTCCCAACGGCTCCTACAAGCTCCAGACTACGAGGGACTGCCTAAAACTCTTCCTCCAGAGGAAACAGGACGCCACCCCTACCATGCAGCTCCTGACAAACGCTGGTGTGGAGAACTTCAGCTTCACACCCAGAAGCGACCAACCTCTAAGATACGTCATAAAACGCCTACCAGCAGACCTACAGGTTGACTTTATCAAGGAGGACTTGGAGCTGAAGGGCTACACCGGCGTACAAGTCCGACAAATGGTGTCCCGCGGCAGGCCTCTACCAAACTTCCAGGTAAGCTTATCTAGAACCACGGACAACCAAAAGCTTTTACAGGAAAGAGAGGTGTGCCACATGATGGTCACCGCGGAGGTCCTTAAAACTTCCCAAAACATCACACAGTGCTATAATTGCCAGCAGTTAGGACATACGTTCAAAATGTGCAACATGACCTCCCGGTGCGTCCTTTGCGGTGACCTCCACCGCCTAGCTGACTGCCCAAGAAAGGCCAAACAGGACGTCATACCCCACTGTGCCAACTGTGGGGAGGCGCATCCTGCCAGCTATAGGGGGTGTGAGACCTTTAAGATGGAACGTCACCGCCGCCAACTGGCAGCCGCAGCCAGGAACTCTCCTGGTACTCAACCAGGGCCACGCCCCATCCTCTACCCGGCCCTGGTCAGAAGCGACAACTCCTTTGCAGGAGTCGCCGGAGGGCAAAATGCACCTGTGCAACCGCAAAATGGTCCCCCTCCACAACCCCAGCCCTCACAGGCGCCCACCAGCGACCTAGGAGGTTTAAAAGAGATTTTCAGCCTGTTCAAGGACTTAAACCTCCCGGCGCTATTAACAAAGTTGCGGCCCATAATCGCAAGATTAAAAAGCTGCAACAGTACCATGGATAAGCTGGAAACCATCATATGTTTAATAACCACTCTCTTCGAGTAAATGGCACCTTCAAGGGGAGGCATAACTTTAACTCGCGCACTCCTGTGGAATGCAGATGGCATCCACAGGAAGCAACACGAACTTGAAAATTACCTGCGGCGTAACAAAATTGATATCGCATTCATTTGCGAAACAAAATTACAACAAGAGCACACTTTTAAGCTCCAAGGGTATCAAATCTTTCGGAACGACAGAATTGGCAGACAGGGGGGAGGGACTGCTATCTTGCTCAGAAATACAATTGCTCATACTTCTGTTACGCTACCTGCAATGGCAGCGTTAGAGTGCACAGCACTTAAAATACTTGTAAATAATCAAACGGTGATGCTGGTAGCGCTTTATCGGCCCCCTAACTCCCCAGATTTCATACGTGACCTCGAACAAATCCTCGCTTTAGAGGAGCACGTTATAATTGCAGGAGATTTCAATGCCCGGCACCCCTGGTGGGTTTTCTCGCCGAGCAAACGCGGCTGGAAATCTCCTGGTTGAACTCATAACGGATAATGACGACATAGAGGTACATCTTCCCCCAGATCCTACATTTTAGCACAGATCAGGGCACTTTGACCCCGAAATTTTGGACTTCGTATTAACAAAAAATGCGACACCTTTAATTAACTTTACAGTGTACCACAGCCTGGACTCCGACCATCTTCCTGTGCATTTCGACATACAGGGTTTTATTTCAGTCGGTGCCTCTGGCCCTCAAAGGAGGGCTGAGATCGACTGGAATAAGTTCACCATCGAAATGCACGGAATGGCGCAACCCAGACTGTCATACTATAGCGAGGCAGACATAGATGTCGCCATTGAAAACTTTACTGCCTCGCAGTCACAGCCAAGAGAAGCGCTACCACATACACCACAAGACCACCCGGTTTTTGCACGTACCCCGAGGTAGAGCAACTCATTGCGCGGAGACGACGCTTGACAAGACTGTGGCGGTACACCCGTCAGCCTGAATATAAAGTGCTAGCAAAATGGCTACGCAACATCATTCGCCACCAAATTAGACTTAATAAAATTGAACAGTGGGAAAACAAAATGCTGAGTACCACCCATTCGGACTCTTCTTTGTGGAAATTATTAAAGGCATTTAAGGTCTCCACGAGCGTCAACTCCGCAACTGAGGCGCTGCACACTCATGGCGGCCTGCACTTCTCCGAGGAGGAGAAAGCCGAGGTCTTCGCTGACTGTCTCGAAGACAGATTCAGCGAGAACCCAGTTACCAACCGTGACTTAGAACGGGAGGTACAGACATGGGTACAAACTTGGGTGGCGCAGAAGCAAGAGCAACAGCTACCCCTAATAACACCGCAGGAAGTTTTCAAGCTCATTAGGAAATTGCCTAATGGGAAAGCTGCCGGTCCAGACAAAGTGACTAATGAGGAACTTAAGCATCTCCCGAGAAAAGCCCTGGTGCAACTGACCAAAATATTTAACGCCTGTTTGCAGCAAGGCTATTTCCCCTCTACTTGGAAACGAGCCAAGGTGATCATGCTTCCAAAGCAAGGGAAAAGCACCAGACAACCGCAAAATTACCGCCCCATTAGTCTCCTGTCTACTATTGGTAAATTGCTCGAAAAACTTATACTTTCTCGACTCCAAAAACATGTTTCGGAATCTCATGAACTTTCAAATTCACAGTGTGGCTTTCGAAAAGGACATTCTACTGACTTACAGCTTCTCAGAATAACAGATGACATAACAGAGCAATTTAACAACGGGGCTTCAACGTTGGCGCTATTTCTGGACGTAGAAGCCGCATTTGACCGGTGCTGGCACAATGGCCTTATCTATAAACTGCACCAAAATTTCCCGGCACTTCAAAATTATCTACACTTGCTGCACAATTTTTTAGAAAAACGGAAGTTCTACGTCCAAGTGGGCCGCTCCTCCTCTCGGGAGCGAATGATGCGGGCTGGCGTCCCACAAGGGGCAATAATGTCCCCCTTCCTGTACATACTGTTTACAAACGACTTCCCAGTGGACGCCAGATGCAAGGTCGCCATGTACGCCGACGACACTGCAATATACAACCACCATAGAAATCCACGTTTCGGTCTTGCAGAAATGCAACGCTATGTCAACAACTTCCTCTCATGGCAACATGATTGGAAAATCAAAATTAACCCCGACAAATGCCAGCTGATTCATTTTTCTAAGCGGCATCACACTTTGGCAATGGACCTAACGGTCGGTGGTCAGGTATTGCACTGCCGTCGGCAAGTTAAATACCTAGGGGTTACCTTGGACCGCACAATGTGCTGGTCCACCCACATAAAAAATAGCGCCAACAAAGGCAGACAGCGGCTAAAGTTATGCGCCCCCATCTTCCGCAGCAAACAGCTGCAACTGAAGTCCAAACTCATCCTGTACAAAGCTTTTATCCTGTCAGTGGTTCTATATGCGTGTGTGGCATGGGCAAACGCCTCAAAAACCGCCCTGAAACAGATCCAAACCCTCCAAAACCTCTCCCTCCGAAAAATCCTCTCTGCTCCTCTCTTAACCACCAACCAAACCCTACACCTGAAAACCCAGATCCCCTCCATCCCTGAGGCAATAACCAAAAGAGCTTCCGCGGCATGGGCGCGCATCAGAAACCACCACAATTACGTCATTGCCAATATCGGCAAAGGTGAGCCGAAGCATCGAAAACATGCACGAATCAAAATGTTTTAGACGTCGCTTGGCTCACCGACTGATGTGCGTCCATGCAAACACGGGCCCCAGGCCGCACACAAGCTACCTCAGAGGCCTGCACCCCAGGGAACCAGTCAGGAGCTGCAACCTGCCCGCCCAGGAAAACCGCGGAAATGTATATAAAGCGAGTGTAAATAGCGTCTGTAAATAGTGTTTTTATGTGCGTGTGTGTGTGTCTGTGTGTGCGTGAGGACATGTCTCACGATATGCCAGAGTGAATGCGGGAGTGCATGTGTGTAAATAAAGTGTATATATGTATATAAAGAAAAAAAAACTAGAAACAAAACCCAAAGACAATACAACAGGGAACTGTTCTCGGTGGCCCAAGGACGGCCACTGTATGGGTTTCCTGGAAAACCCGTTGTATATAAAATGTAAAAACAAAACAAAAATTGTAAATAAATGTAAATGTAAGTCTGTTAGCTGGGCCTGCTGTACCAGCACCAGACAAAATTGAAATAAACAAATCTGAATCTGCTTTTGTGTGTTTTTATTACCTTGGGTGTTATCTTTTGAGGTATGAGGCAGTGATTCGTCACCACTTTCAGGATCTTCATTCTCTATTTGCAGAAGTCGATAACACGGCTCTCCTTATAGGCCTGTGTCAAGTCTCAATGTACACTTGCCTCTTTCACTCTTTTTTTGAGTACATCTTTCCACGATTGTCACCTTCCGTATTGTTCATGGCTTTTTCTACTTAGCAACAAACAAGCGCTGTTCTTTCACTATACTCTCTCTTCACAACTGCCATCTAGTGTCTGGGAGGTGTACTAGCATCATCGTCCTGCTAGATGCGCAGTAGACTCCCGTGCTAGTGACGTCACCTGGTGTAGCGGGCCAGCGCTTGCTCTGATTGAAATGACAGTGTTTATGAGAACTAGTTATAGTATAGCTCGTTTTAGAACACTGAAATATTTAAATGACAGTGTTTATGAGGACTAGTGATAGTATAGCTCGTTTTAGAACACTGAAATATTTAAATAACAGTGTTTATAAGGACTAGTGATAGTATAGCTCGTTTCAGAACACTGAAATATTTAAATGACAGTGTTTATGAGGCCTAACCTAACCTCTATGTACTTCTAAGCCCTAGGTCGTTAGCATTTTTACACCCTTAAACTTAAGAATACTTTAATTAGTACAGATATAAAACATAACCAAACCTCCCTGTTGATTTTTAGCACCTCAGTAGTTTCCTCTTGCTTGTTTATATTGCATACGTTATAATTTAAAATAATTTACACTGCAATTATTCCAATTTTCGTTGTGTTGAACATCGAAGATATACAGAGAGATAAACAGAGTAGGCCGTGCTCAACCCATAGTAATCGTACTGGCTAACTTATACGAGTGTGTTGATTCTGAAATCGAAAAAAATTGGAAAAATAGGTTGTACTTCTCTCATACATGAAAATCTAAGGAGAGATACGAAATATGTTATAGTGGCATTTCACACTTCATTCAATTACTAATTTTCTCCCAAAAAAGTGTGTTTTAAGTGTTTCAACAAATCCTCGACTATGTCTCGTCCTTTGAAACTTTTCCTCGGTCCAGTAAAAATCATTTACAATCCTTATATCGCAATATACTATTTTTACTTTCTCTATTGTATATAGCAAGTAGAAGTATTGTATTTGACCCAAAATTTCATATTAAGTTTACACCGGAAACATGCTTTGGCGCCGTCTTCCGGAAGCCAAATTCCATGCCTCCCTGTTTCTCCATTGTTGTGGGTCCAAATTTATTGATGTTAAAGTTGCTTGTACATCATCCATCCAAGTTGTCATCGGATGTCCCCTTTTTCTTCTAGTATACATTCCAGTATTTACTTTGGCAGTCGTTTTTCTGGCATTCTTTTAACGTGCCCATACTGTAGTCTTTTTTCTCTAATATCCAAAATATGTTTCCTCTTTTACTCTCATAATTGCCTTTATTTTCTGTTTTTATACCTCTGCACCATATGTAAGGATACTTTGGATTATTGTTTTATAAATCTATAATTTCCTACTCTTTGTGATATTTTTTCCCACCAAATACGATAGAATTTAATGCGTTTATTGCCTTCTTTGGGAAATTCTGTGTTTAATTTCTGTTATAATTCTGCCTGATCGATCTATTTTTGTTCCTAAATACCTGAACTCATTGCTCAATTCTATTTCTTTTGAGGCCATCTAAATCCAAGAAAGCATTTTTAGAACGAGGTCTGTGTGTGTGTGTGTGTGTGTGTGTGTGTGTGTGTGTGTGTGTGTGTGTGTGTGTGTGTGTGTGTGTGTGTGTGTGTGTGTGTTTTTCTGTGGGCAGCATAAATCAAAAAAGAAAAGTCGGTTAAAAACCAAAGTTTACTATTTAAGTTTAATATCTTTTTTAATACGACACGAAGATTCTGAAAAAAAAATCCTCCGCCCTAAACTACCCTTTACATGGAAAACGTTTGGAAAATTTGGATTTTCTCAAAAGTGGCTCTAACGATTTTGATAAAAATGTCATACGTTTGAGATATTTTATGGCAAAATAAATGCATAGTTTGAATTTTCTGGCTATAGCCATGTAGTCTTGTTTACTCTGGATGACTTTTGCATAACTGTTAAAGCGTAAGAAGTAGACGAAATCTTAATTTTCAAAAAAAAATGTAGATCTAGTTATGTCTAAATGCATTTTTACCTTTTGGTCGTGTAAAGAGATTAAAATATTTGACTATCGCTCAAAGCCTACTGTATTCCCATATTCTCCTTGTACGGTTGAGACAAGGCGGGCCCACCCTGTTGGTGTTGCCGATCACGCCTCCCTTGGCAGGCAGGCAGGGAAAGTTGTAAGGTTGTAAAGCGCTTCTTCGCTCCTTGGCCTTCTGCAGCTGTTGCAGAGTTCAGATGCCTCATTCCGCCGCCGCTTATCGCCGTCCGCGTCGCTTTAAACTTAGGACGACAAACTAGTTTTTACACGCACACCATCATCTGCTAAGTACAGCACAAAAACTGTTGTGATCCACTCATATGAATTTCTCTACTCACTCCCTTACAAACTATTCCTGCAAAAACGTATGCTTTTAACTTAGATGTGATGCCTTTGGAATTCCGTTCTTTGCACGGAACTGTTACACTCAGTAACAGTTAATATTACTAAAATGTATTGCTTGACGTTCTTAAAGAGAGGAATGCGCAAAATTGAGAGCAACAGTGCTTTAAGGGACAGAACGTACTCCTCGCTAAAGTACACCTCAAAAACATACGACTCGTTTACTGAGAGCGAATTCCGGTTTCCGACCGATTTTACAAACTTTTTATTAGAGTATACATAGCAACGTAATTCAGTAAACGCCTCGGAAAACATGGACCTATCATATGAGTACACTAACAACGTCAGCTAAAAAGAAAATGGCGGATTGTTGTACTTAGAGCAGGGATTGGCTGCCAAAAATTAGGAAAAATTTAGACACGCCTCATCCATCATGGACCCGTACAGTCAAAACGGACATGTTATTAAATAAGAGTTTATTTGCTTTTTTGCGTGAACTACGCCTCGTGCATCTCAATTAATATGCATAACAGCTTTTGCCATTTAAGTAATAATATTAAAATGCCCAACAAATGATTAAAACTGTCTTAAAAGGCTAAATCAAGCACGCAAACTTGCGAGGTGGCAATGGCATAGCGCCAGGCATACAAGTCCTACTATTGGACGTGGTACGTGCTTTCAGGAAGTCTCGAAATAGCTGAATAGGATTGTGACGGGTCCTCTGCACTTAACCCCCAATGTCATAGGTTCGAGTCTCAGCGTTGTAAATATTTTTGTTATGCTCATCAAAACTTGGAAACCGAATTCACAATAATCTAATTGTGAAGTCTCTGAGGGTTTAGGACATTATAATTTAAATCGTTTTTGGTTGTCTGCATTTTTAATAGCGCAATAATTCATTGTGTGAAAAATTCAGTTTAACTTCCATGTTAAACTCTGACAATGTAATTTCCTTGCTTTCTGTGTTCAAATGTGTGTGAATGATCCTTATTTTAATTGCACCTACCTATAGGTGTGTTTAAACAACTACATAATTGTAGTTCACCAATAAAGAAACATCAAACAATGTCATAAAACATAAATAAAACAATTAAATGAATATAACAGTTTTCAGAATAATAGTTTTTAAATTGTGAGGATTGCACGGTAAAAAAAAAAAAATAATTAGTACCTGCAGGTGATTCGAACCACCTTCACAACAGACAGATTACTTCGGAGTCTTGCGCCCGTTCCAACTGAGCTACCTAGTAACGTGTGAGATAAACATTCCGTTTAAGATGTAATATTCGCTGGTTCCAGTGAACATTTGCAGAAGTGCAAACGTCAGCTGTCTAATTACGAATATATTAAAAAGCGATGTGATAACATCTATATTAGTACTAATTTCATCGAGTGTTTAGCATCCATGTTAAATACGCGAGTAGAACCTAGTAATGGGGTCGATGTTTTCATGTTGGACTATAAAATGCGGATTGCATAAAACTCGAGAATAAGGGGCAGCTGACTCACCTGGTATCTTCTTCGTGTTAGTTGAGATAAACATTTGTACAAATTATCTTATTGCTTATTCCCTTGTAGGTACAAGGGGAATATTAGAATACAGTAGGCTTTGTGCGATAGTCAACTATTTTAAAGCTTTCAAATTTTGTTCTCTTTGCACGATTAACATATAAATATTTAATAAACATATTTTCATTGCCAGGAAATTGGGAATCGAATTATGAACGTTGCATCATAATTAATTTTTATTAAATTAATTTATTGTGAAAACTTAAATGTTAATGGCTACTTCTATCTTAATGTATGTCCAAGATTATTGACAAAGATAACTCAACCAAACGAAACCCGAGTTTACTCGGGAAGCGAATAAAATTGTGTTTGCTAAAGGTACATAAGCCAGTTAAATGATCATGTAGTCAATAGTATTGCTGCAGAAGACTGTCACAGAATAGTGAGGGACTTGGGGGGGGGGCCGCGCCAACCACGTCCCATTCTAGACTACTGCACCCCACGCAAGACGCCCGCTGTGGGTAGAGCTAAGGGACGCGATGGTCAAGCATTTGTACCGTGGCGGAGTTTTTAGTTTACTTTTATACTTATGGATAAGAAGTAGAGAGAATAAAAATTAATGTCGGTGCAAAGCAAGCGAGCACTTGTCAGTAAAAGCTGCACTTGCTGTGTTGAATTTGAAGAAAGAGTAAAGATGGATCGATAGCACTGCTATGGGAGGAAGAGGCGTGTGAAGATTAAAGTATTCCATCGCGAGGAAGAACAAAAGAAGGCACAGCCGTAATGAGCCAGCTAGCTCTTGTTGATTATACAGCGAGCGACATCTGTGTGAAACAAGGCGTTTTGTTCTGGCGTCCCCAAGCTGAATTAAGCGAACGAACGTATTTAACTGGCAACCACATACACTTCCCTTCAGATATCATCAAATCATTGCTCTTCAGACCACGTGGTCCAAATAACCCGTGTTAGTATCACAAAGAGTATCTATGTGTTTATATAGGGCAGCAGTCACACAATTGGTCATCGCGATTGCACAAATGGTGACGTCAGGAAACACAAAACCGGCGTGCAAATAATGTATGGTTTGAAGGTCGCAGTAACTTCTCTAAGGCACATTTGCTTTTATACATGCTTAAAACATTCAAAGTAAATGTTTGAGACAGAATATTGACTAATAGAAAATTGTTCATGTAAATATTTTTGTAAGAGTGTGTAAATTTTTAATTCTTTTAATTTGGGTGTATCAGGGACTTATTTTTTTTAATAATACTCAAAATAGACAATGTCTTCTCGTCACTTTGAGTTCAACCAATGAGAACTGTTGCGCGGATGAATACACAAGAATGGCGGTGTTGCGTCATAGAGACGCCAAAGGACTAGTTTATTATTAGCGTCTGTGAACTCAAAGTGGGAGGTCGTATAATTGCTGGTGGTGTGTGAACATGTAAATTACACCCAAACTTTTAACCAGCGTAGACGCTGTCGAAATTTAAAAGTTGTTAACTAATTGAAATTGTGATAAGAAGTGTAAATAACGAATAAATGTGTTTGTGATAAAAGAACGTTGGCTTTTGCATTCCATTCTTCGACCGCCAACCCTGCAGATAAGAGTGGCTTCTGCTATAACAAACTTTCCACCTTTTAGTAAAAACAATACTCCATTTGCTGCTATATTCACGCTGAATATGACCATCTTTTATAGTAAAACCCCGCCACAAATGGCTTGCCCAACGTGGAGCGCGAATTTAGAATGGAATGCATAATTACGAGAACAAAGTGTTAACATCGAATGACGCTATCTCATCGTGCAGGAAAAAGACGCCATTAGACCATCGTCTGATATCAACAAAACATCGATACACGGAGAATCAACGTGGGAAAAACACCGGAGATCATCTAGCGAAGCCAACTACCCAGGAGACGTAAATAACTGGACGAAGAACCAACAGAAAAGAAAGTAGGATCAAAATTTTTTGTTTCTTTATACATTTTATTTCCATTGTACATGTTTTTGAGAAGTGGAAAAGTAACAGGACTTTCAACATTAAGTGAATTAGATAAAGGAATTAAAATGTCGCGAAAAGAGATAGAAACAGGAGTGGGGGAAGGGGCAGATAGGCCTAGTTATCAGGAAGGATTAGAGAGTGAGGAACAGGCGGAAATAAGCAAAGACCAAAGGTTAATGATGATGATGTTTGAAAGACTAGAACAAAGTTTAGGTCAGAAAATGAAACAAAATAACATAGAATTGAAACAGGATATAGAACAAAGTTTAGGTCAGAAAATGGAGGAAGTGAGAAAAGACTTAGAACAGAAAATGGAATTAGGTAGACAGAACCTAGAACAGAAAATAGAATTAGGAAGACAGGAGTGTAAAGAAAATATGAAAGTAATGGAAACTAATTTAAAATTAGTTCACAAAAACTTAAATGAAACAAAGGAAGCCTTAGAAGCTAGGATAGAAATTGTAGGAGATAGGATGGGAAAGATAGAATCAGAGATGAAAGAGAATAAAATAGTGTTGGAAGGAGAAATTGCTAGATGTAGGGATGAAATAACAGAATGTAATACAAGTGTAGACTGTAAGATAACAAATGTAAAAGCAGAAATAACTGAGGAATTAAGGAAAGAGATTGAGGTAGTAAAGAAAGACATTATTAATGAAACTGTAGAACAAATTGTAATTCCTAAAATTAAGACAATGAATGATGTGATGCTTTCACAACAGGATGCTATAAATGATATGAAACAAAGCCACTTAGAAATAAAGAATGATTTAAAATCAATTTGTGAAGAAATGAAAAAAGGGAAAGAAAATTTGGCTAATGTAAATGATGTTGTGAAGGCATTACAAAGACAAGATGATTTAGATGTAAGTAATGTACAAGATGAGAGTTACTTGAGTAATGTACAAAATACTGACTCACCATACAGAGAAAGAGGTTCACAACCAAACAATGACACAACACATAACACATGTTACACCAACAGCATATTACATGAAATCACACCACCTACATTTGACGAGGAGAAGGGAGACGATCCAAAACTCTTTGTTAAAGAGATGGAAGAATACTTTAAAGTGAAAAGGATACCAAACGAGCTTAGGATGATGATAGTTAAGAAAAGCTTAAAAAACAAGGCATTAGAATGGCTCAGGTTAACACTAGCTGGTCATGAGTCGTATAACTCATTCAGAAATTTATTCCTATCAAGGTATTGGGGCCCAGCTAAACAAAACCAAACTAGGGTAGAGCTAGCGACAGGTAGATACGATCCAGCCAAAGGGTTGTCATTAGTCGACTATTTTATGAAAGTAGCCAACAAAGGAAAGCTATTAGACCCCAACTTGTCGGAGGCAGAACTAATTGCCAGCATAACAAGACATTTCCCAGACACAGTGAGGACAGGATTAATTGTTGCGAGGCCAGTAGATTTTGCAGACATGATAGAACTGCTGACAGCCTTCGAAACACAAAATGGTCGGCCTAATGAGCATAGACATAGGAACGGTCACCCAAACTCACCCATCCTAAACCGGAACACAACTACGAACAACCAGAGTGAGGGAGAACATAGAAATACTAGGAGTACCCATGAAAGGGGGAGAGGGGCACACCATTTCCCACAACCACATAATCATGGCGAGAGGATGGAGAACACAAGACAGCGGTACCACGACACAATACCGAATGGTGAATCAAGATATAGAACATATACATATGATCGTGGAAGACCAGGAGACCATACCCATCAAGTGAATCACATGCGATTCAGTAGGGAACACTTGAACAACCACAGACCGTCATATGACAGAGGTTCACGCCAAAGGGGCAGAGACCAATGGTACACTGACAACACAAGACAGCAGGAAGTAGAAGAAGATGTGCCAAATAGGGCAGATGCTGCACAAAATACAGAAACAACCACCACCAACACTCAGGGAAATTACAACAACTAAGTTCGTCCCAACTGGCTGGATGACAAACAACAAAATCTCGGCAACTTACAATTGACATCGACACCATGATGGCTACACGAAGAGAAAGATGGACCACTGGTCATAACAAAACAGCTGGGTGACCACACGTATGAGCTACAGAATACAAATGGCAAGTTGGTAGGAAGATACCATAAAAACAAACTGAAGCCATACAAAGAAAGGACCAAATAGTCTTTGTCAACGAATGTGTAAGGCAGGAGTAGTAGAGATGAAAGAAGATAACAATTTTTAATGGGTTACTCATAGAAAATTATGTTCAGATTAGGAATTACAACAAGGAAGAAGATCAACATAGTCATTGGCTATATCGACCACAAAGTGCATTGTCAACAAAGACAGATGAGGACACTGATTGTCATTAAATAAATGAATCATAGCGACGGAAGATAATATGTTTTTGACATAAGGATGTCAGGGACAAAAATAAAAATGAATTAATTATGATGAAAAAGATATAATATTTCGACACAAAGATGTCGAGGGTAAATTGAGAAGAAAAATAATACAATTACAGAATGATTGTAAGTATAGAAGTTTTCTCTTATAGAAATAAGAGACAAAGAAATGACAATTAGTGAAGTGAGGAAAACCATAACCAGAAAAACAATGCCCATGAATTGAGATGAATATAGCCAATGCTTAACTCGAAGAAATGTTGAACCAAAACAACAATGAATAATAACCCAATCAAGAAAATTAGTACTATTAGTAACATCAGAGTTTAAGAACCGACTCAACAACCTGCCTATACATAACAAGTTTATAAGACAAAGAAGGCAAAAAAAAAACTGAATAAAATATTGCCATAAATATGATCATAATCATTAGCTCAAAATTTGTATCCTGTTTTTCTCTCCTCATAGCAAAGAATACAAGTCAAAAACCATGATACATTTAAATTATATTTGTGTCAATGTCAAATGTACAATAACTGAGTATGTGTTGTACAATAACTGAATATGTATTGTATGATAACTGGATATATTGTACAATAACTGAATATGTTGAGTAATAACTAAATGGTTTATGCCAAAACTGAATGTGTATTGTGTAATAACTGAATATGTATTGCATAATAACAGAACACATATGTGTTATGATAGCAGGATATATTGTGCAATAACTGAATATATATTGTGTAATAATTGGACATGTTGTGTAGTAATCAAATGTGTTGTACAATAACTGAATATGTATTGTATAATGACTGAAGGTGTATTGTATAATAACAACATATGTGATATGATAACTGGGTATATTGTACAAGGACTGAATATGTATTGCATAATAATTGGACATATTGTGTAATAACTAAATGTGTTGTACAATAACTGGATATGTATTGTATAATAACTGAATGCATTGTGTAGTAATCGAATATGTGAAGTTTATAAAGACATGCTGTATCATGTCAAAACAAAGGACAAGGACAAACAGTGAAAAAGACTGAAAAAAAAAAAAAAAAATTGTACAAAGTGATTGAATCATAGAAGTAGGGAGAAGTATTGTATTGTGTTTCAAGATTGTAAATAAGGTGACAATTTGAAAAACAAAACAAGGGGCATATGAGACAGAATATTGACTAATAGAAAATTGTTCATGTAAATATTTTTGTAAGAGTGTGTAAATTTTTAATTCTTTTAATTTGGGTGTATCAGGGACTTATTTTTTTTAATAATACTCAAAATAGACAATGTCTTCTCGTCACTTTGAGTTCAACCAATGAGAACTGTTGCGCGGATGAATACACAAGAATGGCGGTGTTGCGTCATAGAGACGCCAAAGGACTAGTTTATTATTAGCGTCTGTGAACTCAAAGTGGGAGGTCGTATAATTGCTGGTGGTGTGTGAACATGTAAATTACACCCAAACTTTTAACCAGCGTAGACGCTGTCGAAATTTAAAAGTTGTTAACTAATTGAAATTGTGATAAGAAGTGTAAATAACGAATAAATGTGTTTGTGATAAAAGAACGTTGGCTTTTGCATTCCATTCTTCGACCGCCAACCCTGCAGATAAGAGTGGCTTCTGCTATAACAAACTTTCCACCTTTTAGTAAAAACAATACTCCATTTGCTGCTATATTCACGCTGAATATGACCATCTTTTATAGTAAAACCCCGCCACATGTTGGAACGCACGCCCATTGCGATTAGCACAAAGAGCGCATCGGCGTGCACTATTCTGACGTACTCTCGCAAAGACACCAGCCATTTCTCTGGTTTAAAAGTTTCCCGGATTAATTTTGGGATATTCTATATTCACAGACTGATAGGGCTTCAACATTTTGCCTTCATTAATTTATTCTTTATTTAATCTGTAACATTTCTAGATTTTACAATCTTCAGTTTAGACAAGAACTGCTCACACGTATACTGGATGACCCAAAAAAACAACGCTTACTATGTTGTGCGAGACCGTAAAATGGTCGGTTTTCAAACAGGGATTATTGTTCGGAATTACACGGTTTGGGCGTTGGACAGCGCCAAAGTTTCAGAACGAACGATTGTGACAATTTAACACACGTTTTGGTGTCTTAATACGGAAGATATGCAACACTGCCATCTATGTACTGGGGATGAACGACCTGAGCATAATAATATTCCTGCGCATGCGCTAAATTCCTACATAGAGTCCTTGGTGCGCATGCCACTGCGTTACTTGTGTAGTTTCCGGTACATTAAAGTTTTAACAGCAGTGCGACACAGCTGCTGAAATGGCCAACATGAGCTCCAGCACACTTTGATGTAAATAAGCGGAATCACTTCTACGTCACCTATTCAAATCGATGGATTGGTAGAGATGGCCCAATTCCATGGCCAGCACGGTCGCCAGATCTGACACCTCTCGACTATTTTCTGTGCAGTTGTATGAAGAGTATGACACTCCTGTAACGTCAGCGGAGGAGCTTATGGCTCGAGTCCACGAAGCGATTGAAAATCTTCAAAGATAACCGCACGAGCATAAGACTTACCACCGCCGATATAGGCTCTGCACACTACGAAGTACAGTACACAGTTCGAAGCCCGTTTGTAATGTAGACAGCTCGATGTTGGGTTTATTGAAGCAATATGAACGTTCAGACTTCGATGCACTACAGCGTCAAACAGTGCATATTAAGCATTTTCGGAGTTTTTTGGGGACACCTGTATATGGAGCAAATGAATGGAGAGACGAATATTATGCCATATCAAGTAAATAAATCTAAATCAGTTTTATTTTCCAGTTGTGGTTTTACACAATGACCTTTAAGCTTTTAGGTTTTCTAAAATTAAGTGAATAGTTAAACGTTGTGATTACATTTAGGGAAAAAAAATTTATTTTATATTATTTTAAAATGCCTTAACATTTCCTGCCTATGATTTGCTTGTGATCTTTGTCAATACGTTCTTAATGTTCTTTAATCTACACAAATCAAAGCTTTCAAATACAACAGACATTCTTGCCCATAGCGCAGCAAAAATATACAAAACGGGGTCATAAACACAATGAAGATGTACCAGAAGAATTACAGATAGAGCCTATAATTAATTGACAGATAACAGAGAGTCACGCAGATAAACAGACACCTATCTACACACGCTTGCGTTGTAACAGCAATAACGGGAGAGACTGTACACCCCAGTCAGTGTGTATTTACTTTCGGTCTGTTAAAGGTATGAGAAATGCTGCAAGTATGAGAAATGCAGCGCAGTAATTCCTACTTATTATAAGTAGAAAGGTCGTGGCTGTTGCGGTGAGAGACCAGCACTGGGAAAGTTACCCTAATTGCGGTACGGGAACTCAGTCATTAGCTGCGCTCTGGTGGCGCTATTAGCAAGCTTTCCTGATATCGCACCGACCCATTGTTGTCGTCTATTTCGCGGTCAGCAGATTTGGTTCCGGCGCAGCGGCTTTGCCAAACGTCCTGACGCCATATTTGTAGATGGCGCGCCAGCCCTCCGCCCTCAGGGACCCGTATTAAAAGTGCACGTGACATTTCTCCATGGCTTTGACGGTGCCCTATAAATTACGTCATCGTCTGTCTAGCTTCCACCCAAATGCTATCATTTGTAACACGAACAGACAACAAAGGATCTTGTTCTGCTTAAACAAATCTTACTTTTAACTCATAAAAACGTTACATAATAAACTAGTAATTTACAAGGTAAATATTATTTTTTATGCCAACCAGCTTACTGCGGTATTTGGCAATGTATTTATGGCAAAAAAATTCAATGTTGGTGTGACATTGAATTTTTCAGTCCCAATTCTACCTCTCAAATACACTTTCAGTTTTCATGAAATTATCTTAAATATATAGTATGTTAATCAAAATTGTTATATTCATTTTTGAAAAAAAAATGATATCAGTATTTTGTAAAAAAGAAATTTTCCTGTAAATGATGTTCTTGAGGTGGAAAGATTTTCTTGAAAATCTTCATGTCGCATCCTTAAACACCATGTTCGTTTGTTTGTTTTGGATTTAGAGACCATTAAAAATAAGTGTTTTCGGTAAATCTTACAGTGTTCCTCCCTAGCGCACCTTCGAGACTCTCTGCAGCTGCCTGCCAGACTTGCAGAGGTCTTAGCGGACGACAAAATAGCACTCCAAAGAGTTTTTAAGTTTGAGAATTTCTAACTTTAGATATTCTTTCGACATCTTTATCACTTCGTTTTAATTCTGTATTTTGCCACTCTGTTTTTTATATTTATTTTTCTTTTTACTCGTAATTTTATTTTTTATTCATTATTTATTGGCGCTGATGACCCTTAAACCTACAACTCTCTCTTTTGATTCAAGGGACCTCAGAACATGTATTTCGTTTGATAGTGTTGTGACTGCAATGCAATACCTCCCCTGCTTACAATAGAAGCCTAAGTAGTATATAGCAAGATTTTCGTTGTAAAGGTGCCATTGTTTATCTTGACCAAATCATCATATCCCACATATTGCCAACTGCAGTATTTCTAGAAGTCGTGCATGGCTCAAATATGTATTTAACCAAAGTTTTTAGAACTGTTGACAAATCCATGTTTGAATAAATTAGAGCGCTGAGGAAATACGTTGAACTTTTCAATACATAACTCGAAGAGCGTGGAATCCATGGATACTTTGACCGCTATAACTCAAAATCAATGTCTGCAGTATAACGCACGCAAGCGGTCTGGCGCGGTGTAGGACGCGAAACCTAATTCTGTAAGGGTTGTTGAACGCTGTCGACCCGCAATCAATAGCCCCCCCCCCCCCAAGGTACTCTCCATACCTGGCGTTTTCTGGATTAGAACCATAGATTCTCAACCTTAGTTATAAAATCTTCACAGTCGAGAAGTTTGGAGATGACTTTCTGAACAAAAATAATATAGTTTGTCCACTGCACGTACAGGAGTATAAACATAGTGTTACTGGTCAGAGATTTCACATGAATCTACAAGACTTAGTGTTAGTGGAGAGAAAACTCAAAACATCTCATTTTATACGCTAAAAAGGTGGCATCCCTTCTTGTTTAACTATAGAGTCAAATTCATGTGGCATAGAACAATCAAATTCTGCAATGTTTTCCCATAGAACAATCACATTCTGCAATGTTTTCCCATAGAACAATCACATTCTGCAATGTTTTCCCATAGAACAATCACATTCTGCAATGTTTCTCCATAGAACAATCAAATTCTGCAATGTTTCTCCATAGAACAATCAAATTCTGCAATGTTTCCCCATCGAAAAATCAAATTCTGCAATGTTTCCCCATAGAACAATCAAATTCTGCAATGTTTTCCCATATAACAATCACATTCTGCAATGTTTCCCCATAGAACAATCAAATTCTGCAACGTTTTCCCATAGAACAATCACATTCTGCAATGTTTTCCCATAGAACAATCACATTCTGCAATGTTTCCCCATCGAAAAATCAAATTCTGCAATGTTTCCCCATATAACAATCAAATTCTGCAATGTTTCCCCATAGAACAATCAAATTCTGCAATGTTTTCCCATAGAACAATCACATTCTGCAATGTTTTCCCATAGAACAATCACATTCTGCAATGTTTTCCCATAGAACAATCACATTCTGCAATGTTTCTCCATAGAACAATCAAATTCTGCAATGTTTCCCCATATAACAATCAAATTCTGCAATGTTTTCCCATAGAACAATCACATTCTGCAATGTTTTCCCATAGAACAATCACATTCTGCAATGTTTCCCCATCGAAAAATCAAATTCTGCAATGTTTCCCCATATAACAATCAAATTCTGCAATGTTTCCCCATATAACAATCAAATTCTGCAATGTTTTCCCATAGAACAATCACATTCTGCAATGTTTTCCCATAGAACAATCACATTCTGCAATGTTTCCCCATAGAACAATCAAATTCTGCAATGTTTCCCCATAGAACAATCAAATTCTGCAATGTTTTCCCATAGAACAATCAATTTCTCCAATCTTTCCTGCAAGATAACATATAGATGAAGCATTATCATACAACCATCAATTTCGGACATTTTTTCTTCAAGACATTATGGATCAAACATGGCCCATAGAAGCATCAGTTTCTACCCTGTTTTCTGTAAGATGTGTCTACGGACCAAGCATTGCGTCTGTGTGCGTTTTGTGTGTGAACATTACCCAAAACCCAAATACGCGATACGTATGGAAATTCGAGTTTTGGTTCTGCATGTTCGAAAGATGTGAACGAGGGTGTTCAGGAAAATTCTCCGCCCTAAACTACCATTTATAGGGTTCCTGCCTTCATACAGCTATCGCGAAATGAGGCGATCGCAATTCACCTGCCAAATGGGCAGAGCGTGACGTCATTGCGCGAGTACTTCCACAGGAATTTGGGAGTGAATATTTTACTAAAAATAGTGACACTGACTGTAAGTCATGCAACAAGCTTATCTACAACCTTCCTACGCCGACTGTACCTTGCCTCCTCTGTGATCTGATCATGTGACAGACTGACTCCCCCCCCCACTTCCTGTAGTCCATAGTCCGCAGCCTTTCGTTCCCTGTATGAAGTTTTGCTCCCTAACCCTTTTACATGCAATATTTTTCGAATGTTTTTGCTTCTCAATATATATTGATTTTTTTTTTGGGGGGGGGGGGAATAATCTCCGAAATTCTCTTAATTTTAAACGACTTGTATAACCGGTAAACCGTAGAAGATAGACAAAATCTTACTACATAATAAGCTTAGATCTCGCTAAAGTAACAATGTATATCAAATAAATTCGCAGCTTTAGCCATTTCCGAGATATTCTTTGTTATTAGCTAGAATATTTCAACTGCGTATGTCTTTTCCAAGTGGTAAGTCGTTACTCGTTATTTTTTGAGATCATGTAAGGTGCCTGGAATTTCAGTCATGTAACAATGACCCGCTTTTTAAAATCTGACCATTGTCATCCTTCTATGTCTACAGTGAAATGTGTAATGAATGTTAATCCCTATAAAAACTATATAGATAGCTTTTGTAAGACCTTTTTGTAGAAGAATTAGTAGAGAAAGTCATGTGAATGTAATACAGGATTTCTTTTTCCTAGCAGTTTCTCTAGGAGCATTTCCTTTCTAAACGTGCAGGTAATAAAATCGTTATGCAGAGGTCTACCCTTCCGTTCATGACATAGGCATTCAAAACTTTTAATTTATGTTGGATAATTTATTGCTTGGATAGGATAACGCATGCTTGTGGAGAAAGGCATACTGCAAGAAGATGAACAAAGGCCTTTGGTGGCAAATCTGCTGCACTCCACAGACCTTCGGAACTAGCTTCAGGCAGAAGGGATCGCTTGTATTTTGCCACAGTATTTATATTTGTAGAATGATTAGTAAGCCTTCCTTTGTAGATGCCTACAAGGTCCACCAAAAAAATAAGAAATATCTATCTAGATCTAGAAGCTAATATAGAATAAAACCATTTCAACAAATATATATCACCATTAATACGAAATAAATAGAAGAATAAGGAATAATGTTTACAAGAGTGAGTAGAAAATGTTATGTGAGTGCAAATATTTCAAGCTTTGGGGTGGCCGTAAACTGCTGAAGGCATGAAAGTGCAAAATAAGAGTCGATTTGATATGTCTGGGCACAATAAATCCTACTTGAATAAGTTTTCTATTGTTATTATGATGAAGGGAGGTCGAGCAGTCGATTTATCGAATGTCTGAGAGGTAGCGCGCATTGGCCTCCAAGTCACGTTCATCGGATTACATCACGAAGACGTCGCTCTTGTGTTCCTTGGAAACGCAAATGCCCCGGGCGGCGCTTCTATGGAATGTCTCTCTCCCTCTAGCTTAATTATTCGTGTCATCATCCTGAATGCATTGAAAATGTATCAAAAAACCAACTGCAAAATGCAAACATCGCTTTTCATTTGCTGTGCTATACCCTACTCCCTAAGGGCGTGTGCTTCATTTCATTAGTATAAAATTAATTGGTAATTAGCGATTTAGTATTTTATTTTCAAAATGTTAGTTAGTTAGTAGTACTTTTAAGCTTAATGTTGAAATGAGGAGCAAATAAGAGGAAGAAAGAATTATTACTAAAGGTAAAAAGTATTTAATAAGGTAGTTTATAAAAATGCATTTGTTGGATTCAGGGGGCCTCAAAACATATTTCCGGTGAACTCTTGTAATCGCAGTTTTAGGGCGGATACAATACTCCTCCTACTGTACATAGTAGAGCGAGTAAAAATCTTTGGCGTTAATCACTTCCGAGATATTTATATTTATTCGTTTGGGTTTTGAAATTCTTATACTATTTTAAAGTGGTTAGTTCCTGATCGTCACTTTTTAAAAAAACTGACTGTGGTTTTAGTGCAGTATAACCTTAAACTTACGTAAAAGAAAAAAAATATCTTAAATAAGTAATAGAAATTTGTCTAAGCTCCTAAGAACTTAGAAGAATAAGATTTTTTAGATAAATAGCTCGTAGAAGAACGAGTGGAGAAAGTAATATCAATTCAAAACAACAAATTTTGTGCTTTCTAAACATTCCTAAAGTTACGCTGAAATATAGGAGTGTTTTCATTGGGGAATACACTGTATTTTATATAGAACAGTAGGCAGGCAGGAATTTTAGCCGCCTAGCGCCTGTCAGATGCGGCAACTTCTCCTGCCGGTGTGTTATGCGGCACAGTCGGCTTGCCGGGCGGGCGGTCGATGGCACCCAAATGTTACAAGCAGCAAGGGGATACTTGAATGTATAATTTATGATTCTGAGTCACGATAAACGCGTGCCACTGTGGTTACGTACAATAACGTGCAGCAGAAGAAAGTTGTGCATTCTTAGATCAGACAAAGCACGCACAAGATCTGGAGAAGGCACCGGTCCGACAAAAGAACTCCTGGAGCGCAAAATTCAAACATTGGAATTTTAACGACGGTTGTTAAGTTGAAACATTTACCATTTTGTTTTTAGTGCTTGATTGCATAAATAACATATCTGATGTGTTTACACTCACATGACTTTCTCTACTCTTGTACTATGCATTCTTACAAAGTCTTATTCCTATCTTCTTCGTGTTAGTTAAAATAAACATTTGTACAAATTATCTTATTGCTTATTTCCTTGTAGGTGCAAGGGGAATATTAGAATACAGTAGGCTCTGAGCGATAGTCAAATCTTTTAGACTTTGAGATTCTCTTCTCTGTGCACATTTACCATATAAAAAATGAACAACGATGATCCATTTCATGAAAGTTGTAGGTCTTCCAAAAATCACATACATAACAAGGAATATCTCCGAAATGGTTCACCCTACAAGAAAATTTATTGAGACATAAATTGTGTATTTTAGCAAGATCTACATTTTTTGTACAGTATGATTTGGTCTATCTCTAATGGTTTACCAGTTATGCAAAAGTCGTCCAGAGAAATACGACTACAGGGGCTATAGTCAGAAAATTCAAGATATACATTTCATTTGTCATAAAAATATCTCAAACATATAACATTTTAATCAAAATCGTTAGAGCCATTTTCAAGAAAATCAAATTTTTTGAAAAATGTTCCATGAAAAGGGTAGTTTAGGGTGGGGTTATTCTCTTAAAAATCTTCGTGTCGCATCCTTGAAAGACATTAAACATAAATACCAAGTTTGGTTTTTAACCGACTTTTCGTTTTTGAGTTATGCTGCCCACAGACTGACACACAGACACACACACGGACCTTTTTCCTAAAATGCTTTTTTTGGACTCAGGGGGTCTCAAAACATATATTTCCGGTGAAATATCGACATCGAATTTTTGGGTGGAATACAATACTTCCCCTACTTACCAGTAGAGAAAGTAAAAAGGAAAAGTCAGTCAAAAGCCAAAGTTGGTATTTAATTTTAATGTCTTTCAAGCTTGTGACACGAAGATTTTGAAGAAAATTCCTATACCCTAAACAACCCTTTATATAGGAATTTTTTCGAAAAATTTTTCATTTTTTCAAATGATTTTTATTAAAGTGGCATATGTTTAACATATTTTTATGACAAATGAAATGTATTTTTTTTTTTAATTTTCTGGCTATAGCGTATGTAGTCCTGTTTACTCTGGATGACTTTTGCATAACTGGTAAACCGTAAGAGATAGACCAAATCATACTATACAAAAAATGTAGATTTCATTAAAATACAAAATTAATATCAAATGCATATACCCTGTGTCAGATTCGCGGGATTTCAGCTCGATATATTGAATTTTTTCGTAAAGAAAGTGCAATTTATTGCAGGAAGGAAAGGTTTATGACTTGCCTGAAGGTAACCTGTACCACACAGCATTGACAGCACACACGTCAAGAGCTATCGACGCCTAAGACAAAATAACAGCATAATTGGAAACCGAAGCGAGAGGTCACAAAAGCCTTTGTGGGTCTATGCCGAAGTTTCGAATTTCAATACTGGAGCTCTCTGCTGAATAATAGACATGCAAATCGGTGGAGACAAGGCGTTCCACAAAGTGATGTGTGCAATGTTTTCAGGTGCCGTCGTTCAACGGATCCAGTTACCTGAGGTACCCGGGTCTTGCTGGTTCAGCACTCTCCTGGCTGGACCTGCAGCTGACTCTGAAACCCAGCGCCCAGGACGGCGTCATCCTCTATAACGGGCATCGCTCGGATGGTGTGGGTGACTTCATGGCGGTCTACATGAGTGATGGGCACCTAGAGTTCACTTTCGACCTAGGCACTGGAGCTGCCACCATAAGGTGAGGTTGCTTTAAT